>CM062279.1:4897500-5025696 GCA_031216635.1 Dissostichus eleginoides
GTGGTAGCCTAGTGTACTGCAATCTCTCTCCATTAATGGTAAATGAGAAAATGGGTCTCATCTCTTCTGCCAGAGGTATACAAAAGAAGGCATTAGCCAGGTCAATGCAGGTAAACCACGTGTGTTCAGGGGTTATGTTACAAATAGCGGTGTAGGGGTTTGGAACAGGTACTAGGGCCGTTGTGGTGATGGCATTAATGGCCCTGAGATCATGGGCCATCCTATAGTCCCCATTGGGTTTGGATACCGGGAGAATGGGAGTGTTCCAATCCCCATGTGCGGGTTCTAACACCCCAGCTCTTTTTAGTCCCTCAACTGCCTGACTGATGCCCCCACGGGCTTGTGGTTTGAACGGGTACTGTGATAGATTGATGGGTCCAGATTGTTGGACCAAACTATTTATTTCAAACGTTATGGGCGCCGCCTTGGAACAGAAACCTACGTCATGAGAGTCAAGTGACCACAGGTCCGGGGGGAGGTCACGTATCATGTCGGCAGTAAAAGGATGGTCAGTTTTTTCTCTACCATGATGCCTATCTACCTCGTGTCTTTCCATGAAGACGCATTCCTGAGTATGGATTTTTAGAGCATATGACTTGTGTGAGGGAGAATAGGTGAGTGCTGCTATCTGAGTTGGTTCCCAATCGTCAGTATCTAACAAAGATTTGACCATAGGACCGAGTTCCTTAGCTTCATATCCCTTTCTGACAGCTAACGAAATGTGTGGCGCGGCCTCAGCTGACATGCGATACCAATAGAGTTGTTCATCAGTTAGATCGATAGATGCAGCCACCCCCGCCTGTCCCACAAACAAATTGCTTGCGGTTACATCCCAAATAGACATAGCTACTTCGTCGAATGCATAGGCATAACTTTGATCGTCTTTCCTATCATAATTGAGAGTCAGGTGGGGAGGATCTGGAGGGGGACCATAAGGCCTGAGGAGGTTAATCCATGGCTTCCATTGTTGGAAAATGGAGAATAGTCAGTGTTTTGTCTTGTGGGCGGTCGAGTAATCCCCAATAAATTGTGGCATATTGGGTTGCTTCTGCTTCATTAGATTGGGCAAGCATCATTTGAGAACCAGTTCGTATTGCTGCTACAGAGCAATTTAGACGAGTACCATCAGGGAAGGATATGATTAGTCCGTCGGGGGAACAGAGGATGGAGGCATTGGCTTTTATCAGAACGTCTCTTCCCATTAGATTAGCCGGACTTTTGGGGGCTAAAATGTACCGGTGGAAGAATATCTGGCCTGCGATCTTTGTGGTTAATGGCGTCGAGAGCGGTACTTGTTCTATTTCTCCTGAAAACCCTATGACTGCGACTGTATTAGATGAAGTGGATGTGTTGAAGAGGGGGGAGTTGATAGTTGAATATCTTGCCCCTGAATCAACAAAGAACGGCAGCATGGAATGTTTTACAGTCATGTTCATGTAGGGATCCGCCAGGCCCGTACATTCAGGGTTCCCTGGGCGACCTCATTGTGGGTAATACTCTTGTTCGTACTGTACGAACTGCCCGTAGGGGGCCGCCAGGGCATTCGGAGCGACATGGCCCTCTTGGTTAGGAGGTGTTACGGCTACCTCCTGGTGTCCCTGGGAGTACTGCATGTCTGAGCGATTCCCTTGTCTATCCCCTCTCTGTCCCCCTTGTCCCCTCCCCCTCTGAGGCGGAGGTCCTTGAGGGCAATGCCTGTACCAATGGCCGCTTTGTCCGCAGGTATAGCACAGCTTTGGCTGTCCTGGAGTCTGTCCTGGAAAGCCTCCAAACCCTCCTCTACCCCGTGCCCGACCTCTAAATCTGCCCCTCTGCTGTTGAAAACCAGTATTATAGCCATATTGGGGCTGGTTATAGGATGGTGCGGGACCGGGATAACCCCCTTGGGCCTGCCCAAACGACTGCTGCCCCTGTGTAAACCCCGCATGTGGTTGAGGCGCACTAGGCGATTGCTCTGCTACCGCTACTGGATGAACAATCAATTGTTTGGCACTTTTTTTGTCATGTTGCACTGTTTTTATCTCTAGTTGGGTGCGGAGAAGCTGCACCCTTAGTTCTTCCTCCTCTGTGTTAGATTTAGTTCAATTTTTGTTGTATTTGCCTAAATGGTGTGCTAAATGTTTCTCCCATGTGTGTGTAGGGAGGTCCTCAGCCTCGGGGTTATCGTCCATAAGGGTTTTGACGTCCCCTGGTGTCGCGGCTAGGATGGCTTTACGAAACATTTGTTTATGGTTGTTATTATCGGGATTACAATCAGTGGCTGCAGTGTACTGCTGTCGAGACCTAAGCAGCATGGTTGCGGCGGCCTCTCCGGGTGTGAATGTAAATGACAGTGAACCGTAACCCCCTCCCGTCTGTGGGAAATGCTGTCTCATTGCGTCACTAAGTAAGCTGTGAATGTTGTTGGACGTGATGGGTTTGTCATCAGTAAAGGCGCCGGTACCCGCTCGTTGCTCAATTTTTTTTGTTCATAACTAGATGTCTGTTGGGCTAATATCCTTCGGAAATCTCCTATGCAGATGCTCTGGCCTACATTCAGGTCGGCAAATTTCCTCATCCAATGTCTCCCTCCCTCAGTAGGTAGTGGCATTTTGTCAACTAGCGCATGTGTGTCTCCTAGAGTAAAAGGGTGGTAGACGGTACCCCCAGTAGGGAGAGCTACCAAAGGGGCCTGTAACACAGGGCTCATAAGAACGTGGGTGTTGGGGTGATGAGACCGCAATTCCATACGGGGGAGTGCGAGAGCCTGATCTTCGGTGAGATCAGTAATAGTGCCTGACATAGTTATACTCTTGACCGTGCCTCTACGTGGTCTGCTGCTCTCCCCTTCTTCTTCTCTTGGGGGCTGGATGTCTCATACTCACTACTTTTATGCCCTGTATCTCCCCTGTCAGGTGTTTTTATGTCATCCTCGTCTCCAGACGCCCCTCCTTTACTGGCTGAGTGATGGCGTGTTTGTGCCTGTCGACCGTGGTAAGGCGAGTCCCTGTTCTCATCTTTAGGCCCGGCTGTGCTATCGCTAGGGTTGGGTACCGAGAACCGGTTCCGGTTCGGAACCGGTTCCAACATTTCGATTCCAACGGCATCATTTAGAAATGTGAATTTCGGTTCCGCTTTTCGATGCCTGAGGAAATGTTTCTCGCCGCTCTCCGTAGCCTACTGTATGACTGCAGCGGGGCGGGAAATGTAGCGTTGTACCTACACTTCTACAGCGTAACCTGGGACCACCGATCATGAATGGCGGTAGACGCTCTAAAGTGTGGATTCACTTTGTTAGGAAAGACAATGGGTCAGCAGAGTGCAACACCTGTTCCAAACTTATTTCCTGCAAAGGAGGGACCACGACCAATATGACAAAACACCTTCGTCTGCACGGTATACAGATCAAGGAGTGTACCGTTTTCAACCTGTTGCGCCAGTCTCTGTCCGCCTCACAACCACCGTCGTCTTCCGCTGTCGTCCCGGCTCAACCAACACCGAGTGCTTCCTCAGCGGAGCCCTCGCAATCAGGTATGTTAAGTTAACATCACTCAAAACTAAAGGATGGTTGTTTTGTTTGAGAGGCTGTGTGTGAAATGTGTGGATATTCTATATTTTTGTAGATGAAAGTTTGCGGTCGCGTAGTTGCGCGGCTACAACTGCTCAAGCTAACAAGCCCGTCCCAGCCCGTGTCAACCCATTCACCTTAGCAGCAAAGGGAAAGATGACAGTAGAGAAACGTGAGGAGTGCCACAGAAAAGTCACCGCTTTTGTGGTGAAAAGGCTGCATCCCTTCTCAGAAGTAGAAGCACCTACATTTCGGTACGCAAAGACAATTATACTAATTTTCTAGTTGCCCAGACCTCACTCATAATAACAATATCATTTTTGTTTTTGTGTTTACAGGGACATGCTTTTTACTCTTAACCCCAACTACACCCCCCCTACCAGAGATTGTCTGACAAATCAGTTAATACCATCTTGGTACAAGATTGAAAAGTCAAATATAATTACTGAGCTTAGTGAAGTTAGCTATGTTGCCCTCACATCTGACGGCTGGACTAGTATTGCACAAGACCACTACCTTACTGTCACAGCACACTATTTAGTGGAGGGCAAAATGAGGCAAAAAGTGCTCCAAACCAAGGCTGTCTACAAAGCCCAGACAGGAATCGTCATAGCAGAGGAGATTGCAGATGTCTTGACAGATTTTGGCATTTTTGACAAAATAGTGGCAGTCACAGTTGACAATGCTGCCAATATGGATGTAGCCATACACAGGCTCCAATTTGTGAAGCTGGGCTGCTTTGCTCACACTTTGAATCTGGCAGCACAGAGTCTCTACTCATTGGCCATCATGTCTCAATGGATAGCAAAGATCCGTGCAATTGTTGTGTGGATTAAGAGGTCATCAATGGCTAAGACCGTGCTCCAGGAGAAGCAGGCTATCCTAAGTAAGAATCACTGAGTTACATTCATTTGATTGTTGTGAATTGTATTTAATTAAATAATGCTTATGTTTTTTTCAATACAAAGCACTATATGCGTTTTTCAGGTATTAACATTTCAAAAACTATGTAAAACATACATGTCAAATGATAACTACTCCATGTTAAATTGAAATCCCATATGTTAAAGTATTTGTGATTTTCTTGTTTGTCAGAGCTGCCTCAACACTCGCTCATACTTGATGTGAGAACTCGCTGGAATTCTCTCCACCTAATGCTGGAGAGATTTCTCGAGCAATACCCAGCAATTCAGGCAGCCAGCTTGGATCAACGGTTGAGAAAAGCCTATGGAGAGGGACAGGTAGTCAGACTGATAGATAAAAAAGATAGCTACTTTATGGATCCAAAAGAAAATGTAGGCATTAAAGTAACCTGTATAACCTGTTTCAATAACTATAACCTTGGCCCGACATATCTTAGGCGCCAATAGTCTGTGTAGAATGTATGCTTGTGAAACTGCTTATGAAACTAGGGCAATATTCTTATTATTACATTATTTGCTCATTGTATGTGCCGTGACTTAGGAATAAATGGACCCAATCACCCCCCCCAAGTTTTGATGGGGGGGACAGGAACGTAGGGAAAAGTTACATGAGAAAGTGTTTAGCTTGCAATATTGAAAGTAGCAAGGTCATGTGCAGAGACTGAGAGAATACAAAGAGGTAGTCAGAACAGCACATCGCACCGGCCTTGACTCTGTATGGGAGCCGCGCTCCCCTTTTTCACAGGTGCTACATTTCATGCAAAGATAAAGATTGTCATGTTCACCCAAAAGTAACCCCACATCAAGGACACGCTCTGTCTCGGAGTGGAAGACTCTGCTCCAGGAGTGAATCCACCTGGCTGACTCACTCTGATTCGCTGCCTAGGGCTCGCCCAGAGTGAATCCACCAGTAGATAACACCTAGGGAGGAGCAACCGACACAACTCCTCCCCGCTTATGTGTATAAAATACTGTAACATTCTTACACTCGGGGCCCTGTTCTGTCTGACTGTCCCGATACGTATATCGCACGGTAGTAGAACCAGGGTCCGAAGTACTTCGTTATATTGTACTGTTGCTTTTACCATTAAATCAGCTTATTGTTAACCTCATATCTCGGTGTCTGAGTCCTTCCTCTTATAGCAGACCACTCATCAACGAACGGCGCGGAGCAGGCTCGAACCTTCAACCACTCCAAAGGGTGGTGCTCCAACAGCATCCAGTAGCTTATAGTTATATGACTCATACGAAACACTAATACTTCATTATCAGGGAAGTGATTGTCTAGCCACCAGAACTAGTGCAGAGAGCTGTCACTATAAGCATGTGGTAATGCAAATGTAGATGACTTAAAAAGTAGCTAGCAATGTAAACTATACTGATTAGTGTGGATAAGTGATGGATTTAAAGAGGAGCAGTTCCCTTGTCAAACAGCATTGTTTTTGTTTAAAATGTAATATTTTTAACTTATAGTTAAAAATAATAGAAATATTCTTTATCACTCAGATTTGTCCGGTTCACTAACGAAGACCTCAGGCGGGCAGAGGACTTCATCAGACTGATGAGGGTTATGTACACGTCCACCCTCTGCGTTTCTTTGGAAAAGAACCCGACATCTGGACAGATTCTGCCCATTCTCAAAAAGCTTGAGATGCATTTTACTGTTGCTGATGGGGACACAGTATTTGTGTCCAACCTTAAAAAGCAAGTTTGGGGAAATCTGTCAAAGCGTTACCAGGTAAAAGAACTGAGGCTATAAAGAAGTTAATGAAGAATACATTAAATAATTATATTCATGACTTAATCCTACATTTTCAATAATTGTGTTCAGAGTGATGAAATCAGGAGCTTTCTGGAAGAGGCTACTGCTTTGGACCCACGCTTCAAACAAAAGATGGACGATGATGCTGCTGTCTGGGACCGATCAAGGGGAAGTTCCTGGCCAAAAAGCTGACCGACTCTGAGAAGGTGAAATGTTATTCATGAACAAATAATGTCTCCTCAATCATTAAAATCTTTGATCATAATGCCAATTGTTATCTGTAGTCAACAGATCTAGACTGTGGAGGAGATGGTGACGAGAACATGGAAGGAATGGAGAGTGAGGCAGAGGAGAATGTAAGTGTATGTTTGCAAAACATATATATATGCTAGGTTTCTTAATCATGATCTATGCTTTGAATGGAAGTTACCTTTTGTGTGATATGCTGTTCTTTATTCATTTTGCAAATGCATCCCTGCAAAACCCCCAAAATGACCCCATTGGAGGAGCTGTTTGCTGATGAGGATGCCAAAAGGTGACACCACAGCAGAATTCCATGTCCATTGTTAGTAATTCTTGAACCCTGAGAGCAGGACAGACTGAAAAGAGTCAAGGGAAGCTTATAAAAGTTAACAGCATTTAATTACAAGAAAGATGCGGTGATGTACAAATGAAATTTGCGAGTGGAGGCTCTCTCCCCATGCTCCCGGTCAGCCGAGGACAGGCGAAGAAGGCCAATCCTCCTTGTGTCTCCAGGGTTGTCCACTGTAGTCTTCTTCTATTGGCCGGCGTCGACGGGGGGCGGGTCCAATGCAATTCCTGCCTTTTTCTGCTGCTAAATTACATCATTCTGATGTCTGTGGTTATTTAAACATTCCCTAATAAACTTTATTTCAGCGTCAATAAATGAGTGTTAATCCCAGTGTGTTTAGGGTACAACATCTCACGTCATTTCACCTTCAGTTCACGGTTTTGAAAACGTAGCATTTCGCCACATGCTAATGCTAACCGGAAATGACGAAATTCACTAGCGGAAAACCGGAAGTCAAGTGTGAATATTCGGTTTTTAGAATAAAACAGATTTAAATTAAATACAGTGTATTTAATTCAAATTACGCCATATCAACATTGATTTTAATTTCTTACACCATCCAGGACCAGGTAGAGAAGGAGCTGCACATGTACAAGGCTATGCCACGCATAGTTACTTCTGATGACGCTGCGGCCTGGTGGTGGAACATGAGAACAACCTATCCTTGCCTGTCAGACATGGCCTTCTCATATTTATGTGTCCAGGCTTCCTCTACACCCAGTGAACGTGTTTTCTCGACTGCTGGTGACACAATCTGTGCTGAACGCTCACGCATACTGCCTGAGAAGGCAGATATGCTTGTTTTTCTCAACAAGAACTGTTTTTAAATGGGGGGGGTTTCCTTTAAAAGTTGGACTGTTGGTGTGTTGTAGCTTCAGTGGTTCTCAGGTTAAAGTTACATAGCAGTGAATATAAACAGACTGATTAATGTGGATATTACTGTAAACTAACCTGTGTAAAAGTTTCTCGAATAAATGTTGTTTTTTTGGTGGAAGAAGCATGTAACATTTTTTTACCCTGCCCCTCAAAGAATCGGAATTGAGAACCGTTAAGAATCGGAGTCGAAAAGTAGAATCGGAATCAGAATCGTGGAAATTCAAACGATACCCAACCCTAGCTATCGCTATGCCATCCTCTCTCTGTCCTATCGCGACTCATGGTCTGTCTGTCTCTCTTACTTCCCCCTTCAGACCTGCTTTCCCACTCACCTTCCACCTCGACTCTCCTCAGTGCTGCTGCTTCTTTCTGATAGGCCCTTTCTTGTCCCTGGCTTTCCTCACTATCGCTACCTCAACTTTTTTGTTCATCTCTTTTTTCTTTAAATCTCCTTTTCTGCTCCTCCTGATATTCTGCGTCCTGTCTTTCCCTCTCATCCTGTTCGTCTATGATGCGCAAGAACTCCTCTTCTGTGATGCGCAATAACTCCCCTTCTGTGAGACCATTCTGGTGTCTTTCAATATCCCCTAACAGAGATTGTAATTTTTCGGAGGTCAATATTTTGCGGGTTGAATTTACCCTCTCAGAGTCCGAGGCTTCGGACTCTGTGAGTGCTAGCCTAAGTACAGTCTTGTCGAGGTCGTCCCTCAACCTACGGCGTCTCTCTTCTGAGTCAAAAAGTCCTCTGTCTCTCGCCTTTGGCGTGGAAGTACTCTTGTTCCTTAAAGGAGTTAGGGAAACATTTCCCACCATTTTAAAGTTACCCCCACGTACGGTGGCTATGTCCTGTTCTGACCCAGATACGTCTCCCAGTGTCATTTGTAAATTAGTCATGGGTGGCGCGTTTGGGGTAGGGGGAGAGTAAGGGGGAGGTTGTTTAAATGGATTTAATAGGTCCGGGTAAATGAGGGGGGAAAGGATGGGGACATACGGATGCTCTATAGGTCCTGCCTGAGACCTCTCCTCTGAGCTAGCCTTTTGGACTGCGGGAGGGGGAGTTGGTGGGGTCGGGGTTTGAACCGCGACCATGGCTGGGAGATTCTTGAGACGGGAGTAATAGCTACTCCGTTCTTGGCGAATGCCGCATTATGACAAATCCTCCGTAATTTGTCTACCGCCTCTTTCTCTTTGTTCAGTTTATTATGGCCTAAGAACCCGGGCTTTTGTTTGTTTAGGTCTCCGAGTTTCTTTACCAGCTGTCGTTCATAAGTATTTAGGGCTAAAGCTAGATGTCTCGTCGCCCCCTACTCTGTCTTCTGCTATCATTTTATTGCGTAGGAAACGAAGGTCGGCACAGGCCTTCTTCCGGTCTCCTGGTTTGATCCCACTAAGGATCAATCTCTCCGCCTGTCCCCATTGTTCTCGTAGAGTCCCTGGTACTGGGGCGCCTCATTCTTGTTCTTCGCGATCAAATTCTCCATCCATTATGACTTCGTATATCTGTTTCTGACTAAGGTTGTTTCTGTTCACTTGTAATTCGTATTATTATATTTACGAACAAATAGTTTACTTTATTTATTTATGTTTAGTTATTTATTTATTATTTAGTTTATCTTCGTACTATTTCTTCAAACTAACTTCGTACTATTTCAAGAATAGTTATTTACTCATACACAGTTTTTATATTCCCCGTACAGTCTAGTTGACTTTTATAGTGCAATGTTTATTTCAACAGATGGAGAGACTTCCAAAAGCGCTTCAACACCCCCTTTCGGCGATGTGGCTTTTAGCAAGGAGTCGAAACCCAGTCTACAGAATCTCTTTATCGTCACGTTTAGTCTTCTAGATTAACCCCACGGCAAGAGTTTGCGAGATCCGGTCGTTTCAAATTGATTTTGAAAGTTGCGTTTCTCCTCTTGAAATACCCCACATATAACACAACTGCAGCTCCTCTTTGAGACTGGAAAGTGTTATTCTTTATCTAGTTCCGATGGAGTTCCCTTTAAAAAACCATGAACTTTTCAACGAGTTAGCCGTATGGTCCTGAAAGATCTACGGGGCCTTTCACCGTCTTCTTACACACCTTGTTCTTCACTTTTATTTATTCTAACTAACTAGAACTGTATTTTTACCGTAAGACTAAAACACTGAAAATGCCGCTGACAATTCTAAAATGTTGTAGTATAGCCAATCACAGATTTTGATAATAACAGGTATCTGCTTACCTTTTTAGTTGTAGGGCCCTGGTTTAGTTGTCAGAGGTATTCGAGGTGTCTTCCCTGGACCGTTCGTCCGCTGGCTGCCGGTGTTCCTTCTATGAATCCCTACTCATCACGTCGGGGTCACCAGAATTGCTAGAGCACCACCCTTTGGAGTGGTTGAAGGTTCGAGCCTGCTCCGCGCCGTTCGTTGATGAGTGGTAAAGTAACCTGTATATCCTATATAACCTGTTTCAATAATTATAACCTGTTTCAATAATTATAACTTTGTCTGTGTAAAATGTATACTTATGAAACTAGACCAAGTGTTCTTATTTTGTTTTGTTTGATGTGGTCAATTGTGTGTGCGTTGACTTAGGAATGTAGAGGATCCAGTCGCCCCCCCCCGGGTTTTTAATGGGCCGGATAGGAGCATGGGGGGTTGCAGGAGAAAGGTAATAAAACTGACACCATTGAGTCTATGCAGAGATTGTACTGAGAGAAAGATTGGGATGCGGAGTGGTACGGCCAGGTGCTGAGGATAAACGAAGATAAGGATTGGTACCTCACCCCCGTTCAACCCAGAATTGTTTATTTTATGGCTGCCATAAAAGATGACCTGGGACTGATCAGCGGCGCAGGAGATCCAAACTTCCCACACCTATGGCTGACTCACTCCGATTCGCTGTTTAGACCTCGTCAATGGCTGACTCACTCTGATTCGCCCAGGAGTGAGTCCACCAATGGATGAACACCTAGGGAGGAGCAACCGACACAACTCCTCCCACACCTCTCCGTTTGTGGGCATAAATATTATGAATTCTGTACACTCGGGGCCTCTGTTCTGTCTGACTGTCTGATACGTACATCGCACGGTAGTAAGAACCAAGGCCCGAAGTACTTCGTTATATTGTACTGTTGTTTTTACCATTAAATCAGCTTATTGTGAAACCTCATTTCTCTGCGTCTGAGCCCTTCCTTTTTATAGCAGACCACTCATCAAACGAACGGCGCGGAGCGGGCTCGAACCTTCAACCACTGAAGGGTGCTTCAACCCAACAATTTGGTGACCCCGACGTGATGAGTAGGGTCTCATAGAAGGAACACCGGCAGCCAGCGGACGAACTGTCCAGGGAAGACACCTCGAATACCTCTGACAACTAAACCAGGGCCCTACAACTGAAAGGTGAGCAGATACCTGTTATTATCAAAATCTGTGATTGGCTATACTACAAAATTTTAGAGTTGTCAGCGGCATTTTCAGTGTTTTAGTCTTATGGTAGAAAAAACAGTACTACAGAATAACACTTTCCAGTCTCAAAGAGGAGCTGCAGTTGTGTTATATGTGGGGTATTTCAAGAGGAGAAACGCAACTTTCAAAATCAATTTGAAACGACCGGATCTCGCAAACTCTTGCTGTGGGGTTAATCTAGAAGACTAAACGTGACGATAAAGAGATTCTGTAGACTGGGTTTCGACTCCTTGCCAAAAGCCACATCGCCGAAAGGGGGTGTAGAAGCGCTTCTGGAAGTCTCTCCATCTGTTGAAATAAACATCGCACTATAAAAGTCAACTAGACTGTACGGGGAATATAAAAACTGTGTAACGAGATTGCAGTGGTTTTAAATTTGGTAAAGGAAGTCCAGCTGAAATACTCTGAGAAATAAGGTGACACACACAGTAATTCTTAGACGAATTCTGGGGTCGGGGCGCACCGACTAACGTACACAGGCAACCCTTAGACGGATCTGGGGTTACGTTAGATTTATTTATTTTGAGTGTGATTAACTGTGTAACGAGATTGCAGTGGTTCTAAATTGGTAAAGGAAGTCCAGCTGCAATCATCGTCCGAGATTTCAGTGGTTTTAAATTTGGTAAAGGAAGTCCAGCTGAAATACTCTGAGAAATAAGGTGACACACACAGTAATTCTTAGACGAATTCTGGGGTCGGGCGCACCGACTAACGTACACAGGCAACCCTTAGACGGATCTGGGGTTACGTTAGATTTATTTATTTTGAGTGTGATTAACTGTGTAACGAGATTGCAGTGGTTCTAAATTGGTAAAGGAAGTCCAGCTGCAATCATCGTCCGAGATTTCAGTGGTTTTAAATTTGGTAAAGGAAGTCCAGCTGAAATACTCTGAGAAATAAGGTGACACACACAGTAATTCTTAGACGAATTCTGGGGTTGGGGCGCACCGACTAACGTACACAGGCAACCCTTAGACGGATCTTAGACCGTCCCTGAAAGTATTGTAGAATCTTATTTGTATCTGATAGCATATACGTGACGATCAAAGGTTATTGTAGACTGGGTTTCGACTCCATGCCTTGGGCCGCATCCTCGTAAGAGGGTGTAGAAGCGCTCTTTGGGAGTCTCGGTAACTGGTTGAAATACACCTCGCACCGAAAACTATCAGACTGTATACCTGTGGGAATAAAACTACAATAATTAGTCAATTATAGTACGAAGGAATATCTGGTATTTTTTATAAGAAACTAAAACCTTTAGGAGAAGCGCTTTTGGGAGTCTCCGCAACTGGTTGAAATACACCTCGAACCGAAAACTATCAGACTGTATACCTGTGGGAATAAAACTACAATAATTAGTCAATTATAGTACGCAGGATATCTGGTATTTTTTATAAGAAACTAAAACCTTTAGGAGAAGCGCTCTTTGGTCTCCGCAACGGTTGAAATACACCTCGCACCGAAAACTATCAGACTGTATACCTGTGGGAATAAAACTACAATAATTAGTAATTATAGTACGCAGAATATCTGGATTTTTTATAAAAAACTAAAACCTTTAGGAGAAGCAGATACGAACGAAGTCAAAATGGAAGGAGAATTTGAACGTGAAGAGAGAGAATTAGGAGTCCCTGTTCCGGGGTTTAAGGGAACAGTGGGGACAAGCAGAGAGATTGATACTTAGCGGACTTAAGCCCGGAGATCATAAAAAGGCGAGCAGGATCTCCGTTTCTTACACGATCAGATGATCGCAGAGAATAGAGTAGAGGGTGACGAGGCAATAAGTCTCCTAGCCACAGCACTCAATACATACGAGCGACAGTTGGTTCGGAAATTAGAAACTCTCAACAAGCAGAAGGCAGGTTTTATCAGGGCTTCTAAACTTAACAAAGAAAGGGAGCTAGTTGACAAGCTAAGGAGAATAGGCCATAACGCAGCCTTAGTTATGAATGGAGTGGCAGTAACCTGCCCTCTGAGCAAAACTCCCGCCAAAAATCTGCCCGCCATAGCAGCCCCACCCAGTCCTGCACCAGCCCCTCCCACAGAAGTGATAGAGCCAGTCAGGAAGGAGAAGCCATATGGTGGGCCCCTCCCAGACATCCCAGAGGGCGGTCCCCTCCTCTATCCAGATTTATACAACCCCTTTAAGACCCGACCCCCTCCCTATACGCTTCCCTCCACCTCTAACCCCCCCTCACCCAGTTCCCCTCATGACATTAAAGAACACCTGTATCAACACATACACCTACAGATGAAGAAATACTTGACTTTGTTGCAAAACGCGTCAAATTTTTTAGGACTAAAAAAAAAAAGGATGAAACCTCTGCCTCTGACAGAGAAGACACGGCAAGTCAAGACGGCACAGGGGACTCCACCTTCCTCTGAAACAGGTTGATATAGCCGGTGTCGGACTTTGTTTATGAACACATTAACTGAGGGACAGGTTTCTCCCCATTTGAGCTGACCCACGGCCATCAGTTTCCGGGTCCTGGAGCATTAGCAGTAGGGAAAGAAGTAGAAGAGATGGATAGCAAACCATACTACCAGCAACTTAAAGTGCCAGTGAAGTGCATTTTTTTGCACCAAAATGAAATGGCAGTTTCATTTCTTACATATAATTGTACCTGTTCATGGCTAAAATAATTTTTTAGGAAGTGCGAGGGACGAGATAAACATCGCAAATTTTTCAGAGTCTGAGCCTACCGCTGCTGCAGACGATAGCGGCTGTGACGTCACAAGATGGGCCCAGTTGTGATTGTAAACATGGCGGAGACTTCGGAAAGTGATACTGGTGCGAGAGAAATGAGTGATTTTGACAGCTTTTCGGACAGGATAGATGAGGAAAGTGGCCATGGAAGTCAATTTAGTTGAGGACAATATTTTGTCATAGATCTAGAGTAGATCTACACACAGGATTGGCCATCACCTGATCATACATTCATCTGTTCATAGCATGATGCAACATTCATGTTCACATGCAGTGTTGTGCTAGTTACTGAAAACCAGTAACTAGTTACAATTACTAGTTACTTCACTACTTACACCAAAAAGTAATGCGTTACTGTGAAAAGTAACTTTTTAGTTACTTAAAAAAGGGCACCCATTAATGCCCTTATACTGTAGCCTTCATTTCAGTACTGTTATTGCATCGGAGAATAATACAACCTGTTGATCAACTTGACATGCATTTGCATCACTGAACTCTGCTAAGCAATGTGGTCTATACAAACACAAACACAAAGATATGTTTCAAAGTGCCAATCCAGCCGCTGTTGCTTAGGTGGAGGTGGAGTGGCGTCGGATGAGTCTGGGTCTGTGGTCTTAGCTACTAGCTTCGTCCCAGCATGTTGTTTCTGCAGATGTTTCAACAGATTTTAATTGCTGTTTTGGGCAGTCGATAGGATCTTTGACCCGCCAAGACACAACTTACATTTAACTAAAACGTTCTTTTCTTTGTGCTCGACAAAAGTGAAATAGTGAGAATATCTCCAGGCGGAGAAACTCGACTTGAGCTCTGCCGCCGCCATGATAGTCTTGTTAGTAACACAAACACAGTGGCCTTTATTTTTCATAAACAATCTACGAATCTACGAAACAATAACACCAGCCACTCACCTTCATCTTTTGGGAACAGAAACATCGCCACTTCGGCAGAATTGACATTACCACAGCCAGCGGCAATGCATCGCTTCCCGTGTGTTTTTCCTCCCTTTTTCTTCACTGTCGCCTCCATTGTCAGGTTTCCTCGATTGGCAATCACTTCCAGTCGACTGCGAAACACTTTCCAATAAAATACTCGCTCAAAAACGTTGGTAAATTCCACTTTGAAACAGAGACAAAATGAACGGTGGTGAATGTAAACACTTCGGCTGAGCCCATCTTCTGACGTCACGCAGTAGATCGCAAGCCACGCCCACGAAGGCGGGTTTCCCAGCGGAAAATTCCAACTCGTCAAATTCGTTGCTATTCCAACATCTTTGATATGGGTTCCAATGGACAATTTTGGTCATTACTATACGTATTAGCATAACAGATCATGCACCGGCGCACACTTCACTGGGTCTTTAAGGGCTTGGTATGAGATTTCTCCACCCAGGTGCTGACGCCAAAGGGGGACCGGAGAAGCACGAGGCTAACACCGCAGAATTCATCTGGCTGAAGGTCATCCGTCCGAAGTGGCTCAACCCAAGGTTCACCGGCCCGCACAGAGTGACTCAGAGGACATCACATGCAGTTCGCCTCGAAGGAAAGGGGGAAACGTGGTATCATTGGAGCCAGTGCGCCGTTGGAAAACCTCCAGCAAGGACGTTAGACGACATCAGAACTGACATCGCTGCAGCAGGACGAGAGAACGACACATCTGACGACGACAGCCCAGCAGAAGCAACGACCCACACAACAGATGACAGGGACAAAGACACAGAGGTAACAACAGGCGATCTTGGAAAGGAGATTACGGCCGGCGAGGAGGCGGACACGAGTCTACGGGACCCCGACCCCTGAAACACACGACTCCATATAGGACCCGACTTTTTTACTCCCACCTTTAGGGGCACTTTCCAATAAGTAGCAGCATTTTTATGCCCACCTATAGGGCCTCTTTCTAATAAGAGTAGTAGGTTATATATAACGAGAGGTTAGCCCTATAATTAAAGGGCAGTGAAAGTCTCCCCAATCACCAGACCTTATATTTAACAGGTTTTACTGAACCTTATATTTAACAGGTTCCGGGAGCACAGTATTTACCATTACAGGGTACTATTTTACACCCTTGTTTTAAAGAATCTCCTTAGGAGATTTTAGCATTGTGTTCAGAAGAACCTAATTACAATAACACGGACCACTGATTAAAGGTACTCAATAATGACAGACTGTGGATTAGACTTCCTTATTGTTTGTTGGTGTACTCTGCTAGTGGGAAGCGTGGTTTACTTGGGACACTGTTTGTATCTTGAACACCATTCTTAGTTATATGGCCCATTAGCGAATAGCCTTATTATTTGATTGGGTGTTAATTCCTTGTGTCCTAGTAAATCTCCTATTATTAATAACAGAAATAATGTGTGTTCACCCTTGCCTTTATTTTTGTTTTAATGACTCCATTCCCCCACCAGAGGAGTCCGTAACTAGGGTCAAACGGGCCAAACATGAGGTAGTTGTTACCAAAATGTCTCCTAAACAAACCTTCACTTTCCAAGCAGGTAGTGATGGAATAATGTAGACAGGATCAACTATGTACATTACATTACATTACAATTGTGTGTGCGTTGACTTAGGAATGTAGAGGATCCAGTCGCCCCCCCGGGGTTTTAATGGCCCGGATAGGAGCATGGGGGGGTTGCAGGAGAAAGGTAATAAAACTGACACCATTGAGTCTATGCAGAGATTGTACTGAGAGAAAGATTGGGATGCAGAGTGGTACGGCCAGGTGCTGAGGATAAATGAAGATAAGGATTGGTACCTCACCCCCAGTTCAACCCAGAATTGTTTATTTTATGGCTGCCATAAAAGATGACCTGGGGACTGATCGGGGCGCAGGAGATCCAAACTTCCACACTTATGGCTGACTCACTCTGATTCGCTGTTTAGACCTCGTCAATGGCTGACTCACTCTGATTCACTGCCTAGGGCTCGCCCAGGAGTGAGTCCACCAATGGATGAACACCTAGGGAGGAGCAACCGACACAACTCCTCCCACACAACTCCTCTCCGTTTGCGGGAATAAATATTGTGAATTCTGTACACTCGCGGCCTCTGTTCGGTCTGACTGTCTGATACGTACATCGCACGGTGGAAGAGCTGAGGCCCGAAGTACTTCGTTATATAAGTACTTCGTTATATTGTACTGTTGTTTCTACCATTAAATCAGCTTATTGTTTAATCTCATATCTCTGTCTGAGTCCTTCCTTTTTATAGCAGACCACTCATCAAACGAACAGCGCGGAGCGGGCTCGAACCTTCAACAACTGAAGGGTGCTTAAACCCAACAGCAGCCATAAAATAAACAATTCTGGGTTGAACGGGGGTGAGGTACCAATCCTTATCTTCGTTTATCCTCAGCACCTGGCCATACCACTCCGCATCCCAATCTTTCTCTCAGTACAATCTCTGCATAGACTCAATGGTGTCAGTTTTATTACCTTTCTCCTGCAACCCCCCATGCTCCTATCCGGCCCATTAAAAACCCGGGGGGGGCGACTGGATCCTCTACATTCCTAAGTCAACGCACACACAATTGACCACATCAAACAAAACAAAATAAGAACACTTGGTCTAGTTTCATAAGTATACATTTTCCACAGACAAAGTTATAATTATTGAAACAGGTTATAATTATTGAAACAGGTTATATAGGATATACAGGTTACTTTAACTCCAATCCTCAAAAAACCCGGTCTTGATCCCTCCTCCCTCACTAATTACCGCCCCATCTCCAACCTACCATTCCTCTCAAAAACTCTTCAACGCATTGTAACAAATTCACTGCCATCTCCAAACCAACCAGCTTTACGAACCCCTTCAGTCTGGATTTCGTCCTCACCACAGTACAGAAACTGCACTCGTCAAAGTCCTCAATGACCTCCTCACATCTGCTGACACTGGTTCCCTCAATATTCTCATCCTCCTCGACCTGAGTGCAGCCTTGGATACCGTGAGCCACAACATCCTGCTCACCCGACTCAGGAACATTGGTATTGAAGGTATCGCACTCAGATGGCTCCAGTCCTACCTCACTGAACGATCCCACTTCATCTCCCTCCCCAACCACTCCTCTGCCACAGCCTCAGTCACCCAAGGAGTTCCTCAAGGATCAGTACTTGGCCCCCTCCTCTTCATCAAATCAAATCAAATCAAGTTTTATTTATATAGCACATTATTTAACGATTTTTGGTCGAGCCAAAGTGCTGTACATATAATAAAAAAGTACCCTACAGTAAAGACATTTTACAGCAAATACAAATTTGCAAATACAAGTTCATCATTTACATCCTCCCCCTCGGTTAGATACTCCGCCACTTCAACCTGGACTTCCACTGCTATGCTGATGACACTAAGATCTACCTCAGCACCAAATCCCTCCATAACCCACCCCTTACCCACATTGATTCCTGTCTGACAGCTATTAAAACTTGGATGCAACATAACCTCCTCAAACTGAACAGCAACAAAACAGAACTCCTCCTAATCGGCTCCAAATCCACCCTCAGCAAGGTCACTAACATATCACTCACCATCGATGGCACCATTGTTTCCCCCTCCAATCAGGCACGCAACCTTGGTGCAATCTTTGACCCCACCCTCTCCCTCGAACCTCACATCCGCCAAACAGTCAAAACCTCATTTTTCCATCTCCGCAATATTGCAAAAATCCTACCCTCTCTCACCTGCCCCGCAGCCGAACGACTAATCCATGCCTTCATTTCCTCCCGCCTTGACTACTTCAACTCACTTCTTTACGGCATCAGCACTACATCCCTCAACAGACTCCAACGGGTTCAAAATGCAGCTACCAAATCATGGCATCACATCACCCCAGTCCTCAAAGACCTCCACTGGCTTCCTGTCTCCCATCGCATCAACTACAAAATTCTGGTCCTCACCTACAAAGCACTCCACCATCTGGCCCCCCCTTATCTCACAAACCTTCTCACTCCTTATCAACGCCCACGGTTCCTCAGATCCACCGCAGCCGGACTCCTATCCATTCCCACATCCACACTCTGCAGCTTTGGGGACAGAGCCTTCTCAGTGGCAGCTCCTAGGCTCTGGAATTCCCTCCCCCAAGATCTTCGTGACTCTGAGTCCCTCACAGTCTTTCAGTCCCGCCTCAAAACACATCTTTTCAACTCTGTCTACCCATAAGCCCCCCCCCCTCTCAATCAACTTCCTCTTGACTGCCTTTTTTTTTTTTTATTTTACTATATTTACTTATTTGCCTGTCCTTGTTTGTCTACCCTCCCTCATATTGTAAAGCGTCTTTGAGTTGTGAAAAGCGCTATATAAATAAAATGTGTTATTATTATTATTTTAATATAGATTAGGTGTAAATAAACTGCAGTAGTAGTACTATAAGGAAGTGACATTTTTTGCTAACAAATTTCAGGAAATGTGGGAAACAGCTGTCCCAATGAAAAGTTAGAGATATCTTGAAAATTATAGTTGTAATCGTGAATTAATAAATGATGGCGCTCCATATATGACAGATTTTTGTAGACAAAGGATACTGGCCTATGCTGAAATATCTGAAAAGACTGAGACCAAATGACCTTTGACCCTGACTGACAGTGTGACTTGAGAAAAGCACTGTCAAATGACTGACTCTGGGGTGTACCTGACCAAACTTTACAACCAGACAGTGTGAGTATGAATGTATGCCGGCATGTGACCAGTGTAACTGCATGATTTTAGAACAATAACTAACAAGCATGTTTTTGGACTAACACATTATTCTGGGGCTCTGTGGGAAATGAGGTTTCCTAAAATTCCACAAAATTGGAAAACCGTTTCTAATCTACTTGATGCTATTTTACTCCCACAGGCAGTGGCGGTTTGCAAAATGTGAAGCTCAAACTAAAATCTGAAGATTCTGTTTCTTTTAGGACTGAAAGATGGAGAGAAACACTTATTTTCACTGGAGTGTTTACAGTGGAAAAATAATGGATGTAAATGTGTGAATAATGTTTGGTATGTTCTTATAATCACTGATTACCTGAAGGTTTTCTTCCCATACAGGATTTTGTTACACATGAGTTCATGTGTAAAAAAGGGGAGTGTGTGTATGATGTATTATGTCAACATGGCTGTAAAATTCACAGTCTACATTTTTCATTTAGGGATTGAAGGAAACCTGCTCGGATGTTCAATCTGACCATTAATGATAGTTTTAGAATTAACCTGCTCCATGTCTATAAGATACTGTTTGATGAATGTTGACATGTTTCTAAATATTGATTGAATTATAACAGGTAACACAGATGCAGAACTAGTGGCCAAGGGGCTGCTGTGAGAGATGTAATTCCAGAATGGGAATACCAAAGAAGTTGACCTGTGATAATGAAACCATTTTGTAATGTGAATATTTTTTAACAGATATTAGAGTAAGTGGGGTTTGAAATGTAGAAAGAACATATTACAGTTAAGTTAAGCTAAAACATAGTAATTTAATGAGACAGAATTTAATTTAGACAACATCCTGTCTCCAGCCTGGTAAATAATTAGAAGTAAAAGCCATAGACTTTATTTTTTAGGTCATTATGGGGATATAAATGAACACAAGTGTCACAGTCTGCTCCCTCACTCACCTATTTTCTGCATTAGCATTCCTTAGTCACCTGGTAGTCACACCCTGTTTCTCTCTCACACTCTGTTACACCCATCAGCTCCATTAGTATATAGGCCCACTTCACTCTCACCTCAGTGCTAGATCGTACTTCGCAGCATGCCAGTCTTTCCCACATTACCTTCCAGATTGCTCTTCCGGTTTCGACCTTGTCTGCCCCTGACCAGCCTGCCTCGCCTGTTTCCTGACCCTGCCTGTACCTGCGTCTCCCGTCTTGCTTACTCCTGGAACCCTCGCCTATCAGCTCCATTAGTATATAGGCCCACTTCACTCTCACCTCAGTGCTAGATCGTACTTCGCAGCATGCCAGTCTTTCCCACATTACCTTCCAGATTGCTCTCCCGGTTTCGACCTTGTCTGCCCCTGACCAGCCTGCCTCGCCTGTTTCCTGACCCTGCCTGTACCTGCGTCTCCCATCTTGCTTACTCCTGGAACCCTTGCCTGTCCCCGACCAGCCCTTTGCCTACTGTCTGCCGGTTTGTTCCCGACCAGCCCTTTGCCTATAATAAAGCTGGTTACCGACTATCCCTGGTTTCCCGTGTGTTGCATTTTGGTTCTCAGCTCGTTTGTGACAACAAGACTAGTTTCACAAGGGCAATTTAAATTCATAATAGAAAGACATTTGATGACAGTATGTTGCAATTCTGTATTCATTTTTTCAGCTTGATAATATCTAAGCACTGACAGGTGGAAGCAGTATTGCCAGGTGCAATCCATGCACTTTGACAGTATCATGATTTTAGTTGTTATTGAATCCATAACATTAGTGTGTTTCTTTACCAGAAACACGAGCAGTTCAATATTATTAGGGCTGTCAGTCGATTAAAATATTTAATCGCGATTAATCGCATGATTGTCCATAGTTAATCGCGATTAATCTCAAATTAATCGCACATTTTTTATCTGTTCTAAATGTACCTTAGAGGGATATTTTTCAAGTTTTGAATACTCTTATCAACATATGAGTGGACAAATATGCTTTATGCAAATGTTTGTTTATTATCATTTGAACAATGACAAATATTCTCATGAATATTAAACACAACAACCTCTGAACATTACAAACATTTGCCTCAACCAGAGGCCTGTACTACGAAGCAGGATTTTCGCTTAGCAGGCTAACTTCAGGGAAAACTCTGGGTTTCCGGTCCTACGACGCTGGTTCTCTTTTTAGCGGGCTAGATCTCCATGGTAACTTATGCTGAGCGGCTAACCTGCTCCGGAGCAGGTTAGGTTGCAGGCTAAGGGATCAACTCCGTGAAAGCACCGGCTGCTGACCAATCAGAGCTCAGTGTGCAGAGTTTAAAGCGATCAAGTCATATTACAGGAGAAAGGAAATACAGAAAAACTGCTGTTGCAGGAAAGACGGCCGGCAAAAATGACCGACCGTGTGAACGTGAACATTAATAGAATATCACCTCCCATCTTCAGAGCAATCTGACTATTATAACATTAGCGTTAAGAAAGCTTACTTAAATATCTGCCACAACACAAGTAACCGGATCAAAGTAACATTACGTACAGTCCGCGGCACTGTGAGTGCAGTCGTTGATGTGTCCCATTACCATTCATATCACATCATAATGTATCATATATCTCCTTATCTGAGTCAGCTTCTTGAGCCGTATCTAGCCGTGCAACACTCACAGTGTCACATACTGTATGCAGAAGTATTATTTTAAGCAACACATTAAGTTGATGAAACACTCGAGTCAAATGTAATTAAAGTCAGATCCACTCGTGTCTTAGACGGGGCAGTGAAATCATAAACCTGTTAATGTACGCATTCAAACACTTTTTTTTTACAAGCTGTATTCACCTTGCAGGTGCAGCTATGTGGCTTTTATCCTGGATAAAGTGTTTAAGTCATGGATGTTTAAAGTTTAACTTCTTCCTATTTGACTAATATTAAAGTTCACTTTTCATTCAGGAAGTATGACGCTGCTGCGCTGTCAGTGCGCTTGTCCATGTTTGTGATTGGTCGAATGCTCCAAATACCACCCCTTTCATGTGAACGCGCACCTAACTAGATAGGGCACGGCTGGCTTGAGCGATCCACTTGATAACCCGCGTCGTAGGACCGTTTAGCGAGAGCGCGTATGTTTTGGATTAGGCCAACCGGCTAACTCAAACATATCCAGGTTATGTTGAACCGGCTTCGTAGTACAGGCCTCTGGAACCTCTCTCATACAGTGTGTGTGTGTGTGTGTGTGTGTGTGTGTGTGTGTGTGTGTGTGTGTGTGTGTGTGTGTGTGGTGTGTGTGTGTGTGTGTGTGTGTGTGTGTGTGTGTGTGTATATATATATATATATATATATATATATATATATATATATATATATATATATATATATATAGAGACACTGTGATGGATCGTTGGAGCTATGTGCAACTCAAGGCATATGCTCGAACGGGAGCTGCCTGGAGGCTGCAATCATGTTGCGCGCACTATCCGTGCTGACTTTTCGTACAATGTCCCACTGTCTGGCTACCTGCATAAAGTCAAGTGCTCGGCGCAGTTGTCGGCAAAATGTCGCTCCTCTGTTTTCATTGAAACCTTATATCCGTTAGCGCAGCTAGCTAGCACCAGATGCTAACAACAACAATACACGTAAGGTGTGCGCCTTCTCTCTCTCTCGCTCGCGCCACACATACCCTCCCGGTCCTCCCGATGGCCAGTCCGGGCCTGCCGGTGAGCGTGGAATGTTGTCCATGTTTGTGATTGGTCGAATGCTCCAAATACCACCCCTTTCATGTGAACGCGCACCTAACTAGATAGGGCACGGCTGGCTTGAGCGATCCACTTGATAACCCGCGTCGTAGGACCGTTTAGCGAGAGCGCGTATGTTTTGGATTAGGCCAACCGGCTAACTCAAACATATCCAGGTTATGTTGAACCGGCTTCGTAGTACAGGCCTCTGGAACCTCTCTCATACAGTGTGTGTGTGTGTGTGTGTGTGTGTGTGTGTGTGTGTGTGTGTGTGTGTGTGTGTGTGTGTGTGTGTGTGTGTGTATATATATATATATATATATAGAGACACTGTGATGGATCGTTGGAGCTATGTGCAACTCAAGGCATATGCTCGAACGGGAGCTGCCTGGAGGCTGCAATCATGTTGCGCGCACTATCCGTGCTGACTTTTCGTACAATGTCCCACTGTCTGGCTACCTGCATAAAGTCAAGTGCTCGGCGCAGTTGTCGGCAAAATGTCGCTCCTCTGTTTTCATTGAAACCTTATATCCGTTAGCGCAGCTAGCTAGCACCAGATGCTAACAACAACAATACACGTAAGGTGTGCGCCTTCTCTCTCTCTCGCTCGCGCCACACATACCCTCCCGGTCCT
This sequence comes from Dissostichus eleginoides, assembly GCA_031216635.1. Lineage (NCBI taxonomy): Eukaryota > Metazoa > Chordata > Actinopteri > Perciformes > Nototheniidae > Dissostichus > Dissostichus eleginoides. Next base: position 4,921,334 of record CM062279.1, read on the forward strand.
CCCGATGGCCAGTCCGGGCCTGCCGGTGAGCGTGGAAATGTGGTCTGCCGCAAGCGGGCGGCAGACCATCAGCTTGTAGATGGTATTTTAAACTCGATGCACTCTGAAACTACGGGGCGGCCGAGGACAAAAAATACACATGCGTTAATCGCCTTAAAATAATTAGTGCGTTATTAACGCGTTAACTTGACAGACCTAATTATTATATTTAGATTTTAAATAGGATTTCAAGGATTTGATTTAAAAATAACACAGATGCTTGTCAGAAATTCAGAGCTATTGAAATATGTTATTTAGTTCACCTAAAGATGTTGGAATTTTATTTTGTTTGTAACATGGCACAGGCCAAGTATTATGATTCTGAAGCTGCACTGGACAATTAGGGGGTCTACAATTAATTTAGAAAACATTAACATTAGAAATAATAAGCACACCTGTTATGACCTGGCTCAAAAGGCCACAACAAAGAGGAGACACACCATGTCAACGGTTAACAAAATATGTTTATTTACACAAACAATTCAAATCAACCAAATTAATAAAGTGCAAAGTAAGTAAAGTATGAAGTAGTGATGGCAGTTTGACACTGAAGCTTCGAACGGAGCTTCAACCCTGGACTTCCTTTTCCATAGAAGCAGTGATTCGAAGCTTGCTTCAAATCACGTGACATATGACGTCAGAAGCAGCAACTGCTTCAAATCACGTGACATGTGACGTCCGAACCAGCAACTGCTTCATTTCCTGAATGAATCACTTGACTGGTTCGCGGTCCAATCACGCGATTCAATGCACTGCCTCGTCTCTATTCTGACTGGTGACAGGTTGAAACAGTTTCGAATTTGAGCGCTTCAACACTTTATAACCGCTCTAAACAATGCGCAATGTGTGGGTTGTTGTCGTAGTTTGCGTTGTTGCTGTTGAGTTGTTGTTGGTATTGCATTTGAATTGGATCATTATAGAGCAAGCCAGGAAGAAAGATAGGTCGTTCTGGCTCGGGAAACACTTCAAAATGTGGAGAAGTTGTGAACAAAAAGACAAAAAGTGATATAAAAACAGATCATTTGTTTAAGGAACAGATAGCCCAGTGGATAGAGCCGGCGGCCTGAAAGCTGCGATGTCCTCCGCGCAGCTAGTTCAAAGCTCGGAATGGATGAAATTTTAATCATTGCTTTTCAACTTTAATACTTTAATAACTGATAAAAGGCCGTCTCCGCCCAAAAAAATGTCCAGCACTCTCTAGTCTCTTCTCAATAACCCAATACACACAATTATCAATCTTTAATTGCAAATAGAACATGATATTCAGTCTTAGTGTGTGTGTGTGTGCATTGAATATTTTTCAAGGCAAAGTTACGTTAAACCCACTGCAGCCTTGCACTTCGCCAGGAGAGGTCGCTGTAACTGAAGCTTCGAGAAATGAACCTATTTCCGACACAATTGTCCAAGTGGTTCGATGCTTCTTTCAAAGCTTCATTTTGCCATCACTAGTATGAAGTGTGGACGTCAGTGGTATCAGTAGTGTAAATGCAGGGTGAGGGTTGCATGGACATGTATGTGTGAGGGTGTTGAGGTGCACAAAGTAAAACAACTGAAACAACCAATAACATACCCAACCGAACCGGGTGCCTGTATGAGAAAGCAGAGCGGGGAGACAGAGAGGAGCAGAGGCTTTAAATAGCTGCAGGGCACCAGACCCAGGTGCCCTGAGTTACTGCAATCAAGGCGGCTGGATGCAGCACAGCCACACCCTCTCAAGATGAACCCACAGGGGCATCACAACACCATTTATAATTTACAGAGATAAGAAAAGACATACATGTGGTTTAAACAGAAAATTAAGATGAAGAGAATGTGAGATTTAAAGCGAAAAGTGTAAATGAAAGAGCATGTGTTTGACATGTGAAAGTATGAAATGGTACTAGAATATCTTATGAACAATCGAAGGACTGTAACTCAATCTTAAATTAACCATACTCGCAGAATACCCCAGACAGCAGAACGATATGGTCCCAGGAGGGAGTTTTTAAGCTAAAGACAGCATTAGGTTGCCTCCTGATGAGTTTCAAGATAGAAACCAAATATCAGCAGGTTTTGAATTAATATTCCTCTGTCCCACAATCAACAAGAATGTGGGGTGAACTATATCTACACTCTAAACCCGGATTTGATTGAAATTAAACTTTTAAGCTGTCATTAATAATGCTGTTCATGTTTTGTAAAAAGACTGTCATTACTAAAGCAAATGAGTTGTTTGCACTATTTAGCTGAAATGTGCATTGCAATAATCCTGTTAAGCAGAGATAATTCAGTGTGTTACGTTTCTGCAAGAGAGGGGAGGGGCTCCACACAAATTGAGCATGAGTGCTGCACTGCACGCAGTCAGAGGTGAAGACCGAGGAGCCCACTAATTATTGCTGCTACGTCTGGTCCGACCGAATTTTGAAAATAACTTTACGTGGAATGGTGAGTTTGAAAACATCTATATCTATCTGTAGATATCTTTCTGTGAAAACTTTATTAGCTAAAAGACCTGCTCACAACAAGTTAGCTTAGCGCTAAAGCTGCACGTGGTTTAGCTAACGTTACTTAACGTCTGTTCATATGGTAACAAAACCGATTTAAAATGGCTTTTCATAAGGTTACATATGAGTGATTTGTCACATTTATAACAGTAACTTAGCAAAATGTTCAAAGTAGCATGCCATTAAGGGGATATTAGCAGAGGTTAGCTAACGTTCTGCAGACAGTGATGCAAATTAGTCGCTTTTCGGCGCCTCCCATTTTTTTTTTTTAGGGAGCATGCTAGAGATGGCAAATCCGGATCCTTTTACAGACTCGGAGTCTTCTGGATCATACGAGTCCTTTGAGTCAAGAGCGTAGAAATCCTACCGGTGAAACCGAAAAGTTGTTGCATTTCACAAGCATATTAAACTAACGTTACATTAACCTCCACTACACAGTGTCTTTTGCTTTAATAAAAAATGTTGATCACAAAAAAAAAGGGTTATTTTGCGATTTGGCGAATCTGAGTCTGCTGTTGACTAATGCATGACGACGAGTCTGCTGGATCTCTGGATCTGCTGCAATACGGTTACGGCTCTGAGTCCGCACGAGTCTGCTATGATTTGCACAGTGAGTCAGGATTTGCGAATCTCTGAGTCTGCTGTTGACTCGTGCACAATAGCCGCGGGAAGTAGGGGTGCTGGAGGCGGGTTACTGTTGTTGAAATCTGTCCCCACTTTTGTCCGCACCCCCTAAGTAAAATGACTTCCCAGTTCCCGCGGCTATGCTCGTGCATAACGAGTCTGGATCTCTGGATCTGCTATACGGTTACGGCTCTGAGTCCCCACGACTCACGAGTCTGCAGGAACTGAAGGAAGTTCCCATGATTCAGTGAGTCAGGATTTGCGAGTCTGAGTCAGCTGTTGACTCGTGCATGATGAGTCTGCCTGGATCTCTGGATCTCTGGATCTTCTACGGTTACGGCTCTGAGTCCACACGAGTCTGCAGGAAGTTTCACTGATCCGCGTCCCCTCCCCTGAGCCAAACGTAACTTCTGGCAGCTATCCTACTTGCTAAAGGGTAGGCAGATGGACTGGGGTACGTTGTAATGTGATTTTACATGTTATAAGGAGGGTAGCGAGTGACGCAATTTATAGTTTTAATTTGTACGTCACCAGGTGTAGGACTCAAAGGACTCGGGTTAATCGAGAGGGAGACTCGTCACGACCAGCTCATTACTAGGATCCGGGTTAATGATCCGGATGAATCAGGACTGTTGTAGTGGCACCCTCAGGCGGCCATCAAGAGGGCCGGCCCTACTTCAGCACGTTTGTTGATGAGAAGAAGAGGTCGTTGAAAGCAGCACAGAAGAAAACTACAAAATAAAAGGCTATGTTAAATCAACTAGTTTATTAGCAAAACAGACATTCCAATTCTCACAGAGTACTCTGGACTCAATTCTACCACCGTGGGATACAAGTTATCCGGACAGTCAGTCAGAAGAGAGTGCTCCAATATTCCAATGTTACAGTTTTATACATCCTGGACGACCTCCAAGCAGTGAGTCAGCTGATGTTGATTTCATCTGGTCCGTCCTCTCTCTTTACAGTGTGTGTGTGCAAGTATGAACTAAGAGCACGTCCTGTTCTGAGTGAAACAGTCTCTCAAGATAACATTTGATTAGGTCAGCTGTCTTCCTTGCACCATATATTCAAAAACTCACACACTAAACAGAACAGCAGATAAAAGATAACACCTTATTGAATAACTTTATGTTGTTTCAAGTAACATATAATGTTTCCTCAAACCCTCTTGCAAAAACCTCTGGATTCACATGACTAACAGAGTGAGAGACAATGGTCCTTCTAATTAGGTCAGCTGTCTTCGAGTTTAGAGGAAGTCCAGAGAAGGCTTTAGGCTATAAGAACAGTCAACCTTTGTTAGTTAACTACTCCTAAAGATGTCATGGATGATGATGTTTAAACATATACAAGTATAGCTTTCAGAGAGAAAAACATGTGACATTTGTGTGGTAGGCTACATGATAAAATGTGTGTGCGTTATATCAAGAATCCTAATGTTAATACATTTGATCTCATAATTCCCATAACAGATGTTTCACTATATGATGCACCTATCAGGTATAGTTGATCAATTATTATTTCGTTGTAGAACAATCAAACAATAATGAGAAGTTACATCCCCTACTACCCCAGCAGCCTAACAGTAGCAACAATCATACAGCCTACAGGCACTGCAATGAGCACACACACATTTCATCTAAACAGGTTTAAGGCATACACATTCATTTATGGAATCTTAAATGAATATAGAAAATACGCTGGATTAAACTTTTCTGCTATAACACTATAGCTAAAACTGTGAACACAGGTACATTAGGACTCACCCATCTCTAGAGCATGCCCCCTAGAGGAGGTTAGGTCCCCCCCCCCCAACTTAAATCATGTTCACATGGATAGGATACTAAATACATTTGCACACATCTTGTGTCCATATCTTTCTGTTTCGGTGGTCATGCCACAACTGTGCACGTGCATGCATGAGCGAGTCATGGTAAGATATCTGGATTAAGAGGTTGCTTGTTCTTTGCACAGAATGAAAGAAAGGCAAAAAGAATGGGCTGTGATTTTAGTTTTTTTAAGCAGAGGTTGAGTTCAATAATTTGTACGGCCCTCGGAGGATGTTGTAAAAATTGAAAGGAAAAAGGTTCCGCACCCCTGCTGTAAATAATAATAAAAACCCTTGATTTATAACTTAACATCTCTGTCTCCTATTGATCTGAGTATATTATAAAGAATAATTAGTTAATTGAAGCATTATAGCACAGGCCTTTGTCAGATGGTATATTACTTTTTTTCTTTTTTCTGCTTCGAATACTTCTCTCTTTTTTCACCATACCTGTGTTTGCATCACTGTGCAGAGGTTAGCTAACGTTTTGCAGTGGTTAGTTAACGTTGTACAGAGGTTAGTTAACGTTTTGCAGTGGAGTTAATGTATTTTTTTCGTTTTCTTTTCTAGTTATCATTTGGTAATAAACCCAATTCAAAATGTGTTTTCCTTAGGTTGCACGTGAGTGATTTGTCACATTTACAACAGGAACTTAGCAACATTAGATATTAGCAGAGGTTGCTTAACGTTTTGCAGTAGAGTTAATGGTTTAAAAATAAAATGAATAACAGTTAATGTTACTAAGTGAGTTGTTGAGCTAAACATTTTCTTATGTTCTGTTTTACAGGTTCTTGTGAAGATGCAGTGGAAGTGCAAACACTGTGAGTTTGTATCTGAGAGAAGAGGCTACCTATTGAAACATTACAGGTTACAACATGGGAGCTACAGTCGAACTGTACCGTTTCCATGCCTTCACCAAGAATGTTTGTGCACATTTAACTCAATCAATGCATTAAAGTCCACTTGTGTAAGATGCACCTGAAAGCCCAGTATGCACAACAGTGTGAAACTGCCCAAGTAACCTTTCACTGTCAGGTGTGTGATTTTGCTGCACCCTGCACAGAAGCAATTTTTTTCACTCACCTGCGCAGTACACATTTAAAAGTCAGTCACAGAGTACAGTGTCCATATAAACGTTGCAACTTCGCAACTAATGTGTACTCCACATTTAATGCACATAAAAGTAAAGAGCACAGAAGAGACAATTGGAGGATGTTTAAGCCAGAAATAGTCCCTGTTGGTGTAAATGACGAAATGGCCCAAGAAGAACACGAGCCTCCAAATGACACGACTGATTTAGAAGATACTGGCAGTGAGGATTCCTACAGAGCCCCCAAGGGGACATGGAGAAGATAAAAAAAAAAAAAATGTTTTGCGAGATCTCGCAAAACCCCTTTGCGAGATCTCGCAATACTTTTGCGAGATCTCGCAAAACCCCTTTGCGAGATCCCGCAAAAATGTTCGTTTAGTGCAATGTACTTCCGCCGGTTCAGTTTGGCAACCTACAGTACTCTGGGGCAGCTTGTAACAGATGAAAGAGTCATGGAGGAGGATTTGGAAAGGTTTCTTCGCTCGAGAGAGGTCCCACAAGAGGACATCATGAAAATGCAAAGTGACAAGGTGGGTAGAACATTCAGTCAATTCACGGAATAAGTTACCGTAACAGCACAGAGCCTGGAAAAGTCAAACACTTTATAAGTAATATGGAGGTAGCATGGCAGTTGAGTTAATTTTAATACGAACGTGACACAGTAAACTGTGTGTTTTTCTCATCATGTACCGTGCAGCTTAAAAAAATCCTTCTGTAAAACGTTTAATGCTGACTTCTGAATTTGATAAGCTCCGTTTGTTTACAAGTTAAGTGTTAGGGTGCTAGGTAGCAAGCTAGTTACTACACAGTACTAACGTCACCCTACCTAGCTAAAAATGCGTTATTTGTGGTGCAAATAAGAATGGTTGTTGGTAATGTATTAGGTATTTTATTTTTGCAGGTTGACAAGGCAGTGCTAACCATCATGAATGATGAACAAATGGCAAAGTATATCACTTCATATGGTGACCGAGTAGCTGTCCTCTCCTTCTGTCAACAAACAAAGTGCAGCACAGATAAAGAGACTCTTCTACAGACATTAAGAGATAAAATAGGAGCATGGAAAAGTAAATCAAAAACAAAAGGAGCATTGTGTGGTGCATCAGGTGTGTTTCAAAAAGAAGGTGAAGGGATGTCAAGACAAAGAAATAACGCAGCAGAAAAGACTACCAGGAAGATTGAAATTGGATGGCTTCATTTTCACAATAAGGAATACCAACAAGTGAGGACCTGCAATGGCGGGGGAACAAGACATGCATCGGTGGAAAAAACAACAACTGTTGCTCAGCTTTTGGAAATGGGAAAGAAGCTATTCTTCCCAAATGGCCACTCAACAAAAGGGCGAGTTGAAGACTTTACCTTTGATGTCTGTGATTTTAAAAGAAACCAGATCCCTTCAGATGACACTGTTGGCAGACTTTATGAACAAACCAAACTGAAGCTGCTTAGATTTTACATATCCACAAAAGAAGAAGCCCACCCAACAGATCAATCCCCATCTGAGGTAGAAACAGTTAGTGAAGATTCCTTATCTGTAGATTCATCTGTTGACATCACTGAGGGAGCAGACTCACATGGATCTGTTGATGCAGATTAATTGATTACAGATCTGCCGGAGCGTGGGTATTCATCTGACAGCGACAATAGCGATCAGGTTTGTGGCAGTAGGAAATATAAAGTCACTGTAATGACAGGGACAGATGGAAAGAGATAGGGCTTGAAGATTAAACTTCAGGTAATAACTAAATAAAGAAATTATGTACATGGATTTCATAAAACAGAAAGGTTCCATTGTGTGCCATCAGTCACCACAGTTAGTCAGCAACTTTCTACATAGCTATAGTTATGGTAGGCCTATTTAGCACACGCTTTTGTCCAAGGCGTTACCAACATACTTTCACCTCTGTATGTTTCAATTTTTCCAGGACTTTGTTGTTGACATGTGTGGTCAGATGCATACATTTCTTTTTGTTGTATATTTTTTTGCAATTTCATACTTTTATTTGTAATGCTTTGAAACATATCACTTATCTTAGAGACTCTGAGGGAAGATTGAAGAATATCTAAAAGTTATTGCACAGTACCTTTATGCTTAATAGGCTAATGTGTAGTCATATGTATTTTTTTGCACACCATTTGATATTAATTGTGAAACATGTTTTTCTCCCTGCCATTATTACAAATGACTGCTGACAACAAAAGTTGTTTTTTGTTGCATTTCCAGATACAACCAAGATCCAAAAAACAAAGATCAACCTCTGACACTGTGACAGCAGAAGGTCCAAGGCAATCACATCACTCCCATTCAACCCCAACAGACGAGGCAGATACACTTGTATGGGATCCGGAAGATGATCTTTGGGGAGCAGGTGGTGATGAGATAGTTGTGATAAAATGGAATGACGTCACACATGAGGATGTCACTCAGGTAATGTGATCAGGAAAGTTTTTGGGTAAGGGGGTAGAAATGCAAATATATGTATTAAAACCAAACCAGTAAACACAGAAAAGATTGAGAAATGTATTGCTACTTCAATTCAATCAATTACAGACTGTAGTTGTTGTTGGATTTCAATAGTCAGTAAATTCGATTCAATTAATAGAAAAAGTCAAATGTGCATTCCTACTTTGAAAAAAATTTACCATGTCCTTTTATTTTTATGGCATATGTATTCTGTTCCCCGATTATTCTTTGGACACACGAATGAAATAACCTACAGTGCTGTGAAACGCTTACTATACTTACTGAAATGTTAGCTCACCCCTTGTATATTTAGAGCTTCATTTTGCCACAGCATATTGATTAACATTAATAGTTTATGCTGCTTTAGAACCTTTCACATTTCAACAAACCAAACAAGACCTGATGAAAACCTGTGGAATTCCACAAAGATTTTAATTTTGCTCATAAGCTCATAACTCATGGTGGCATGCACAACTTCACAATTCTCCTTTTTTGCGATAATTTCTATATCAAACTACCATTTGTTGTGTATAGTGGTATAGCAAAGTCATGTACAACTTGTATTAAAATAAATGGTGTTATTTAGCAAGCTACAGTAGAAGTGGAAAGCAACAGAGTCCTTTTGACTTGTGATTGTGCAGTAGTTTTTATAAACACGTACAAGTATTTCTGGTTTTAAATAGAAGATGATGTTGAAGACTATTACGGAAATACTTTTGTAAATTACGGTCTGCAAGAACGTCTAAGACTTCAAAGTGTCTGCTGTCAATTAATAACATACTTAATTCATCCTTCAGAGTGCGGAGATGAATGGAGTACCAATGCAGGATTTACTACTCCCCTTGTCCTCTGATTTTGGCCTGCCTTCGGCACATGTGTCCATACATGAGGATACAGTGCAAACAGCACAGGTAAGATGCATCACTGCAAGAAACCCTGAACACATCCTTTAAACTACTAGTCTTGTAAGATTTCACATAACTGTGGCCTGTAAAACATTTGTATACTGTCCTGAGAGCTCTGGAGGAGCTTGGTCAGGTATAAAAAAAGTAACTTTGAGGATTTTTATACTGAAGTTTTCAGTGTTACCTCGGCTTTGAATTGGAGACAATAAATAGAAAGTCTGTGTTATAAACTGGAGGTGTGGTGGAGTTGGAAAGAAGGTCTTGTCAAAATAGCTTTTGAGTTGCATTATGGGAAAAACATAGAATCCAATATTATATGGACCTTGATTCATACTCAACATTTAAACAATTAGGACATTTTGGCCTCTGCTTCATTCATTGACCAATCTTTTTGTGTGTGTTTGTATGTTTCGTTCTTCTACTACAGGATTTGCTTTTAAATTCGAGCAGCCAACTATCCCCATCAACCTCAGCTGACGGCTCAGGAAATCCAGAGAGCACGCGACGTGCATCAATTCACAGGACAAAGGTTGTTGAAGATCTTTTGGCTGTATTTATGGACAGTAGCATAATACATTTGACTCTAAAGTGGGGCTTTGTAAATGAAAATGCTATTGATGATAATGGAGTGTCAAGGGAGGTTTACACTGCATTCTGGGAGCAATTTCTTGAAACGTGTGAAGGGGAAGCAGAGCGAGTTCCAAGGCTGAGGCCAGATTTCTGTGAGGCTGAATGGCAAGCAGTTGGACGGATCTGGGTGAAAGGATTACTGGACCATGGTGTCATGCCAGTGAGGCTATCAAGGCTTTCATTTTAGCCTGCATTCATGGAGTCGACTCCGTTGATCCTGATGACATCGTTTCTCAACTACATCTCTCCTGTTGAGAGATCAGCTGTGGAGAAAGCTCTCCAGGGCACAATGGAGGAGAGTGATGAAGAGGACTTGCTCGACCTTTTCACAAGGATGGGTTCCCATTTCCTACCGGCAAAGAACAACATGGAGCCTGCCATCGAAACAATGGTACATAAAGCCATTCTCCAAGAGCCAAAGTATATCGTCGATTGCTTCTTGACACCCATGTCACTTGTACAGCTGAAACTGCCTGACAAGGACAGTGTGTTGTCTCTGTATGAGAAGAAGAAAGCCACAGGCAGAAGAGTGTCCCAACTGTTTGAAACAACCAACGTGGTGCTGTCTCAGAGAGAACAGACCACTTTCAACCACCTCCAACGATATGTGAAAAATGCTGACCAAGCCAAAGCTGAAAAAATCCTGCGTTTCTGCACTGGTTCTTCTGTCATATGTGTTGACAGAATTGGGGTGTGCTTTAATGCTGAAACTGGGCTCAGCAGAAGGCCTGTTGCTCATACCTGTGGAGCTATCCTTGAAATACTGTGTACCTACAGCTCTTTCCCTGAATTTCGCACGGAATTTGACAATATCCTGTCCAGCAAATACTTTGAAATGGATATCCTTTGAACTGAGAGCAGTCATTATCAGGCCTAATAGTAACAGTTTCGAATATTATTTTGATTTGATATTTTTGTGTTTGTTTTTTCATTGAAACAACTGATGCACTGAACCGTGTAATGAGCAGTCTGCAATTCTATTTTCTGCTTTAACAAGGATATTACATTTTTTTTAATATGCTTTGAGAATGACTGCAGTTTTCATTTTTGTCAGTTTGATCGTAACCCAGTTTAGAGGCTATGATTAATAGTGTGGTTTTTTTGCAGCTAAGAAAGCTAAACGGTGTTGTCCGTCACTGGTCGAATTGTTAATTGTTGATGTTATGGTGTTAAAGAGTCAGTCCTTTTTGATTACTCTCAGAAAAACAATGTTTGAAATTTAATGTGGAAAATAGTTATGTTAGATCCTGTTTACAAAAAGCTGATGTTGAAAGTGTGAAATGTGGCCTGAGAAGACTAGCCTCTAATTACAAGCCCTAATATGCACAATTGGCCATCAGAATGTATACATAATATTACCAACATATCACTTTCATTTACTGCCATCTTAACATGGCACCGAATTATAACTCAATGCTATTTTCTTTAGAAACAGAAATCGTGTGTATGTAGATGTGCATATGAAGTGACTTATACATAATGTGCAATGTTTTATTTTTTTATTTCTCAATTGGTCTTAATAAATTGACAAACCAAACTGATTAGGCACATTTTAAATTGAATCAGGGTTGCAGGCCAGGATTTCACAAAAAAAATAAAATTATTATTAATATTTCCACACTGTTAAAAGATCAGCTTGTGCTGTTATTTTCTACCCCTTTCTGACATTAAAGTGCCTGTCAACACAGGCATCACTGTGTTTTCTGTTAATTACATGTAACTTGATGTTCGTACTACTTGGTTCTAGCATTACTAAAGTCCTATACATTTTCACACACACTATTTTTGTTTCACAGTTCGAAAACACATCAGAATCAGAATACATTACATGTTAGACGCTTTTATCCAAAGCGACTTACATACTCAATACTGTGGACAATCCCCACAGGAGCAATTTGGGGTGAAGTGTCTTGCCCAGGGACACAACGACATGCTGTCTGCAGTGGGGTTTGAACCTGTGACCATTTGATCCCCATACCAAGGCGCCACATGCCTCACCCAATGAATACCTTTATTAGTCCAACAGAGGGGACATTTACATTATTACAGCAGAAAAGAGCCAAAGACAGCTTAATGTTACCTAAGAAGCATGCATAAAAAAGTATTAAAGATAAACAAATTATTGTGTGTGTGGGGGGGGGGTCTACTAGGGGCTGTACTGGTTATATAGTCTGACCGCTGCTCTCTCTCTCTGAGACAGCGGGGGTGCAGCAGCCTGTCACTGAAGGAGCTGCACAGTGAGGACAGGGTCATGCCATCACATGTATATAAAAGGGGGGAGTGATGTTGACAAGGCAGTATTTTAGTCATCTTACAGTTCATAACACCTTAACAGGACTGGTGTCTACAGAATCTAAAATATTCAACAGCTTAGACTTTACTACTTATTTTAAATTCTTAGTCAACTTAAAGATAGGATTTCAAATTAATTATATGAGCTATGCACACACATGACCTAAGTTCATCAAGCAAATGCAGTGAGTAGCATTACTACTTTGTGAAAGAAACTACAGGCATAAGAGCTATATACTCCCAGAAACAAACAAGCAGTGCGGTGACGGTGAGTTCCAATGTCACATTTAATCTCTCCCCTGAACTCTCCACCATGCCTCCGACCTTTCTCCACTGCCCCAAATGGTCCTGGACTCTAACCACACACACACACACACACACAAACACACACACACACACACAAAACCAACCTCCCTCATCTAGCACCAGTCACTTTTCTGCCCACCTCCGCTGCTACTGCACTGAAACTGTACTTTGAACACTTTAAATATATTATTAACATTTTAAACTGTATACCCCGGTTATCTAGGCCCTTTGTTTTGTTTTATGTATATATGTCACACTGTAGGACTGCGGGAAACGATATTTCGATATTTCTGGATGTACAACATGTAGAATTCTTGGCAATAAAGCTGACTTTGACTTTGACTTAATTGTGTACAAAATTTAGATTTGCCAAGGAGTGCACTGCAGGGGAGTTTCCACGCGTGTGGTGTAGTGGGTAGTGCGTTGGTGTTCGGATCAGGTGGTCACAGGTTCAAACCCCACTGCAGTCAGCATGTCGTTGTGTCCCTGGGCAAGACACTTCACCCCAAAGTGCTCCTGTGGGGATTGCCCACAGTAGTGAGTATGTAAGTCGCTTTAGATAAAAGCGTCTAACAAGTAACATGTAATGTAATGTAATGTAAGCACTGCAGGTGAGTGTCCATCCTATAAGTGGGGGAGGCGCACTGCAGGTGGGTGAATTTTTTACTGATTTAGAGAGATGCACTGATGGCCTCTCTTAGGTGCTACAAGTTCACAGCCTGATATGGGTCTGTTAGTGGAGTCAGATGGGACTCGCCCATAAAGATGTGGCATAGTTTGTACACATCTGGATCACATGGTATGGCCAGCAGAAAGACACATTCATTTTTGCACAGTTGAACGTGTTCGTCTTCAACAGGGGAAAGGTAGTCTCTTGTCCGGTAAAGGTCAGGCACAGCATACATCACATTTGGCCGACCGCTGGGGACGTTCAGGTTTCTCGACGGCCTGATGGTGTGCGCGTTCCAAACCTGTGCAGTGTCATCCAACTCATCCTGTTAAAAAGAATGTAATACATTTAGTAAGAACTGTACATACGCATCAACTTAAATAGAGAACAACATTATGGCATTCACACATAACCACCAACCCCGCCCTCTGTCTGTGTCCTTCACTCTCTCCTCTGTCTCCTTCACTCTCTCCTCTCTTTCTTTTTCTCTCCTCTCTCCATCTGAACTCACACGCACAGCACATACACACAATGTATTAACTCACCTGGATGAGTCCCATGCAACAAAATTGAAGGAGGCTTTTGTCCAGAAATCCACCATCAAAATGCCCGTTGTCTCTGAGGTCTCCAAATAAGCACATCCAAAACTCCGCGCACTCTCTGCGAAGAAAACCCCACCAATACTCGATTCGTTGATTGGTGGTGCTGGCTCCCTCCAAGTAGCTTTCATGGGTGCCGTCTGGGCGAGTAGGTACGAGGAAACGCTGAATGCCTCAAACATAGCCATTTTCTGTTCCAAGATCGCCCCTCACCAGTCTAGGGCAGCCCCCTAAACGCTGCACTGCTTCCATGTAATATCCCCCAATCAACTTTGGGTCACTACTTGTTGTGTAGGCATTAAGCCAGATAATTTTTCTTGAATACCCATCGATACATCCATTTATACAAATGCCATATGGCTTCAGTTTATCATACGAATCCAGGTGCCAGATGAAGTTTGCCCCTTTGGAGAAGTAACGCCTTCGTCTGAGTCGTCCTGCTTGCCTTAATGCCACTCCTCTGGGATCGAGCTCCTTCAGTACCAAGCGCACATCCTCCTTCCTCACACGCAGTCCATGCACTCTGCATTTTGCATACATCCAGCGGTACCCATGAAGCTGCCCAGAGTACTGCAACTGGTTGCGAATGAAATCCACCAGGACCGCAAGCTCAGAGTATCATGTCGACGTGCATGTCCCCTCGCTCTGAGTTTCCTCTTGAGGTGTCTTTCACTTATGATAAACCTGTGCCTATTGCCAAGCACTGATGTCATGTCTTTATATTTTAAGCCAAGCTCAAAGTAAAAATCGATTAAATGCTCCATTGTTGTGGTTTCTGTGTCGCTGAACTGACCCGGAAGTACATTGAGCGAAATGAAAACCTTTGCGAGATCTCGCAAAAGTATTGCGAGATCTCGCAAAGGGGTTTTGCGAGATCTCGCAAAGGTTTTGCGAGATCTCGCAAACCATCCTTCATATTCCAGAACGTTCTGTACAAGAAGTCATACAACAGCTTCTACAGATATGTGAACTGTCCCAGACACTGCTGCATAATTCAGTCAAGGACATTTTGAAAGAAAACACAGATGTAAATGATTCAATTGTGAGACAGTAGTCAGGGCTGCCTCAGAGAGCAATGTCATAACAAGATTTTGTGGCAAGGATGGCTCCTTATCAACCACTAAAAGGAGAGCAGCATATGTGAGCAAAAACTTTACAGTGGTTAGGCCAGTGGAGTACATTATTGATAGAGAAAAAAAGTCTGGTACTGTATATGTTCCTCTACATGCAATGCTACAGAAAATGTTGAACAGGGCAGACATTTTAGACAAAGCTCTTCCAGTACAAAAGCATGTGCCACATGAGTACAGTACATACAGAGATGGTTCATACTGTAAAGAAAATGACCTCCTTAAAGGGGAGGAGTTCAAAATCGCTGTCGGACTTTACATAGATGATTTTGAAGTGTCCAATCCGTTAGGAACATCTAGAAAAAAACACAAAATGACAGCAGTGTATTGGGTGATAGCTAATGTACCATCAAAATACAGGTCCACACTCCACTCCATTCAGCTTGCTCTTTTGTGTAAAGCCACTGATGTAAAAACATATGGCTATGCTAAAATGCTCCATCCTCTCATCCAAGATCTGCTTTCTTTGGAGCAAGACGGTGTTTATATTGAGAAGTTGGGAGCATGTGTCAAAGGCACAGTGTTATATGTGGCTGCTGATAACTTGGCTGCTCATTCACTGGCAGGATTCTTCGAGAGCTTTGCAGTGGACAGGTCCTGCAGGTTCTGCATGGCGACGAGGAGCGAGATCCAAGACAAGGAAGTAACTTCAGGCAACTTTGAACTCCGAAATAAAGACACTTACAACCGGCAAGTGCAGGAGGTAAAGCAGGATCCCACTATGGTGTTGAAACGAGGATGTGTATTGACACAGTCTGAAGCACTTTCATGTTGTTCGCAGTTACCCCCCTGACATCCTGCATGATCTTTTTGAAGGCATTGTTCCTGTTGAGTTATCGCTCTGCCTTTCAGACCTGATTTCTAAGAAATATTTCACCTTAGAAACACTGAACCTTGCAATCAAATCCTTTGCATATGCTTTTAATGATAAAACTGACCAGCCACAGCCTATTGCACATGGCTTCTCTACCAAAGGGACCATAGGTGGAAATGGCCATGAGAACTGGGCTCTAATCAGACGACTGCTCCCACTTCTCATTGGACATAAAGTACCTGAAGGGGACAATACATGGAACATTCTGATGCTCCTTAAAGACATTGTTGAGTTGGCTGTAGCAACAAGGCACACTGAAGAGTCAATACACTTCCTTGATTGCAAAGTGTCAGAACACAGAGAACTGTTGCAAACTACATTCCCTGATTTGAGATTACGTCCAAAACACCACTTCATTGAGCATTATCCTCAGCTGATTAAGACATTCGGTCCGCTTTCAGATGTCTGGACAATGCGTTTCGAGGGAAAGCACAAATTCTTTAAACGGGTCATTAGAAATGCTCACAACTTCAGAAATGTTGCTCTTAGTTTAGTTTATTTATTTTTTTCGAGCGTGTAAAACTAAAGAAAATACAAATGAAACAAAAGGTGATACAGACATGATACAGTACTATACAAATGAATGCAATAACAAAACGAAACATTTAATCAATAATTGAATAATCTGTAGTATCATTGTCTGATATCAATAAACAACAAAGCTTTAGCTAATTACATGTCCGAAAAGGGGTCGGAAGAAGATTACACTTATTTAAAGGAGAGGTGTCATGGCCATTTCCACTGATCATAATTCCATTGTTGAGGTATACTAAAATAGATTTATACTGTGCAATTTTCCAAACTCACATTGGTTTCGCAACAGCATCTCTGTAAAGTGTGTGTCTTCAGCAGTATTCACTCTCTCCACTAAACGGCTCGTTGCAGCTCTTGCCCCCCCTCCCTGTGAGCACAGTGTGCTCTGATTGGTCGGGACGTTGTGAATCGCGCTGAGCTCCGTGGAGGTGTGGTTTCCTTGTTTAGCACAGCGAAAACACAGCCAAACTCATCCTGAGCACACACAAACTCACAGCCGAAGTAAAAACAATAAGTGTGGCTTGATATTGAGTAAGAAAAAGGTTGATAAACGCTGTGAAAATGGGTCTGCAGAGAGAATTTCGCCGCGATCCCTGTAGCTGACGCTCAAAGTGCCCTTATGTATTTTTCTGTACTTTTTGAAGAGTGCTTAATGTATGCTTGAACTTTGTTTTATTTTGTTAAAAATGATAGGAGTTGGCTTTCCGGAAGTCATGTGACCTCTAGCCCCGGATGTTCATTGTGTTTGTGAGAGAGTAAAAGGGCGCTAAAAGTGTCAACGATGTGATAGCGTATTTCTACTGCTGGTCTACTAGGCAAACACGTTTTCACGGTGTTTCATGATTATACAAAGAAGAAAATAAACGTGATTGTGGACATCAGTTCGAAGCGTAATGTTCTTTCAAGACCGGAGTAGTTACAGTGAAAACGTAACCTAATCCATCCGATCGAGGTATTCGATCCTGCTGCAAGCTACAGGCTAAAGTGTGCTACGCTGTTCCCATCCTGCTGCAAGCTACAGGCTGAAGAGGTGAGACGCTGTTCTCAATCCTGCTGCAAGCTACAGGCTAAAGTGTGCGAAGCTATTCGATCCTGCTGCAAGCTACAGGCTAAAGAGGCTAAAGACGTGAGACGCTGTTCCCCATCCTGCTGCAAGCAACAGGCTAAAGAGGTCAGACGCCGATCTCAATCCTGCTGCAAGCAACAGGCGTATCGTGTGCGAAGCTGCGCTTCATCGGACGGTGTGCTGCGTATCCCGTGCGGACGACAGGCTTCATCAGACGGTGTGCTGCGTATCCCGTGCGGAGGACAGGCTTCATCAGACGGTGTGCTGCGCATCCCGTGCGGACGACAAGCTTCATCGGACTGTCTGCTGTTGTCCTGCTGGAACACGGGCTTCAGTGTGCAGCTGAGCATCTTCTCCTGGAGCGAATTCAGGTTTCTGCGTGGCTCTTCAGGTTGAACTGTACTTTTAAATGTAAACCTCAAATAATTGATGGATAGTCCCACAAATAAGGTAAAGGTAATAAAGACTTATTAGAATAAAGTAAAGAAAATATATTTAAAGTTCCTGAAAGGTAACTGTTATTGTTAAGGGTTATTACTGTTAAGAATTGTATTGGCTAAGTGTTAAAGGTATTCCAAAAGTTGCCATTCATATGCCTGTAACTTAGTCTGTCAGTCTGATTTAATGTCGCTACATGAAAAAGAGCAAAGCTCAGACTTTGAAGCAGAAGAGAAAGATGAGAGAAGAAGTGCTGCGTCTAAAAAATCAGAGACAAGAGTAAGGAAATCCTCTCTCGAGAGACGGCTAACACCAAAAATGCAAGAACTTAAAGAGCAAGAGTTAACTCAAAAGGAAAAGAAGTTCAAAACGGTGTATGAAAAATGGAAAAATGAGGTAAGAGACATTCGTACAATACTTAAAAGAGAATGCTCTGAGAGTGACATGTGTAACATGATGGATGAAGTTGAGGGGCTTGAATCCGAATTAAAGGACTCATATGACAACATGCGACTTAATACAGCACCTAATCAGGAAATTCGCAGGAAAATGGATGCATGCTCAGCTGTAACAGCAGATCTACTACAGCTAATGAGAGTAAGGTTAACTGAAGATGCAGGCGACTTTGACGCTGAAGCAGAAAAATCAAGGTTAAACATGCTGCTTAATAATCAGTATGCTCGGTCCATATATGGATCTACAGCATCTAGAGCCACTGCACCTAGCTACCGTTCAGACCATATCTCAGAGTCACTTAGTATTTCAGCCAAGAGAGCAGAGACAGTTGCACAGTTAGCTGCAAAAAGAGCTGAAATTGATAAGGAAGCTGCTATTGAAGCTCAACGTCAACAACTGAAGAAACTCGAAAATCAAAGAGACCTTGATGTCATTCAGGCAAAGTTAAATGTGTATACCGAAGAAGAGAGAAAGGAAAGGAATGAGAGGTGTAGTCCTGTACACAGCCAATTGAATGATGCTAACCCATCTTCTCCTCACTCTGGAAGTCAAGAAATTACAAAAAATGAGGCACATTTAGTACAGGCGTTGCAAGAAGCAATGGCTCTCACCCGACTTCCAGTCCCAGAACCCACTGTATTCTTTGGTGATCCATTGAAGTTCACTGAGTGGAGCGCAAGCTTTAAAGCTCTAATAGAGAGGCGATGCTCTAACCCTGCAGATAGGCTGTTCTACCTGCAAAAGTACGTAGCAGGGGGGGCGAAATCTGCCCTTGAAGGTAGCTTCTACAGAAAAGATGAGGAGGCCTATGAACAAGCATGGGATAGGCTGAATGCCAGATACGGTCATTCCTTTGTTGTGCAGCGAGCCTTCAGAGAGAAACTCAACGGATGGCCAAAGATTGGGGGAAAGGAGTATGTCAAGTTGAGAGAATTTAGTGATTTCCTCCAAACATGCAGCAACGCTATGCCTCACGTTAAGGGCCTACAAGTTCTTAACGACTGTGAAGAGAATCAGAAGATGCTAACCAAACTTCCTGATTGGTTCACATCAAGGTGGAACCGTTATGTCACAGAACAGCTGGATTTAGGCAATGATTATCCAAGTTTCGCTGAGTTTGCCAGGTTCATATCAAAGGAGGCCCGTATAGCATGCAACCCAGTGTCATCACTATATGCTCTGAAACCCTCAGCAGAAATGCCTTTAAGAGAAGCAAAAGGGCCAAAGGCAAACACATTTGTCACCGACGTGGGGGATTCAGACACACCTTGCATTGTAGCTAAAACCAACGTAGAAGAAACCAAGTCAGAAGATGCAGAGAAAGCGAAGAAAGGGAGCATGCTAACACAAAACGCAACTGAGTGTTTTTGCTGTGGAGAAAATCATTCCATATTCAAATGCCAAAAGCTACTGGAATTGACTGTGGAGGAAAAGAGAAAATGCATACAAGAAAATAGGCTGTGTTTTGCATGCCTGAGAAAGGGACATGTCTCCAGAGACTGCAAGAACAGAGCCATGTGTGGCATATGCAAAAGGGGTCATCCGACTCCTTTGCATGAAGAGCGTTCCTTAGCGGACAAACCCTACACACACAGCAGGTTTGAAGGAAATACATCCTCATTATCATGTTGTGTGAATGGAAGTGAAGGTGGGAGCACATCAATGATCGTGCCAGTGTGGATTTCATCATCTAACACTCCTAATTCTGAAACTCTGGTGTATGCTCTATTGGACACCCAAAGCAGTCACACCTTTGTAGAACAGGAGGTTTGTGAGAAGCTGCAAACAGAGATGGAGCCGGTAAAACTAAAATTATCGACTATGATGGGAAAAGACTCAATTGTAAAGAGTCAGAGAGTTTGTGGACTCAAAGTCAGAGGGTTCACCTCAAATACATCCATTGATCTACCTCCAGCTTATACAAGGGATTTCATTCCACTTGAACGTGCGCACATTCCAACCTGCAAGACAGCCATCAAATGGAAACACCTTGCAGATATAGCTCAAGAGATGCCTCCACTTATAGAGTGCGGTGTTGGATTACTGATTGGCTATGACTGCTCCAGAGCACTGGCCCCATCACTGGTGGCGATTACGAGCCCTATGCCATTAAGACTGACCTTGGATGGAGCATCGTAGGAAGTGCATCACAGCGTGTGAATTCTCAGGATGTGACTGGACTTTGTCATCGGGTATCTGTCAGGGAGGTGCCACTTGTAACGCCATCAGCGGTTATCAAGGTGCTGGAGTCCGATTTCGCGGACACCAGGCCAGGGGACAAAAGTATATCACAAGATGATATTCGCTTTCTGCAGATCTTAAAGGAAGGAATCCAGCAAAACGAGCTGGGTCATCTAGAAATGCCTCTTCCATTCAAAGCACGACCTCTACTCCCAGACAACAAAAGGCTGGCTTTGATTCGGCTAAAGCACCTTAAAAGGAAACTGGAAAGAGATCCCAAATTCAAGGCCGACTATGTGAAGTTTATGGATGGCGTCTTCAAAGATGGCGACGCCGAGAAAGCAGAAACACAACCAGAACCAGGCAAGGTCTGGTATATCCCACACCAAGGGGTTTACCATCCTCGGAAACCAGATAAAATAAGAGTGGTTTTCGATTGTTCTGCAAAGTACGAAGGCACCTCCTTAAACGATCACCTGCTAACAGGACCGGATCTCACAAATGGCCTAACTGCAGTGCTCTGCCGGTTTCGTAAGCATGCCGTCGCAGTCATGTGCGATGTGGAAAAAATGTTCCACAGGTTCCATGTCCACAAAGAAGACAGGGATTACTTTCGGTTTCTCTGGTGGGAAAATGGGGATACAGACTCAGAACCCACAGCATACCGAATGAAGGTCCATCTTTTCGGAGCATCATCTTCCCCTGGCTGCGCCAATTATGGTCTGAAGCATCTTGCCAGTCAGAATCAAATACAGTACCCCTCTGCAGCTAGCTTCATCACAAAGAACTTCTATGTAGACGACGGCATCATAAGCTTGGAGTCTGTCGATGAGGCAGTTAAGTTGGTGAAGGAAGCCCAAGTTGTGTGTGCCAAAGGGAATCTACACCTTCACAAATTCCTTTCCAACAACCGGGAAGTTCTAGACTCCATCTGTGCTTCAGAACGCGCTGCAGAGGTAAAAAATGTGGACCTCAACCACGATGAACTTCCAGTACAGAGAGTGCTAGGAATAAGATGGAACGTTGAAAGTGACAGCTTCTCCTTCAAGGTGTCACTCGAGGAGAAACCAGCAACTCGCCGTGGGATACTCTCAGTTGTGGCCTCTCTGTATGACCCATTAGGGTTTCTAGCTCCATTCATCCTAGAAGGAAAGAGGGTTCTGCAAGAGATGTGTCAGAAGGGAACCGGATGGGATGAACCACTGCCAAGCGAATTGAAGCTAAGGTGGGAGAGTTGGATGAATGATCTGGAAAATCTTGAGAAGATTCAGATCCCAAGATGCTTCACACCTAAACACTTTGGTGAGCTACTGAGTGTCGAGCTTCATCACTTTTCTGATGCGAGCAGTCAGGGGTACGGACAGTGCTCATATGTCAGGTTGGGGTAAAGAGAACATACACTGCGCCTTTGTTATGGGCAAAGCGAGAGTCGCACCAACAAAAATAGTTACTATCCCAAGACTGGAGCTTACGGCTGCAGTGACCTCTGCTGCGGTGAGTAGCATGCTAAAGGAGGAGCTGGATCTAAAAGTGGACAAAGAATACTTTTGGACAGATTCGCAAGTAGTCCTAGGTTATATAAACAACGAAGCTCGAAGATTTCATGTCTTTGTCGCAAACCGTGTTCAGAGGATTCGGGAAGCTACCAACCCAGGACAGTGGTTCTACGTTGAAACAGGAGAAAACCCAGCTGACCACGCTTCGAGAGGCCTCAAGGTGGCAGACCTCATCAGCTCAAATTGGATCACAGGTCCCAAGTTTCTATGGGAAAGAGAGATTGTTGCACATCAGGGTGCTACAGAGTTGCTGGTGGGAGACCCAGAGGTAAAGGTTACCCAAGTTCTGAAATCAGATGTTGCAGTGCAATGTGACTTTCAAGAGCAACTGTCACGGTTCTCAAGATGGACCACAGCAGTCAATGTCATTGCTCGCATTCAACGATGGGCTAAGAGGTTCAAGGCCGCTGAGCTTTTAAATGTGGAGGAAAGAAAGCAAGCTGCACTGACGCTCATCAAGCTTGCACAACAAGATGCCTTTCAAGAAGAGTTGAACACGCTCAGCCAGAAATCAGGAAGGCTTCCTCGCAACCATCAACTGTATCAGCTTGATCCATTCATCCAAAATGGCATAATGAGAGTGGGAGGGCGAATGAGGAAAGCGTCGGGACCACTGGAGTTGAGACACCCAATAATCCTCCCTAAGGATGGTGCAGTCACACGCCTCCTCCTTGCACACCACCACAACATGACACAACACCAAGGCAGAGGTTATACTCTGAATGAACTGAGAGCCAACGGCTACTGGATTGTTGGTGGAAGTAAAGTAGTAGCCCAGTTCATCAGGCGCTGTGTCTTGTGTAGGAGAGCTAGAGCACCACCAGAAGAGCAGCGAATGGCGGACCTACCTAGCGACCGTACAGATCCCTCACCACCATACACTGCGGTATGGACTGTTTTGGCCCCTTTCATACTCAGCAGGGCCGCAAAGAATACAAACGGTATGGTCTTCTCTTCACGTGCCTATGTTCCAGAGCAGTCCACATAGAGATGTTGGACGACATGACAACTGACGCGTTCATTAATGCCTTACGGTGCTTCATAGCTATCCGCGGCGCTGTGCGACACATCAGATCGGATCGGGGATCTAACTTCGTGGGAGCAAAAAATGAAATTGCAAACGCCCTGAAGGAAGTCAACAAAGACAGAGTAGCTGCATATCTGGCAGATAGGCAGTGTGACTTCCTCATGAATGTGCCAGGCTCAAGTCATGCTGGAGGAGTATGGGAGCGGCAGATCAGGACAGTCAGAGGTGTACTGACCACAGTCCTTGCTCACCGTGTGGGAAGATTGGATGACGCCTCTTTAAGAACCTTCTTTTACGAAGCCATGTCCATTGTAAATGGCCGCCCACTCACTGTCGACAACATCAGCGATCCTACAAGTCTGGAGCCGCTAACTCCAAATCATCTGATCACCATGAAGTCATCGGTTCCACTTTCTCCACCAGGCAAGTTTGTTAAGGAGGATTTGTATACCAGAAAACGCTGGAGAAGAGTTCAATATCTGTCCGAACTATTTTGGAACAGATGGAGAAAGGAATATCTGGCCAACATTACTCTCAGGCAGCGATGGCATGTTCCAAGACGGAACATGAAAGTTGGTGATATCGTGATAGTCAAAGAAGAGGACATACCCCGCAATAATGGAAACTTGCCAGGGTTCTTAAAGCACATGAGGATGATGATGGACTGGTGCGGAAGGTTTCAATACAGATTGGGGTGCAGCAGTTGGGGAAAAAGTGTGAACGCCTCAACAAGCCATCCGTTGTTGAAAGACCGATTCAGAAGTTAGTTGTTCTAGTGGAGAGCAGTTAGGAAGCAAACAATTGCTAGAAACTGATATATTTCCTCGTTAGGCTAAGGGAATATGAAAGTTGATGTAGCCTCAGTTATGTAAATGGGTTTAATTGTTCAAATATGTAAATTCTATTGTGAATTTGCACCGTTAATTCATTTGTTCAGTTGTGTGTTAAGGGAAAGACAAACAAGAGAAAAGAGTTGAAAATTACCATTGATTTATTTGATGAACATCATATTGTATATGTATTGACATCTGCATATGTGTTTGAAGGTAATTTGGTGGGAGTGTAGCTGACGCTCAAAGTGCCCTTATGTATTTTTCTGTACTTTTTGAAGAGTGCTTAACAGGCATGAAAACGGGTCAGGGGTGAAAAAGGTGAGAAGGATATTATCCCTCTAGGGGGGTCCGGGGGCATGCTCCCCCGGAAGAACATTTTGAATATTCCATATTTTAAAGCATCAATCTGATGCATTTTGAGATGCATTTTTTTGCCAACCTGGGGAGAGCTGGAGAAACTTAACTTCAGCCATGAGTCAAAAAATATTATGGCCTCCTTACTAAGTATTATGCAAGACATTTCATGCCAGCCTGTCACTGGGTCTAACATTTACAGTATATGAGGCACAATGTGGTAAGGGCTTAATGCAAATGGCTTAATGCATATGCAGATGGTGGACATGCTGTAACTTAACTTGTCTACTCTTCTCTTCTTCATGACTGACAGCCAATACAATGTTATGTAATTCAGATTTTAATACATTTTATTGGCAAAGATAGTCTAAAACACACAATACAGTGGTTTCCAGGAGCCTTAGAAAACGGGATGGAATGCTCCGCCAAGGTTCAAAGGACCATTGCCTAGAACACAAATTATGTAATTAATGTAAAGCTAGTGTATTCCATGTTTAGGTGTTCATTTATTATTATTATTATTATTATTATTATTATTATTATTCACAATCAGCTGCCAGTGACCGCAGCTGATTGTGAATAATAATAATAATAATAATAAATGATTATTATCATTATTATTGTTATAATAAAAATAACAATCTCAAAGTGCTAGTGTACTCTGTCTATGCTGCCTGTGCTGACTAACAAGCCTACACCACCTACCTCTGCATTTGCTATGCGGTTTATAACTGGTACGGGGATCTTTCCCTGGCACTGCTGCCTGATTGTTTCTGACCCCTGGTTGGCTTGACTCTGGCTTGCTGGATTCACCCTAGCTGATGCTGGAAGGAAGCTGCTGGCAACACTATGAGTGGAAGCTATCATCTGCACCTTCTTCTTGTGAACTTCCGTCTGGCAGTGAGCCTGCAGAGCATGGCTGCCTTTGTTAGCATAATTGATCTCTTTGTGGCAGAGAATGCATCTGGCGAATCCCTGCCTGTTGATTTTGATGAATACATCTCCTAGATGAAAGGACACCTCTTGCTCTTTTACTGAGACCTTGCCTTCCAGTTTTAGCCACGACCAGTTCCAGCTGCATTTCAATCCAGCATCCAGCTGTTTAACAATGGCTGAATCCTTCTCCCCTAACACACTCATTCTGCAAAAATAATGTTTGTATTAGTGTTAGCACTAACTTCTAGTTTAGCCTTATTGATAGAACGGTGGACCACTTTACCCCTCAGCCTGGTCAGTCCCCTCACCTCAAAATCATCAACACGTCCTGGAAAAACGAGTTGTAGAGATTTTAGAAAGTAGGACTAACATTAACCAGTTTTTCTTTTTTGTGATTTACCGTAAGCTATACAAGCTAGCATCTAACTTTAGTAACGATATCTAGCTAATGTTAGGCTAACGTTAACGGTAGCGTTAGCTAATCATTTTCCAACCGGAGCTTTATGCTAGCTGTCTAACGTTGCGTTCTCTCCTGCTGTGTTCACATTACACATTCGTCACTACCTCCCCGAGTCGGGAGCGATTCATGCTGTGCGGAATCGCCGAGGCCAGGCGTGCTTTCAGCTTCTGATGGTGGTCTGGATCCCGCTCTGGTCAGCACGAGCAAAGCGAACTGCTTGTAAACCAATGATCAGGTCCCTTTTGGCACGCGCACCTGTTCGCAGTTCACTGAGTCTCTGGGCTGGTTCAGAGGCCGTAACGGTACACACCGTGGAAGACGAGACCCAATCACTGCCGCTGAGAGACTCTCTCAGCGGCAGTGATTGGTCTCGTCTTCCACTCGTCACCCAACGGTGCGTACAGCCTCTGAACCTACCCCCCCTTAAATATTTTCTCATCGAATCTACACGATTCACATAGGTCACCTATTTTGGTTTCAAAACGGCGAATTTCGCCGAAAGGTGAGTGATTTTCATGCCTGCTTAATGTATGCTTGAACTTTGTTTTATTTTGTTAAAAATGATGGGAGTTGGCTTTCCGGAAGTCATGTGACCTCTAGCCCTGGATGTTCATTGTGTTTGTGAGAGAGTAAAAGGGCGCTAAAAGTGTCAACGATGCGATAGCGTATTTCTACTGCTGGTCTACTAGGCAAACACGTTTTCACGGTGTTTCATGATTATACAAAGAAGAAAATAAACGTGATTGTGACATCAGTTCGAAGCGTAATGTTCTTTCAAGACCGGAGTAGTTACAATCCCAACTGTCTGTTATCAGCCTGCAGCCAGGGAGGAGAAATCAGCAGAGCTGCCTGCACTGAGTGTGTGTGTGTGTGTGTGTGTGTGTCTGTGTGTGTGTGTGTGTGTGAGGAAGTCCGTGGATTGGTCAATTTGGACCAATCAGCGGGGGCTTAACGTAACGGCTCCGCGGACGTAACGTAACGGCTCCACGGATTGGTCCATTTGGTTCCGGGTACCGGATGTACCGCTTCGAACAGTAAATGTTAAGCTAGCAGAGGGTGCGGCCAGCGCCGCTGGGTGTGGCCATAGCTCTTCCGGTACGAGCTCCCACCCGGAAGAAACTGAGAAATCTCCAACGAGGCGTTTTGGGGAGGAATTTTCTATGTTAGAGTTTTACTCGCTACAGGGTGTACTTTGAGGGTTTGTGACTCTGCAGACCGTTTACATGCATAAAAACCTACATAACACACAAGGTGACGGGTAATAACCAGAAAAGCATGACACCTCTCCTTTAATCCGACCCCTTCTCCCTTTTTTTTTTACATCTAATATATGTTAAACATACATATAAATGTATACTTATAATCTTGAATAATTTATATAATCATTCATATATATACAGGCAAGTTAGGAGAATGGTCTCTATATTTATATATACATATGTACATACACAAATGCATACAAACACAAATTCATAAATAGAATACAAAACAAGAATATAAACAGTATGGTTTAGCAATTTCATCCCTTACCTTGTGAGAATTGTGTCTTTATACCTCTTTTTTGAATAGTTTTATGTTTGGACATCCCTTTAAGCTCACTCCAAATTTTTCCAGATCTTCACCACACAAAGAAACACAAAAGCTTCTCTTTGTTGTGCGCACCCTAACATTAGTGAATATAAAATGAACCCCGTAAATAATAATTCCCTTGTCTTTCATTGAATTATCTGAATATCCCAGGTAATTGAAAGTTTTTTTGCCTTAACATGATTTGTGCGATTTGGAATTCAACAAGATCTGACAGTTTTAATAATTTTAGCTCTATAAGAATAATGGGGTTTGTGTGATCCCTATAGCTAAACTTTGGCTGATAGGGATCTTATTGCTTATTGCAAGTCTTATTGCTCTTTTTTGTAGAATAAATAGGGATGTTGTTGTAATTTTATAATTACTGCCCCAAACCTCTGCCAGTAACTTAAATAAGGTAAAACCAATGAACAGTAAAGAGAGGGAATTTTGATCAAGAATCTGTTTTGCCTTGTTTAATATTGTAATACTTCTTGAGACTTTGGAATGAATATGTTTTATGTGTGGTTTCCAGCTCAGTTTCTCATCAATTGTGATTCCAAGGAATTTATTTTCTTTAACTCTCTCAATGTAAATCCCATCTATCTTAATGGATGCTTGTGTATTGCTATTTCCTAATATGATTAATGTTGTTTTATTCAAGTTTAATGATAACTTATTACTGTTTAGCCATAACTTTAGTTTGCATATTTCAGCTGTGATCTCTTCCAATAGTAGCTGTACATTGTCCCCAGAACAAAAGATATTAGTGTCATCAGCAAACAAAACAAACTTGAGTACTGTCGATACATTGCATATTTCATTAATATTAGGGGTGTAACGGTATCCGTATTCGTCCCGTACCGTCACGGTTCGGACGTCACGGTTCGGTATATGCAGTCACACGACGAATACGCCTTTTTTCGAGTGGGAAAAAAGTCTGTCATTCAGGGCAGTATCCACTACACTATATATAATCCAGGGGGCGGTATTGCGTCTAAAAGCTGTTTGCCAGCCGCCCTTAAACAACAAATGAAGAAGAAGAAGAAAACACAACAAAACGAACAAAATACAAGAATAAGAAAAGTTAGTATTGCGAGTTCAAATAACACACAGGAGCTAGAAGACCCACCTGCTTCTTTTAAATCAGCTGTGTGGGAACATTTCGGGTTCCCTGTGGACTACAATAACGATGGAGTGCGAGTGGTGGATCGGACGAGGACGGTGTGTCGCTGTTGTTCGACAGCGGTGCGGTATGCTAATGGTAACACAAGCCAAACATGCTAAATCATATCAGAAGGTATCACCCAGATTTGCCAATCACCTGAGCCTGGCGAAAGACAATAGCTGTTCAACAGCTTATCCCCGCTGTTTTTAAGAAGCCAATAGACATGAAAGCCGAGAGACCAAAATAAATAACGGAAGCTTTTGGCATATTTTTCAACGGCTATGCTGCGCCCTTATGCAATAGTAGAGGACCCCGGCTTTTATTGATTGTGATTGAAAGTGATTGAAACACTATCTTATTATTTATTTTGTAATATTTTCAAGACATTCTTTTTAATTTTACAGCTTGATGAAACCTTTTTGTTTGACATCAGCCATTATAGATAATATGGCCATCTGAGTGTGTGGTACTGTTTGTGGTTTCTTTTTAACTTTGTAATAAAGTTAATTACTCAAAAATGTTAGAGTTCCTTATTTTTAAAGTTACACTTGCACTACTGTTCAAAATAAATAAAAAACAAACCTGGAATTATGCATTTGGGACTTTTTTTTGCTTTTTCTTGTTGTACCGAACCCGTACCGAACCGTGACCCCCAAACCGAGGTACATACCGAACCGTGAATTCTGTGAACCGTTACACCCCTAATTAATATACATAATAAATAGTTTCGGCCCCAATACTGACCCCTGGGGACACGCATGTAATGTCCAAATATGAAGAACAACGCTCTCCCAGCTTCACAAACTGTTGCCTGTTGGTTAAATAACTCCTTACCCATTCCAAAACTACACCCCTGATTCCATAACGTTCCAGTATTTTTATTAATATGTCATGATTAATTGTGTCAAATGCTTTTTTTAGGTCAATGAATATTCCAATGGCATGTTTTTTTTGGTCAATTGAGCTAGTAATTTCTTCAAGTGAGTCTATTAAAGCCATCGATGTAGATTTATTGGCTCTGAATCCATATTGACTTTCGGTGAGAAGTTTTGTGTTTTTCTATGAAATTGTCCATTCTGTTATTGAAAAGCTTTTCAAGAATTTTTGAGAATTGTGGTAGAAGTGAGACAGGTCTGTAGTTTGTGAAGTGATGTTTGTTCCCAGCTTTGAACAAAGGTATGACTTTTGCTATTTTCATTTTGTTAGGAAATGCACCAGTTTGGAATGATAAGTTACATATGTGTGTGAATGGTTTTGAAATAACATCTATAACCTTTTTTAATACAGTCATGTCAATGTCATCACAATCGGTAGATTTTTAGTTTTTACATTTCGTTACAATATCAACTACTTCCCTTTCATGCACTGCTGTGAGGAACATTGAGAAAGGATTAAGTTTTATTAAGTTTTCCAGCTTTTTTTCTGATGTTCCTCCATCAGGGATTTTGCCTGCTAATTCAGGTCCAACATTTACAAAGAAATCATTGAAACTGTTGGATACAACATCCATATTTTCCTCTTCCTTATCCTTGTCAATTAAGTATGTAGGATAACTCATTTTTCTTGACCCATTTTTTATAATACTATTCAGTACTATTCCTTTAATGTTGTTTTTATTTTTGTCTAGTAATTTCCGATAGTATTCACTTTTGCAGGTCCTTATTATAATTGTTAATTTATTTTTATATTTTTTATATCTAATCTCTGTCTCTTTTGATTTATTTCGCATGAAATCTCTATACAATGAATTTTTCTTTTTACAGGCATTTTGTAAACCCCTTGTGATCCATGGACATTCTGCATATTTCATTTTTCTACTGTATTTGACAATTGGGCAGTATGTATTATATAATGATAACAAAATTCTCAGGAATTGATCATATGCACTGTCAATATTGTTTTCTTTGTATAAATCATCCCATCTTTGTGCCAGTAAGGCATTTTTTAAAGCGTTCATTGCTTCCTCTGATCTAACTCGTCTGTATTGAATAGCTTTGTCCGGCATGTTACTACTATAGTTTCTGTCATAAACTGCAAATACTGGTAGGTGGTCACTTATATCATTTATTAAAAGTCCACTTACTGTATTGTTTTCTATGTCATTTGTGAATATATTGTCTATGAGAGTAGCACAGTGCGATGTGATTCTGCTGGGTCTAGTAATTTTTGGATATAAACTCATACTGTACATTGTGTTAATAAATTCTTCTGTCATGCTTTGATTATTTGGATTTATAAGGTCAATATTGAAGTCACCACAAATGAAAACTGTTTTATGAATCACTTTTGAGAATATTTCCTCCATCCAGTCCTTGAAAATCTCAATACTAGAGAGGGTGCTCTATATATACAACTGATGATTACATTTTTCGTTTTTCTTTGCAGATTTCAATCGTGATACATTCCAATACATTATCAATCACTGTTGACATATAATTCATCACCTTAAATTGTAAAGTATTGTCCACATACAAGGCTACTCCTCCTCCACCCTTGTTTTGTCTATTTATGTATCTGAGTTCATAGCCCTCCAGCTCGAAGTCTATGCCTTTGTCCTCCGTGATCCAAGTTTCAGATATGGCAATGATGCTAAATGTTTGTTGAAACTGATTTAAATATTCCTTGATGAGATTAAAGTTTGCATACATGCTTCTGCTGTTGAAGTGAATAATAGATAGCTTGCCCTCTGATGATATGCTCTGGTTGTACTGTTGATCAGTGTAATAACAGCAGTTGTTAATGATAGAAGAGAAGAAATTATTGTCCGGGTCTATTTCATAATCCAGATCTTTTGTTTTATAGTCAGTGTATTCAAATGTTTTTAGCAACAGTTGGTCTTGTTCCTTGATCATCTGAGATATATTAATATTTTCCCCTATTGTAGATGATTGCTTCCATTTAGTGTGAGTCATGGTTGTGTCTAAGTGCTTGTTACCTTATGTGTGGTCCAGAACATGAAGATTATTGGTATTTATCCAGATCCTCCATGTTTCTGATGACCAGTACTTTGGCCTCCTCAGGTGTTCCGTTTAGCTTTATAAATATTTTGCAGTTTATTGTCCAGGTGTTCTGAATTTTCTTCTGTTTTTTCATGAAGCGAGCCTTTCCATCCGGGCTAACCAGAAGCCATGGCTGACAGGGGAGGTCCACACGCTGCTGAAGGCCCGCAACACCGCCTTCAGAGCTGGAGATCCAGCTGGGCTGAAAGCAGCCAGGGCTGACCTGTCCCGTGGCATCAGGAAAGCAAAACAAGAATACACCCGAAAAATTACAGGACATTTCAAGGATAGCAGGGACTCACGGAGCCTGTGGCAGGGCGTTAGGACCCTAACGGACTACAAACTACCGCCACAGACCTGTGACAGTCATACCTCCCCTGCTCAGAAACCTCAACGGCTTCGAACAACACACCTGCGCAGAAAACCACCCCCCCCACCGACGACCAGGCTTTGCGTCTTTCACCAGCCAGTGTGAGGAGCACACTGTTGAGGATTAACCCCCGCAAGGCTGCAGGACCTGACAACATTCCTGGTCGTGTGCTGAGGGACTGCGCAGAAGAACTCACAGATGTCCTCACATACATTTTTAACATCTCCCTGAGCCAGGCTGTTGTTCCCTCGTGCTTCAAGGAAACCACCATCATTCCAGTGCCAAAGAAGTCATCTCCGTCCGGCTTCAACGACTACCGCCCCGTCGCCCTAACTTCCACCATTATGAAGTGCTTCGAAAGGCTGGTCATGAAGCAGACCAAATCCCCCCATCGCTGGACCCATTTCAGTTTGCCTACCGAGCTAAACGGTCCACTGAGGATGCAATCTCCTCCGCTCTCCACCCAGCCCTCACACACCTGGACACTAAGACTAAGACTAAGGACTCATATGTTAGAATGCTATTCATAGACTTCAGCTCAGCATTCAACACTATCATCCCCCAGCAGCTTGTACAAAAACTTACAGACCTGGGCCTCAGCCCCTCTCTCTGCAACTGGTTGCTGGACTTCCTCACAGAGAGACCACAAGCTGTACGGGTCAACAACAACACCGCAAACACCCTCATACTGAGTACGGGGGCCCCCCAAGGATGTGTGCTCAGCCCCCATCTCTTCACTCTGCTGACCCACGACTGCAAACCCAACTTCAGCTCCAACCACATCGTGAAGTTTGCAGACGACACTACTGTGGTGGGTCTCATCAGCAACAACGATGAGACTAACTACAGGAAGGAAGTGAACCAGCTGGCCCTGTGGTGCCAAAATAACAACCTCTTCCTCAACCTGGAGAAAACAAAGGAGATAGTTGTTGACTTCAGGAGAACCCACCGCCAACCCCCTCTCCCCCTGACCATCAACGGCGCTGCTGTGAAGCAGGTGAACAGCACCAAATTCCTTGGTGTGACCATCACTGATGACCTCACCTGGAATAACAACACCACCGCACTAGCGAAGAAAGCCCAGCAGCGCCTGTACTTCTTCCGGAAGCTCAAGCGAGCCGGAGCATCACCCCCCATCATGCTGTCTTTTTACCGAGGCGCCACCGAGAGCATCCTCAGCAGCTGTATCACGCTGTGGTTTGGAAGCTGCACCGCCTCCAACCGCAAGAGCCTGCAGCGCATTGTGAACTCTGCCCAGAGGATCATCGGTGCCTCACTCCCATCACTACAGAACATATATAACACCCGCCTCAACCTCAAAGCACTCAGCATTGCGGGTGACTCCACCCACCCCTCCAACAGCCTCTTCAGCCTCCTGCCTTCAGGAAGAAGGTTCCTCAGCCTCAGCTCGGGCACCAACAGGCTGGGCAACAGCTTCCTCCACCAGGCGGTCAGGATGCTGAACTCTCCTCCCCCTCCCTCTCTGACATCTCTCCCCTGAACTCTCCACCCTGCCTCCCACCCTTCTCCCCTGCCCCAAATGGTCCTGGACTTTAAGCCCCCCCCCCACACACCACACACACACACACACACCACACACACACACACACACACACACACACACACACACACACACACACACACACACACACACACACACACACACACACACACACACACACACACACACACACACACACACACACACACCCTTCCCTCATCCAGCACCAGTCACTTTTCTGCCCATCTCCGCTGCTACTGCACTGAAACTGTACTTTGAACACTTTAAATATATTATTGACATTTTAAACTGTATACCCCGGTTATCTAGGCTCTTTGTTTTGTTTAATGTATACCACGTTTATCTAGACCCTTTTTGTTTTGTTTTATGTATACATGTCACACTGGGACTGCGGGAAACGATATTTCGAGTTTTCTGGATGTATAGTAGAATTTTTTGACAATAAAGCTGACTTTGACTTTCTGGCTATGTCGCCGTTGTACTTGGTCAGATGCTCGTTGATGTAGACATCTGATCCTTTCAGCTTCCTTCCTTGTTTGAGTAAGGCCGTTTTGTGTTTCCTGTTCACAAACCTGATGAGAATAATAATAATAATAACTTGAATTTATATAGCGCCTTTCGTAACCTCAAGGTCGCTTTACAAAAAAAAAAAAAACATACAAGGACAAGACATAAAACATAAAACATAAACATAAAACAGGGGCAGAAATGGAAGTGTAAGTGGGGGGGGGAGTGAGTTATTGTTGGAAGGCGATGTTGAACAGATGGGTTTTAAGGGTTGATGTGAAGATGTTGAGAGAAGGGGCGTTGCGGATTTCTGCAGGGAGGGAGTTCCAGAGGGTGGGGGCAGCGACACTGAAGGCACGGTCCCCGAAGGTGTGGAGGCGTGAAGGTGGAATGGAGAGCAGCCCGGAGTCTGAGGATCGAAGGGACGGGATGTATGGGTGGAGGAGATCTGTGAGGTACTGAGGGGAGAGGGCATGGAGGGACTTGTAGGTGAGGAGGAGGAGTTTGTAAGTGATGCAGGACTTGACCGGGAGCCAATGGAGGTTGAAGAGAGTGGGGGTGATGTGCTGCGAGGGCTTGGTGCGTGTGAGAACCCTGGCAGCTGAGTTCTGTATATACTGGAGCCTGTTCAGGGTTTTGCTGGGAACCCCGGACAGGAGTCCGTTACAATAGTCCAGGCGTGAGGTAATGAAACAATGTATCAGCTTCTCTGCAACAGAGTCGGATAGTGATGGCCGGAGTCTTGATATATTTCTGAGGTGGAAGAAGGCTGATTTTGAAACGGATTTGATGTGGTTTTGAAATTAGAGGGTTGAATCCAAGACAACACCAAGGTTGCGGACCTGAGGGGATGGGGAGATGATGGAACGTCGATGTTGAGGAGCAGATCTCCAATCCTATAGCCGGTTTGTTGCCAGCGTTACTCCTTGGCAGGGGGTGGCATGCCTCCAGTGTGCGAAATACGGGGGGGTCCGGGGGAGCTCGACCCCCCCGATTAACACCTGAGCCCCCCTGAAAGCCTCAACAGCAAAATTTAGGGGGGGTCTGAAATTATAATATTTATTTGTCACTTGCAATGGTCACTAAAATGTTTTTAAGCTTACTATGTCCAGTATTCATAATTCAAAACATTTATTCACAAATATCTTCTATTTTGGCTGTCAAAAGCAGAGCCAGCCGCGTGACGCGGGTACGCTGCGTGACGCGGACACAAATTATGCAAATTAGCCACGCGCGGCAAAGAGGAGAGAAAGACGTTACATTAGAGGACTAAAATGTCTAAGAGAAAGCTAAACCAAAGTGTTTCACTCGCGCACTTTGGCTTCACATCCAAAAAAGTGACACCACGAGATGACCAAGAGACACCCAGAGATGATGCTGATGATGCAGCAGCTAGCACAGCACTCGCTACCAGAACCGTTAGCGAGTCGGGGGCTCCTGTCCCGCCCAGTCACTCCCCAGAAGGAGGTGAAGTTGAGGCGGAGCGCTCAGAAGACGCAGCAGTTGCGGAGGTAGCTGCTACTGCTGCTAGTGACTTTCCGCCGGCTGGTTGGACAACGAAGCAGGTGGGCGAATGGAAAGACCGCAACCCTTGGCTTGAAATTAAGGCTGGAAAGTTA
This sequence comes from Dissostichus eleginoides, assembly GCA_031216635.1. NCBI lineage: Eukaryota > Metazoa > Chordata > Actinopteri > Perciformes > Nototheniidae > Dissostichus > Dissostichus eleginoides. The sequence goes on from CM062279.1 coordinate 4,956,857, forward strand.
GGATGCTTAGTGTGTAGGAAAGCAAAAACGTTGCTACTCTCAGAAAAGGGACCGGGTTTACACCTCTCGGAAGAATGGATCAATGGTGATGTTACTAGCCCTGATGCAAAACAGCTACGAAAGAAGATATACAAACACAGGGACAGCCAGGCCCACGCGAGGTCAGTGGAAATAGTACAGATGAAAGACAAAGAAACCCTCCCAAACTGTTTCATTGATGTACAGTCCGATTTACTCAAGAAAACAACAGTCTCGTTTAGAACAGCTTACACCGTAGCAAAGGAAAGGCTATCTTATAAAAAGCTCAACCCCCTCATGACAATGCAGGAGCTGAATGGAGCCGAAGTTGGGAATATCCACAAATCTGACCATGCATGCGCAGAAATAATAAGTCACATTGCAAAGGAAATGCGCCGCAAGTTCGTCTCTAATGTGAAAGAAATGGATTCAAAAGTATCAATCACAATTGATGAAAGTACCGTTCACGGTCGTCCCTATCTAATCATTTACGTAAGATGTGATGTCAGTGGTAAGGGGGATGTAGATAATGTTTTCCTGGATATAGTGGAACTTACAGATGGGGTCGATGCTGAATCAATTTATAACTCGATGGGCGAGTCTATATAAAGCTGGAATGGATGATGACTTTTTGAAGACACACCTAATAAGCATAGCCACCGATGGGGCTGCAGTGCTCACGGGAAAAGCCAGTGGGCTTGTCGTCAGACTCAAAAACAATTTTCCGAACGTGCAGTCTGTACACTGCCTGGCGCACAGACTAGAACTGTCAGTCAAAGATGCTCTTAAAGAAGTGGGTGGCACTAATCAGTTTGAGATATTTATTTCACATTTATACTCACTCTACAATCAGTCAACCAGGAATTCCAGATTGCTGAAAGAAGCAGCGGCCGAGCTCAACATGGAAATACTGAAAATAGGTCAAATTTTCACCATCAGATGGGTTGCCAGCAGCTTTAAAACAGTAAAAGCTGTATGGAAAGATTTCCCCGCACTAGCACTCCATTTTAAAACATCCAGTGAGAACGCATCACGTAATGATCTTGAGAGGCAAAAATACAAGGGACTTCTCAAGCACCTAACCAACTCAGGATTCGTGGAAGATTTGGCTGTCATGAAAGACATCCTGCGTGAACTCCAGAGCCTGTCTCTCAAGCTGCAGAGAAGAGAAATGACACTTGTGGACTCAAGTGTCCACATCAAACAAACCATCAATGTTTTGACCGCCATGAAGACGACCGGGGGGAGATCAACGAAGAAGGCTGAACAGGGCGTCTCATCGGGCTTTTTTAAGGATGTAGAGCTAACAGAAGGCAGGGGGAAAATAAACAAGCCTCGTTTTTATGAATCGGTGGTTGCTACTCTAACCAAGCGCTTACCGGAGTCAAGCTTGGTCCAGACGCTCAAAGCTCTTGATAAGCGCTTTTGGCCAGGAGAGCAGGAAGACTTGACTTTGTATGGCGAACAAGAAGTACACCGTCTGGCTAAATCGCTCGGAGAACCAGCCGGGGAGGCCGTGGGGCAGTTTAGAGACTGGAAATTGCAGGGCACTCCACCGGGCAAAACACTGGAACGGCTATGCATAGCAAGTCGTACTTACCTCCCCACGTCTGCTGAGTGCGAAAGAGGCTTTTCCGCCGTGAATAACACCGACAACCAGAGCCGCAACAGGTTGCGCGAGGAGAGCCTGTCTTCGCTTCTGTTTGTGGACCTAAACGGACCCCCTTTGGACAAATTCGACCCAGTGCCGTTTGTGAAAAGCTGGATTAAAGCAGGACATCGTCTCTCTTCTTCTTGGAAACCAGGACGGCAACGAGAAGAAGTCGAGCCAAGGCATCTTTGGTCTATTCTCACTTAAGGTAAAAGACAATTTTTTCAATCTTTGCTGTGCATAAGATGAGCGTGTGCGTATGTCCTGTGTGGATTCCGGGGTTAAGAAGAATAGCATAATTAGCCTTGGCGTTCAAGTTGGTGTGTGTGTGTGTGTGTGTGTATGTGTGTGTGTTTGTGTTTGTGTGTGTGTGTGTGTGCAGGCCTGCCCCTCCCTAGACGCAGATCACGCAGACTGTGTGTGTGTGTGTGTGTGTGTGTGTGTGGGTGTGTGCAGGCCCGCCCCTCCCTACACGCAGATCACGCAGACTGTGTGTGTGTGTGTGTGTGTGTGTGTGTGTGTGTGTGTGTGTGTGTCTGAGACCAGCTCTGCTCCCATTTCCTCGCATAGAATCGAAAACAGATGGCTCTTTAACGGTCGCGTATTCATTCATATGAACGTTAGAATATATAATTATTTGACAACGCCCCGGTTGAGAAACGCTGCTACTACTGATTGTCTTGGATTGCATCCATGAAATATTGTATAGGCCTACTGCATATTGACAAATCTTCGACCGGTATATTGCGCAATAAACGGGAGATGGGGACCCCCCCGATTATTGACGGGTATTTCGCACACTGCATGCCTCTATGTTCCCACAGCCCAGTTCGATCCCCTTGGACTGGAGGAAAGCAGCCACCTGTTGCTCAGGGGCTCACCCGTTGTTAACGGTCACAGCCCGAGCGTATGACCGGGGTTTTATGTTGAGCCCGGTAACGATAACATTGTTCATCCTGGTATATTGCTCAAGGTCCTCCACTCTGCTCTCCAGGTAAGTTATCCTCCTCAGCATTCTGGATCCGCAGATCCTTAACCTCTTTTACAAGGTCCAAAATGTTTTTCTGCTGCAACCTGACAGCAGAAATTTCCTCCGCCAGGAAGTCGAGCAACTTTTTAATGTCCTCGACCTCCTCCGCAGCGATGGTTTTCTTTGGACCCATGAAGTACTTTGATAGAATCCAGCGATTAAGATGTTATATTGTATGTTACACATGCACAAAAGTAAGTTGTCAATAGTCGCAAAAACTTCGCTCTGCACGCTGTTACTGCTGCTGCCCCTCCCCTCGTTAGCCAACTTTAGTTTAAAAGTATGTGACAAATTTACAACGCAATAATGTCCAGCCTGAAATGGTGAAGGTCAGAACCGAAAATGAAGATTCCATAATTGATTTGCTAATTAGTTTCCATTTAAGCGACCAAATGGAGAAACAGTCTGTAGCAAATGCTGCAGAAACTCTTCCTCAGCAGGTGGCTGCACTTGCCTTGAGCATGATGATAACTTGCTTACACTGGCTGTAAAGAATCAGAAAATGATGGCTTACTATTTGGACACAAGTTCATTTTTCAAGCCCTCAGTTGAAATGGACAAGGTAACTACGGCACCAATCACATCTTACCCTGAGAATGTCCAACACGTTTTCTGCCAGAGAATTCCTCAGCTTGCAACAGTTCTTGTTGCATCATCAGTTTTTGTCGATGGAATTAGATATTGTGCCGATATGATACTCTCTGTTGGTTCATGCTCAGGTCTCCCTGAATTTAAGCAAATCAAACAGATTGTGACAATCAACACAGAGATCCTGTTTGTCTGCAAAACGATGACTGCCTGGTACCATGAGCATTTCAGATCTTTTGAACTCTGTGACAGCCCTAACCCCTCTCTGTGTGTGGTGCAACTAAAAGAGCTGAATGATGTTTTCCCTCTTCCAGCATACAGATTTGGAGACAATTTAATAGTGACACTCAAGAGTTATATTCTGTGCTAAAAGTTACAAGTGTGATTGCTGCAATCAAGCTAAGCAACATGGCACCCGCTGGAGTCTAAATATAGGCCTAAATGGCCATATTTTGCAGCTTTCTTTCATGGCAACCAACTGTTCTTGAGGATATGCATATTACTAATGAGCTAATTATTATGTTTATTCCAAAGATGACGGCACACCAGAAAATTACCTTGAGGGTCATTCTCACGGAGGAGGATATAAGAAAGGTCATCCTGAATACGAGGCCTGCTACAGTGGAGGATTTGATGAGCCAGATTAAAGAATCACTGGGACTTCATTACAACTGCTGTCTCCAATTCAAAGATCCTGAATTCAATTATGAACTATGCAATCTGACAGATATGGAAGAACTTCCAGAAAAAACAACAATCAAATTAATCCCTTTACTTCAGCTGGTACCTGTCTCAACATCTGATGAAATCTTGAGAGACACAACAAGTACAGCAGACATAGAGATCCTCTCAACATCATCTCAGGAGAGACAGAAACAGTGGCCAGAATTTAACATTTTTCTGTTGATGTAGAGTATAGACTTAGGCAAGCAGATCTGCTGTGTCTTTGTGATGGCACATACCTAAAAGTAACGAAAGAGCTCAAACATGAGATCTTTGAAAAATTGGCAGAGAGCATGTATAGCTACACAGCATACCCAAATAATGCTCAGTTCGAAAGTGTTGCAGCAGCACTGATAAGCAAGCACCCCAGTCTCCAGGAACGAGGCTCAACCAGTCGCTGTAGTGGTTGGAAAAATAGTCTAAAATATAAAATGGCCAATTACAGAACAAAACGCAGAAGATCAGGATACCTTGATGTTGCGGTGAATGCGGGTAAACGAGGAGGACATTCAGCAGAAGGAGTACCAGCTAACAAGAAAATTAAGAAGGCAAAGAAGGGAGAACTCAACTTCTTACCCAATTTTCCAGATGGATTTGATCAGGCAGCCCTCGACGGTGCCCACAAAGACTTGGTAGATGAAATGCATTAGAGAACACCAAATGGAAGTCTTGTGAAACAGAAGATGGACCTGACGTTTGCATTGAGAAGAAAAGAGGTGGTGGAGTCTGAACCTGCCATAAGCGAGATTGTGGAACGCTGGCCCTTTTCACAGAAGATCAGGTAAGTTCAAGATGGATCTAATGCTAATGTTTTTACTTATGTAAGTGGGATCAATTGATTGCTCACCTCACACTGGCACCCCCAGCCACAGTATTATTTAGTCTTGAAATATAATACTGGAGCATTATTTGTATTTTTCAGGTGTGCATGGAGTTCAATAGGATTGTGGGAAAGAACCTCAAACTGGAATTCTTTGAAAGCATGGATCGGCACAGTCCTCGTCTCATTGAGATATTTCGATCGAAGAGAGGGAATGTTGGGCAGCTGTTGACACAACTCTCACAACACACCCAGGTTGGTCGATATTCATTTTGCACTTACATTTTTTTTCACAGCATATGTAATGACAACATGGCAGAGGAAGAGCTTCTGTATTAGTTGTGCAATACCATTTTTAAAATGGTAAAATTGCTTAAGCTTTCTAGTCCATCTTTAATTTCTTGTCATTCTAGCTGTGTAACTTTTTGTCATTTTACTCCCCAACAGACTACAGAGCCAACTGATATGCGGACCCTGGTGCTCAGAGGGCTTCCAATTATCCTTGGCGACAACCCCACAGACTTCTACAAAGTAGGCTTTGTAAGTAACCTCTTACCTTCTCACAGAGTATTTAAAAGCACCATTATTTGTTAGTTCCTGTCCCTGGTAAACCCTGTGAGCGTAGTTTTATACAATTACAGATTAAGATTGTTCCACTTATCACTAGTACGATTAGTTCTGGCCGATAAATATTGGTGAAATTGTTACAAACAAGACAAAACTAAAGCCGCTTATATAGTCTTAACTGTGTAGGTTAGTTTGCCACTTATTTTTAAATGTGGCAGATCTTATAAAGTGTGCTGCTGGCTGAGACAAAGCAGCCCCTCCTCTAGCAGCTATACCTGTAGTGATTCTAGAGCAGCAACAGGGTGTTTCTCAATGTCGAGGAGGCTTGCTTGGTAGCACATGTATGCTGGGCATTTAAACAGTGATTTGGCGCCACTCGATGACGTAGTATGCTTGAAATAGTGGCTCTGGAGCAGCTTTACTCGACATTGAGAAACGGCCACAGTATAACGGTTACACCAGCATCAGTCATTATATACATTAATATCTAACTGGAAAAAAAAATTAAATATAAAGAATCTGAATATTCCTGACAGCATTATACTGAGGCAAGTTTTGAAAAAATGAAGAACACAGACATCTGTCAGTATCATTTATTCTGTCCTCCTTCCTGTGCTGCTGTGGGTCACTGCCTGCAGGTACCGCTACCCGACCAGGGGGGGGGCGGGGTCAGTCAGCGAGTGAATTTACAAGAATACGCAACGTTTTAAGATACGTGGCAAACTGAGCAAAACAGTTCATACAGACAGCTTTTGTCTTAGCTGGTATACCAAATGTGGATTACGTTTAATATTGGGTTTCCATACCATCCCTACATTAAATCATTTCTTATTCATTGTTTATTGCTATTTTGCTATTTTTTTATCACGCATGTTCATATTGCGATGACAACGAAAATATGATTTCTTGGTCAGCACTAATAGCAACAGCTCTTTCCAACCTCTTTGAGTGATCTGTTTGTGCTCTATTCCAGCAGAACCAACTCACACCTTCCCTCATGTGTCTGACTCTCTTATGACTACATTGCATTATTCATGGTTATTTAATGAAACATGTCCTGATTGTGCTCTTATGTTGCTGTCGTTTCAGGACACTGATGATGAGGACTCGTTCCGCGACATTGACATTGGGATCCTCCTGGTTGAGCATGAAGGTGCTGGTCCCTCATCTTCCCTGCATCGCAGTCCAGCCTCGCTGAAGATCATCCTTGAGGGACAAGTTGTGATCGACAACATCCAAGACTTGCCAAAAGCGATTTGCATTCTGTTTGGTCTTACATACGCACTGCATCTCAACTACCCCAAGACTATGATGCTCACGTTCCAGTTCATCCAAAAGGTTATTCTCACGTTGGGCCAAGATGAACTAAAGCCAAGGTTGCAAACATTGAAGAACCAGCTTACAATGTAAATAAATGCACAGACACTTGTTACTGCTGTTCAGCTGCTGCGAGTGACATCATAATGTTCAGCACTGTTCGCTGACTTTCACTGTCAGGTGTGTGATTTTTCACACACATATTGTTAAATGTTGTGGGTTCTAATTCTGTCTTTACTTGTCTTCTGGTTGACGAGGTTATTTTTGTCAATAAAAACATTGGAATATTTAAATGTGTTGTTTCACGTTTTCCCTTCCATACCATTTTGGTGAAACAATGTATAAATACAATCCCCAAATCAAAATGGTACAATTAATTTTATTAAAAGACATTTGTTATATTAACACATGATATTAAGCAGTGATAAATAATGTTATTTATTATATTTAACTTAAACAAGTTATTTCATACAACTAAGACATCATTTATGTGAACTAATGATTTTGAGATAAGACTACAAATGTAAACTAAGATAAGTCTACTTAAAGTTCTACGTGTATACAACTTAACCTGTTAAGTTTCTTGCTTGTGTAAAAACTTAACCTGTTAAGTTTCTTGCTTGTGTAAAAACTTAACCTGTTAAGTTTCTTGCTTGTGTAAAAACTTAAGTGGTTTAAGGCAACGGGTTTCCACGCGAATTTCTAGTAAAGTCAACTAAGCCGGGCTAAGAGTGTAGTATAACCAGCAGAGATTCATAAATTACACCAGAGACGCAGTAACAAGAAAAATAGACGTAGATTAGATTCACACCTTTAAAGGTGTGAAAGGAGGGATTTGTGGAGGCTATTTTTATATAACATTAGAAAGACTGATTCTTATTATTACATTATAAGCTTATTGTGCTCATTTATGTGGCTGTGACTTTGGAATAAATAGACGTCTTTAGCCTGCAATACAGAGAAGCAAGGTCAGGTGCAGACACTGAAAGAATACAAAGAGTTATTCATAAACAGGACATCACTCCGGCCTTGAGTTGTATGCTTCGCTCCCACACACAGCTAGGAAGCAGCATTATGAAGAGTCCACTATATCTGCAGAAAGCTTCAGAAAAAACAAATTACGTATGATGGCGCCAGAGTAGGGAGGGACTTCCACAGGCCGGCCGAATGCTGATTGGAGGATCGTGTTGCCAAGAGACTTTTTTCTAAGTCTGCGCACCTACCAAAGAGAACCAAGTCTAAACCACGGTATCTCTTCAGCTAGTCTTGACCAATCATAAATGTACGGGCAACGCCCTGTGTAATAAAATGTATGCACACACGAGGTTCGAGGCTATTTTCCGGAAATAGTGGTTACAGATTACAGCTTTGCTGTCTGTGATTTCTATGATGTGACGGAGTCCTTGGCCAAGTGAATATATATCTTTTGCTCTCTCATAATAAATAGTTAAACTTAGAAGTCGTCTGTCTTTCCTGGAATTTTGAACACAACAATAGCCAAATTTAAGGAAGAGATTCCATCAATACTTAACTCGATAGCATGTCTGCATGTAAGGGAGGAAACTTATACAAAATGTACACCACTCCAAATTGATCATGTTGTTGATAGTGCTACAGATGCCCGGCGAATAAAATTAGACTCTGTTGCTCCTTTGAAAAAGAAGAAAATAAAACAACATAGACTAGCTCAATGGCATAATGCTGAAACCCGCAAAATAAAGCAAAAGTCGAGACAACTTGAAAGGATATGGCGTTCCACTAAACTCGAAGAATCTCGTTTAATTTGGCATATACTCTCAATGAATATAAGAAAGCACTGCGTAAAGCGAGAGCAGCTTACTACTCTTCATTAATAGATGAGAATAAGAATAATGCAATATTTCTTTTCAGCACTGTAGCCAGGCTGACAGAGCCACAGCTCTATTGAGCCTTCTATTCCCATAACACTCAGTAGGAATGATTTGATGTGCTTTTTTAATGATAAAATTGTTACTCTTAGAAACAAAATTAATTAAAACTGCGGTCACAGAAGTGCGCGCAGTGATGAGCGGGCCCTCGCGTCCGTGCACCTGTCGGGGAGGGCGGCCAGTCGTCCCGGCGTTAAGCAGTAGTAACCTGTATAACCTGTTTCAATAATTATAACCTTGGCCCGACATATCTTAGGCGCCAATAGTCTGTGTAAAATGTATGCTTATGAAACTACTTATGAAACTAGGGCAATATCCTTATTGTTGTATTATCTGCTTGCTGTGCTTATTGTGCGTGCCGTAACTTGGGAATGGATGGACCCAGTCGCCCCCCCCGGGTTTTAATGGGGTGGACAGGGGCGTGGGGAGGGGTTGCAGGGGAAAGTGTTTAAACTTACAACATTGAAAGTAGCAAGGTCATGTGCAGACACTGTGCAGAGTCTTACCTCTAGATTCCACCGGGAGCGTCTGCGCTGCGTTACGGCTACGCCACGCCACGCTGCGACCTCCTCCTGCGTCATAACCCACCGGGCGCGTTTCAAAACGTTGCGGAAGCGGAGCGTCGTGTGTGCAGGCTCGCAGTTGTTGTAATGAATATGCCGCCAGCAAAGGGCGTTGTTGGACTAACAGTGTGTGAGTGTGTGTGTGTGTGTGTGTGTGTGTGTGTGTGTGTGTGTGTGTGTGTGTGTGTGTGAGTTGATGTGCCGAGATGATGGGTCTCAGTAGCTTAAGGTAGTATCTGACATATAAATGGTCAAAAATGGTACATTCTCCGTCAGCCTACGAGCTCCACTTTTAGACTATTCCTTCGCAATGTAGCATCACTTAAAATGCATGAAAAACGCACATTTTTGAAAATGGCCGACTTTCTGGGGGCGGGGCTAATGAAAAGCATTTGAAATATGTTTGCAATCATAATAGCAATGTGTATACAGCGTTTCGTGAATATCGGAAAAAACTATATGCGAGCAGTTTGGAGTAATTTGCGACATGTAAATCGTCAAAAATGGTGTATTGGCTGTTAGCTTACCTTCTCCCTGATTGAGCTATCAAAAAATTTGCTTCACAATTTAGCATCATATTGGATAGGGGCTGAACTTGTCCTGGATTGGAATTTTTCCGATCATCTCCCTAGGAGGAGTTTGCAAAAATGTGCTTAAAAAGCATGAAAAACGCACATTTTTGAAAACGGCCGACTTTCTGGGGGGCGGGGCTAATGGAAGGCAATTTGAAATATGTGTGCAATCATAATAGCAATGTGTATACAGCGTTTCGTGAATATCGGAAAAACTATATGCGAGTAGTTTGGAGTAATTTGCGACATGTAAATCGTCAAAGATGGTGTATTCGCTGTTAGCTTACGACCGCCACGATTGAGCTATCAAAAATTGGCTTCACAATTTAGCATCATATTGGATAGGGGCTGAAGTTGTCCTGGATTGGAATTTTTCCGATCATTCCCCTAGGAGGAGTTTGCAAAAATGTCCTTAAAATGCATGAAACACGCATTTTTCAAAATGTCCGACTTTGTCGGGGGCGGGGCTAATGAAAAGCAATTTGAAATATGTCTGCAATTCCATGAGGAATGTCTGTGCCAAAATTCGTGAAGTTCTGAGAAACTATATGTGACTACCACACAATAGGGGGCGCTAGTGAGCAGTTTTTTTGAAAAATTACGTTGTTTTTTTTACATTCTCGAAAAGGTCGTGGGCTGTGACGTGTGTCCCAAGTTTTGCGTCCGAAGTTCATTTTATGCTATCGCAATTTAAAAATGTGTTATAGGCCACGCCCACATTCTGCATTTGTTGCGACACTTTAAATCTCAGTTTGTAGTCAACCCCAGAGTATGTGTACATTTTTTTTAAAGAAATTCGTCCATCCGTTCTTGAGTTATAAATTGGTAGTGTTTTTGGCGCCCCCTATAGTCCAAAATGAAAATGCTTTGGTGTGCCTATTCCCCAAGACAGACTGAACCTATCCACCAAAATCTGTGATATATGGATACATTGTTGATGAGTTATGAGCATTTCTTTCTAAGCCCCGCCTTTTGCGAGTACGTTTTGATTCATGGCGGCAATATTTATCGTCTGAACATACGGATTTTCTACGGTAATGAGTCTGACCCTCCACCGATGCTGTATGCGAAGTTTGGTGTTGAAAAACTGAAAATTGAAATTTAAGTTAACATTTCACTGTTTTTGAAAATTATGCTAATTAAAAAAAAAAGTAGACGGAGTTTAGGGTTCCAAGAGGATTATTTGTAGAGCAGGTCCACCCGGATATGTGTGCAAAATTTCAGGTCATTCGGAGTTACGGTGCGACTTTGTAAATTTATTCAGAAATGGGATTTTGATAGGTGGCGCTAGTGAGCAGGTTGGAATATTTAAGCCATTGACTCCAGAATGTCACATTTTTCACCGGTTCTGGCGTCCGTGCAAAATGATACAACTTTTGAAGCGTCCTAAAGCTCTCAAAAACAGGTCGAAAGCGCAGAAAAATAATAAGAATTCCTACAATAACAATAGGTTCCTTGCACTTTGTGCTAGGACGCCGTTGGGTCCTAGCGCTCCGTGCTCAGGCCCTAATGACCTCTTGCCTTTGACCAGTATAGTGTTGTCAACAGCTCCCGGAAACGTAAGTTCTAATATTACACTAGAGAGTAAATTAGAATGCTTTTCACCCATAAACCTTGAACAATTGAATTCAATTATTCTTTCTTCTAAACCATCAATGTGTATCTTAGACCCAATTCCAACTAAGAAATAAAGGAAGTTTTTCCATTAATTAGCACTTCTTTATTAAATATTATGAATATGTCTTTATTATCAGGCTATGTTCCACAATCATTTAAAGTAGCAGTGATAAAACCTCTTCTTAAAAAGCACAACCTCGATCCAGAGGTTTTAGCCAATTATAGACCTATTTCTAATCATCCGTTCCTCTCAAAAATTATTGAAAAAGCAGTCGCACGACAGTTGTGTAATTACTTAAAAAACAATGATTTATTCGAAGATTTTCAGCCTGGCTTTAGAACACATCATAGCACAGAGACAGCTCTGGTTAAAATCACAAATGACCTTCTAATAGCCTCAGACAAAGGACTTGTCTCTATTCTTGTCTTGCTCGATCTCAGTGCTGCATTTGATACTATCGACCATGATATCCTATTGCAAAGACTAGAGCACTAAAGGGAACTGCTTTAGGCTGGTTTATGTCCTATCTATCTGAACGGTCTCAGTTTGTGTGTGTCAACGATGAATCTTCCATGCAAACCAAAGTGAGCCATGGAGTGCCATAGGGCTCAGTGCTTGGAACTATTTTGTTCACACTATATATGCTTCCGTGAGGCAATATTATGAGGAATCATTCTGTACATTTCCATTGTTATGCGGATGATACTCAACTATATTTATCCATCAAGCCTGATGAATCCAATCATCTAAATAAAATGCAAGACTGCCTCAAGTACTTAAAAACATGGATGACCTTACATTTTTTGATGTTAAAGGTGGGGTATGTAATTTATTTCAGAAACACTTTTTGTTATATTCCATGGAATGCCCTTAACATCAGTGTACCAAAAAGTCAGTTAAGTCGCTTCAGCTAATTCAAAATGCTGCAGCACGTGTACTAACTAGAGTTTGGAAAAGGGACCACATTACTCCAGTTTTGGCTGCTTTACACTGGCTCCCTATAGAACACAGGATAGAATTTAAAATTCTTCTTCTCGCCTACAAAGCCCTTAATGGGCAGGCGCCATCTTACCTTAAATAACTCATTATACCCTACTGTCCAACTAGGGCATTGCGTTCCAAGAATGCACGGTTGTTGGTTGTTCCTAGAGTCTCTAAAAGTACAATGGGAGCCAGAGCCTTTTCTTATCAAGCTCCACTTTTGTGGAATCAACTTCCAGTTTGTGTTAGGGAGGCAGACAGCCTATCCGTTTTTAAGAGTACGCTTAAGACCTTCCTTATATACATGCCTTGATCCCTGCCGAGTCGACGCACAACTGTTGATTGGTGTCAGTGCCAAAAAAACTGTTTTAGGAGCAATGCGCTCATGGTATAGATGTGGCGCATACATCTTAGTTCCTCCTCTTTTCCCTCACCCTATCCTAAGGGAGTGCATGTACGTACTGTAGACACGTTGTGCCTCTCCACCTCTGTTCCTTACTTCTTACTTGCTACCCTTTTCCCTCAACCTATCCTAAGGGAGTGCATGTACGTAGACACGTTGTGCCTCTCCACCTCTGTTCCTTACTTCTTACTTGCTACCATTTTCCCTCAACCTATCCTAAGGGAGTGCATGTACGTAGACACGTTGTGCCTCTCCACCTCTGTTCCTTACTTCTTACTTGCTACCCCTTTCCCTCAACCTATCCTAAGGGAGTCCATGTACGTAGACACGTTGTGCCTCTCCACCTCTGTTCCTTACTTCTTACTTGCTACCCCTTTCCCTCAACCTATCCTAAGGGAGTCCATGTACGTAGACACGTTAGTTCAGCTGCTATAGGCTTAGACTGTCGGGGGACACCTTACGTCTTCCTTCTGTCTGTCTGTACCTGTGTACTCTCATGTTCCGAATAACCCAGCTTCCCCCAAATGTCTTTTTGGTCTATCTACGCCGGGATCCTGAGTCGTGGCTGATCCTGTTGCTGCGGTCCTGTGTCCTGGATCCTCTATCCTGAGTTCTGGATTTGAGTCCTGGACTTCGAGTCGTGGCCGAACCTATCACTGTGGTCCTGCCTGACTCTCATCATACTACTTCCCTGATGGCTCCCACAGGATTGTTGACATCCTCGTGGATTCATCTTCTTATTATATTATGACACATGCATTTCCAAACATTTGGTCTACCTACGCTGTAAAATGTATTATCTCTTCAATTTACACACGGCATCAATTGCACGTCTGTCCGTCCTGGGAGAGGGATCCCTCCTCTGTTGCTCTCCCTGAGGTTTCTCCCATTTTCCCCTTTAAACTGTGGGGTTTTTCTCTGGAAGTTTTTCCTTGTACGATGTGAGGGTCTAAGGACAGAGGGTGTCGTATTGTCGTACTGATATTCTGTACAAACTGTGAAGTCCACTGAGACAAATGTAACATTTGTGATATTGGGCTATATAAATAAACATTGATTGAACACGAAAATGAACCTTCGCAAGGTCTTTTGGCAATTTTTGGGCATGCCAAAGATTTTGCCACCGTTCACGAAGTTGCTGCCGGAGCCTGAGAAACTCCACCGGCGGTCATACGATGGCTTAAGATGCCCTCACGAATGGCCCGATGTTGTTACGATCAGAGCCGAATTTGAACATTTCCTTTATCGTGTGTCCATCTGGTGTCAATTTCGGGACAGTGTGACGCGGGCTTTAGTGATTTCCTTTTACTTTACATCGTGTGTGCCAGCTTCCTCTGATCCTCTGAAGCTTATTTTCACCTGAGTGCAGGCAAACATCAGAATTGTACAAACACCAACCATCACTTCTAGCAACAATTGTTTTAAGTCTCTAAATGACACAACGCTGTCCTTAAAGCTATAGGTCACTACCAGTCAGAACTTAAAACCAAACCATTAAAATGTATATTCAGTGCAACAATTATAAGCCAAATTGGAAATACCAAACCATAAAAATAATATAGTCCATGTGTCCCAAATTGATCTGTGCAAAATATAGAACAATAATTTCATTATGGACACTAACATTAAGCTGTCCCACTTCCATATATATAAAGCTACCCAGAAATACACTATACCAGTGTTTCTCAAACTTTTTCATACCAAGGACCACTTAACCAATAAAAAAACACTCACGGACCACCTAACTCCACAAATATCCAAAAACAATAGGCCTGCTTACCACTCCAACAGTATATAACAAATTACAGCCTAATAATGACAGCTTAACCTTCTCTATATCGCCTCGTTCCCACATTAAATCAACAATACAAAAGGCATTTTTTCACGTTAGGCTCGCCTGGGCTTTTTTTGTAAAAATGCTATTAAAACATGAACCTTGGTGACCATCGGGCATGGTCTGCCTACAAAACAAACAACAAAAAATACTGGTCTACCGGAGTCCAGTATTTAGGAGGCATTGGGCTGTCAGTTGGCTGACCTTTCTTGGGAGTGGGAAGAGTAGGGAGTCATGCATTTATGTTATACTTAGGTTCAAATAGACTGGGGACATAACAGCATTATCCAATCCAATCCAACTTTATTTATATAGCACATTTAAAAACAACAGATTTCAACAAAGTGCTTTAGATCAATAAATATATACAAATTATGGAGAAATCAGTTTCATACAACTAGGATGGTGTGCCAAACTTACCTAAAAAAGGGAAATAATCTCATGAGCAGCTCTGCTGAAGAAACGTAAACCGCACTGATTCCTTCAGAGAGTTTAGTTAAGTGCAGTGTAAAGCTCAGGGAATCAACCTGCACCTCAAACATCATGGTGGCCCCTGGGAGTGCAGGGCAGCGCTTACAGCCTGCAGACACATCAAGTCTGCTGAGGCTTCACTTTGATGCACTGTACCTTCCTCGATTGATTGATTGATTGATTGATTGATTGATTGATTGATTGATAGATTGATAGATAGATATCTATAAATAAAAAATATATATATACATGTGGAAAATATACATGTGGAAATACAAATCTCCAGTAACAAATATAATGCAGGATATTATTGTGCAAGAATGGATTATTCAATATTAAATAGAATATGAATGTAAAATGTCCAGTAGAAGCTATGGAGCAGAGAGTTCTCTTCCGGCCAGAGGTGATTTGTTGTACATCAAGAGAACCTTCAGATTACTCATATCTCTACAGTCTCTTCTTTGGTTATAAACCACAAAAGGGTCACCTGTATACAGTATAATAATACCGCTTAATGAACCTGCAGAAGCAGAGTCACAGCTGGAGCCAGCAGTATTTTTAACAAGGCCGCCATAGAAACATCAAAGGGTAGGAGCCAGGGGCTACTCCCTGATCACTTGTGATGCTTGTGTTCTCTCAGGAGAGAAACAGCAGAACATTAATATTGTTAGTCAATGTTGGAACTTGTTAGCAGTTTCATTGTCTGAATAAATAGGATTAAGCCTTTGTGGGTTTGCTTTGTTATGAGAGAGCACAATGGACACGCACCAGCAAACGTTCAATAACTAGAATGTTGTCGAGGACAGTGGGAGGAAGAAAAGAGAAAAGGGAGGAAGAAAAGACAATGGTTTATCCTGGGATTGAGTTTGAGTTCAGTAATGGACAGAGAAGGGCTGCTACAAACCAAACCTAAAAACATATAAAAAGCACAGCCCTCATTACTTCAGGATTCTGTACCTTTCAAATAGTGCAAACATAAGCAACTCAGGTAGATTTGGTTGTAAAGTCTTAATCTACCAAATGTTAATGGTGTCATTCAAATACTTTAAGTTAAAATAGGTTTAAGTATTAAAGTAACCTGTATATCCTATATAACCTGTATATCCTATATAACCTGTTTCAATAATTATAACCTGTTTTAATAATTATAACTTTGTCTGTGTAAAATGTATACTTATGAAACTAGACCAAGTGTTCTTATTTTGTTTTGTTTGATGTGGTCAATTGTGTGTGCGTTGACTTAGGAATGTAGAGGATCCAGTCGCCCCCCCCGGGTTTTTAATGGGCCGGATAGGAGCATGGGGGGGTTGCAGGAGAAAGGTAATAAAACTTACACCATTGAGTCTATGCAGAGATTGTACTGAGAGAAAGATTGGGATGCGGAGTGGTACGGCCAGGTGCTGAGGATAAACGAAGATAAGGATTGGTACCTCACCCCCGTTCAACCCAGAATTGTTTATTTTATGGCTGCCATAAAAGATGACCTGGGACTGATCGGCGGCGCAGGAGATCCAAACTTCCCACACCTATGGCTGACTCACTCTGATTCGCTGTTTAGACCTCGTCAATGGCTGACTCACTCTGATTCACTGCCTAGGGCTCGCCCAGGAGTGAGTCCACCAATGGATGAACACCTAGGGAGGAGCAACCGACACAACTCCTCCCACACAACTCCTCTCCGTTTGTGGGAATAAATATTGTGAATTCTGTACACTCGCGGCCTCTGTTCGGTCTGACTGTCTGATACGTACATCGCACGGTGGAAGAGCTGAGGCCCGAAGTACTTCGTTATATAAGTACTTTGTTATATTGTACTGTTGTTTCTACCATTAAATCAGCTTATTGTTTAATCTCATATCTCTGTCTGAGTCCTTCCTTTTTACAGCAGACCACTCATCAAACGAACGGCGGAGCGGGCTCGAACCTTCAACAACTGAAGGGTGCTTAAACCCAACAGTATATATCAGCATAATAATTCCTATATTCGTCGCACAGAGGGGACATTTACATTGTTACAGCAAAGTATAGAAAAAGAAAAAAAAAACACAAAACATATAACACATTATTAGATAAAACGGCCTGCAAATAGTAAATACAGAAGTACACATTCAGGAAAATGAGCTAAGTAGCAGCAATATTTATATAATAAAATAAGTGTAACATTGTAGAATTAAGTGTGGCAGCGGGTAGATTACAGTTGTTCAATTATATATTTACTTAATAAGAAACGGATTCTTGTTGGAATGAATTAACTAAGAGTAGCTAGGAACATATTGCAACAGTGGTGTCATAGTCTTGGTTTGTTTTTGTTTTTACATTATTGCACATTGGTGTCATAATAATAATCCATGTTGTTATGTGTGTGGGGGTCTACCAGGGACCGCTGCAGGAAGGAAGGACCTACAATATCTCTCCTTGAGACAGCAGCCTGTTACTGAACTAAACTATCAGGTTATAGCACTGAACGTCACAAACACACATACAGCCAACTTGTAACTTGCCCTAATCCTACATTATCACGTGATTTTAGAAAGTAAGTAGGCAGGTGGTTCACCATTATCAAGACCTGCTACTTATGACCTGTTTCCGATAAGGGTAAAAGCATTGACAGGTTTTAGCGTAGTCCAAATGCAAGGCATACCAACTCAGCACTGCAAATGCATCAGCCAACCTGGCCATATGTTTATCACAAAAACATCTTCATCCACATTCGCAGCATTTCCAGTACTGAAATGACCCGGACTTGCAGTGCTCTCAGTGAAAACTGTAACAATGGCAACAAGTGTGTCCAACATCATCAGACTCCTCCGCCAGTACCCCAAAACAAGTCCCTACAGACTGAATTACTGCAGTGATACATTGCTGAGCTGTGACTACCTGAGACAACAACCAGGGATGAAAAAAGAGAGAACTATTCGAAGCAGAAAAAAAACTGCGTAATATACCATCTGACAAAGGCCTGTGCTATAATGCTTCAATTAACTGGCTATTCTTTATAATATACTCAGATCAATAGGAGACAGAGATGTTAAGTTATAAATCTTTAAAATAAATAAACCTTTTTCCTCTCAAGGGCCATTTCAATTTTTACAACATCCTCCAAGGGCCGTACAAATTATTGAACTCAACCTCTGCTTAAAAAAACTAAAATCACAGCCCATTCATTTCGCCTTCCTTTCATGCTGTGCAAAGAAAAAGCAACCTCTTAATCCAGATATCTTAACATGACTCGCACATACATGCACGTGCACGGTTGTGGCATGACCACCAAAACAGAAAGATATGGACACAAGATGTGTGCAAATGTATTAAGTATCCTATCCATGTGGACATCATTTAAGTGTGGGGGGGGGGGGGGACCTTACATCCTCTAGGGCAGTGCTTCTCAAACTTTTTTCAGAATGTACCCCCTTTGAAACATTTTCTCAGCCAAGTACCCCCTGACCGGACCCCGGACATTTTTGATAGAAAAAGCCTATAAATAATTACAATATAGTGATGTTCCATCAGTGTTTGATTTATTAACTCCTTCATGCATGAATTACAACAAACTAAGGATATGTTCATCTTTATGCATGAAAAAAAAGAATATAATGAAAGCAAATTAAAACAGATTTTTCCAAGGAGTTTTTCAATTGAAGCAATATTTAACAAACCAATGAACAAAATGATATATTATGAAAAACTATAAACTACAATACACACATTTGACATGTTTATATGAGGACCCCCTAAGTGGTTCTAGGAATATTTTATATAAAATTGTGTTTTATATTTAACTTATTGTACTTAGATTATTTTTGTAATCATGCATGGTATTTCTTTAATTAACCTTTTTATTTATTTTTATCTCACATACCCCCTGCAGTACCCCAACGTACCCCTAGGGGTCCGCATACCCCCATTTGTTCTTACACCCCCTTTAACCAAGTCAATTTGACTTATCTAACCGAAGTGAGACGTTATGTATCGTAACGTTACTTTGAAAACCGTCAGGCGGGATCATTCACCGCCCCCCACACACACAAAAGGACACGGTAACGTTGTGATTCACTTAAATTAATGATGACTACGGAGCTTACTGACAGAAAGGCACAAGGCTACATCACTCATTTAGCTAGCTAATGTAAGATTCAAATACTGTGGAACCCTCACTGCTTGTAAAATAAACAACAAAACTAACTACTTACCGGAGTCCCGCTGTTCTCCGTCATCTTTCTCCCGGGTTGCTTTGATCACATGACTGACAAAGCCGTGCTCTGATAGGCCAGAAGTTGGTTTGATTGCATTCAGGATCGATTGCTTATCCTGTCTGGGTAGCCCGGATGATGCTCCCTCAACATTTTTGACATCCAATTTTAAGCACCGAATTTGACCATTCGAATTTCTTTAACTTTAATTTTTGGGATCTGAATTTGACCATTCAAATTTTTTTAACTTGAATTTTTAGATCTGAATTTGTGAACACTGAAACAAATACATTGAAATTCAGCTTTTGAAATTGCGTATCAAGATATTCAGATTTTTATTTCACATAGGTAAATTCGGAGCAAAAAAATTCAGATACATGATTTTCAAAGTTATTATTTTCAATGCTAAAAATTCGGTGTCTGATAAAATTAAAATCATTCTGTCTCTCGTTTGCTTCCATAATTAAACATAAACATGCTTATTGTAGTTATAAGTGGAAAGGAGTGAGCAGAGGGTAGAGTTGTCCATTCTTGTTCTGTTTTCTCTGACTATCTTCCTCACCATGCTGAACACCCTCTCAGACTTTCAGTTGCGCCCGCTACTAAAGAGACGCGCTACCATGGAAACCAAACAATGGTGTAGCTGTATTAAAGTCTGAGTGGAAACAGTCGTGAGTAAATCTGATTTTGTCAGAAATCGGGAGAAATGCGGGAGAAATATGACCCCAGGAGGAAACCGGGAGAGGGCAATGAAATCGGGAGTCTCCCGCGAAAATCGGGAGGGTTGGTAAGTATGTGTTTATGTAGAAATAATACACATGACATATATGTTTTAAATGTCTCCAGTACCGATAAAAAGACGGATAACGTCGGAGTTTAACGGTACCACGGTCTTTAATAATTCAGCCCCGGGGCTCTTTTAATACCGGGGCTCGGTACCCATCCCTAGTGGTTCAACAATGCAGAAGGAACATCAGGCTTATATCTTACAATTTAATTAAAGAAAAGCCCTCAATTAGACCTTTGAGCCTAAGTGTTTGTCACTAACAAACTCTGACTACATCCTATTGTTAGATTAACCTGTTATTTTTAGTTGATGTTAATGTTGATTACAATTTACTTTTTCAAATGAATTTTCTTTAATTAGGTTTAATTCTCCAAATGACACATAATGTCTTGACAATACTGAGCCAATTCAGACAGTTGTTTTCCTTTGTTCATATGAAACAATAAAGTACCATCACATAATTAAAGAATTACCTGAATGAGTTTGTTTGGTCCTTGTAGGGATATTCATTCCTCAGTCACATTGTTTCATTATCACAGCTTTACTTACATGTAATCAGTGGATGGCTTAGATGTGTCATAAGCTTAGAGATTTCTTATTTAAACAGATATTCCTGTCTACGTTTAGAGCAAAAAAGAGGAAAGGTACGGAAAACACGTGTCCTCTGTGATTATAAGACTCAACAAAGGGGAGAGGACAGAAGAGGGAGAACAGGAATAAAAGAGAAGAAGACAAAATACAATTCTCCACTGAGTGACACTTCAATTAGCCTGCTGTCCACCCCGGCTTTAATAGTCAGAAGGTGAACGATGCAGTGACAAGGCAGGTCATTAAAACATCTTTACAACTCCTAAGGTTTACTCAAGACCAGTGATTAAAGATCTATTCCCTGACAGGTTGCCAGACCTTGTTCCCATCTCCCCCAAGAAATAAAAGCAATTTCATTCTAATCATAGGGGCTACGGGACAAATACCAAAAAGGGAAAAAATGCCCTTCAGCGCTATTGTGTTGTATTAATGATAACTTATTGTATTATTTTGTTGTACTCAATGTGTGTACAAATGTGGAAAAAAATACATGACTCCCTGTTGGAGAGCAGGGTTATAAATTGGCATTCTAAATTAAATTTGGAAAAACCAACTGCTTAACCTATTGTTGCTGCGTGCTACAGGTTGAGTCTAAGCTGCCTTTACAGATCGGTAAGCTGTGTGCCAGGTAAAGGAGACCGTTTGCTTTGTTTGTTATCTTGCAGAATAGCTCCTTGCTCATGCTTGTTGCTCAAATTGTGACGTTTATTCAACCTTTGAGAGCCACTGCAATCACTAAACCTGTTTGCTGTGATTAGCAGTGCTGGTGAACTGCTCAAATCTTTAAGGCAGGTACTTACGTCTGCATTGTTAAAAGTAGAAAGTTCAATATTCGAGGCAACGGTGGTCTGTTCTAGCAGGCCAGCCTCTACCAGCCCTAAGGAGCTACCCGGATAAGGTGGCCTACTCCTCTAGAAGGTTCCCCCATAACCAGGCTCTTTAAAACACTTGAAGTGCTCCTTGGTTGGGCAGCGCTGAAAATCAAGCCAGTAAAGTCCCAGAGCATCTCAATCCAGAAAACTTGGAGTGATCACAGAAGAACAGAAGTCGGCAGTCTTGGGAGGCTCTCCAACACAGACCTCATATTGCCCTGTTAGGATGAAACAATCTGAAGGCCTTTCTGATGTTTCCATTTCACTACCAAGGCCTTCACGGTAAAACCCGTTAATTTCAGAGTAATCTAAACTGATGTGGAAAGTCATTACCACAATATATTTAAAAAAAAAGACAAGTCAAACCACTTTATTTTATGAAGTAAATGATTGATGAAAAAATATAACTTACTTGAATGTTTACATTTAATATTTCTTAAAATGTGAATACACTATACTTAAATATATGGCAGTCAATGACTCCAGAGTACAATAATGTATTTGTAGCATCCCCGGCTGAATGGTGGTCATTCTCTCAAACTGATGGTAACTGTTTATTTGCACACACTTCCATGTATACCAACAATACCAACATGAGCATACCAACTTACCAATGTAAGAGCTATAAAAGGGAAGCAAATAAAAATAAATAGCATCTATCTCAAAAATTAAACCTTTGCCATTCTTTGCATTTGTGAATCTTACACATCTATTTAAAACATATTCATGCAATTTCAATCTCTTACTGACAATAAATCAAGAAATATTACCTTTTAACCCGCTTTAATCGAACATGAGCCAAAATTCAGTTTTAATGAATTTGTAGCACATTACAATAAACATTATAATTCACATATATGCAGCTTTAACCATATAAATATGAGTTACTGTAAAACACATACATAATGCTATATGTCTTTATATAACATGACAAGGTTGATTCTTATTATTACCTGATATGCTTATTGTGCTCGAGATGTTGCTATGACTATGGAATAAATAGACACAATCACCAATCGCAGGTTCTGATTGGTTGGATATTAAACGAAGGGAATAGTCTTAGAACAAAGTTTTAGCTTGCATTAGAAAATGTTGCAAATGCCAAGTGCAGACACTGTAGAGACAAAGAGTTATTGAAAACAGGAGATCGCCCTGGCCTTGAACAGTGTGTGTGTGCTCCTCGCCTACGCATAACTGGGAACTAGTATAATGGAAGATTCCCAATATCTATTGCAAAGCAGCTTCAGCAAAACAAATTATGTAGGATGGCGACTAGAGTAGGGAGGGAACCTTCACAGGCCGGCCGAATGCTGATTGGAGTTTGTGTTGCCAAGAGACTTTGTCTAAGTCTGTGCACCAACAAGGGAGGCCAAAGTCTAAACCACGGTCCTCCCCATCTAGTCTCAAACAATCATAAATGTACTGTCAGAGGCCTGAATAATAAAATGTATGCACGCACGAGGTTCAATGCTTTTTTCCGGAAATAGAGTTACAGATTACAGCTCTGCTGCCTGTGATTTCTATGACCTTGGTCAAGTGAAATATCTTTTGCTCTCTTTTAATAAATAGTTGAACTTAGAAGTTGTTTGTCTTTCCTGGAATAAAAGAACACAACAAGACATATGAAAAGGTGCTCCTCTAAGCCAAAAGACAATTAACACCAAGGCAGAAAAAGGGTGCTTGGCCTAGCATCAGTGATGAAGTCAGCATGTTCAAGCACTGTTGACAATGGGGTGCTAAAAATGCTAAGTTGTATGCATGATGATGAAATTGCAAGTGTAGTTCGCAATTACTTTTTCCTACGGTTTGAGTCCCTTTACAGCAAACATGGTCATGACCCTGCAAAACATGACTATATCCGTCAAAAAATCCGTCAGCTTGGAAGATTCCTACTGACCATGCTCAAAACATCTACAATCCTAACCTTAAGGAAGCTATAAAACCCCAACATTTCCTGAATGTAGTTCAGGCAGTAAAAGTGACAGCTGGATTTGATAAGGAGCAAAACTGTTACAAAATTGCATTAAAAATCGGACACTCCCTGTTAAAAGTGAATGACATTATCCATTGCCATGCTCTCATGGCTGGAGACGAGGATCTCATTAAATCATCAGAAGCATTCCAGAATCTGTATCAGGCAAAGTGGTCAGAGTACATATCACACTGAGCATTGAGCACCGTTAGTGATTTGCAATACAACAAACCAACCAAACTACCACTCACTGAGGATATCACAAAACTCCACAAGCATCTTGATGAAAAGGCAAAATCAGCAACCATATCACTAATGGAGCAGGCAACAGTGTGATAACGAATGTGAAGCTTGCGAGATTAGGGTTATATCACCAGGCTAGCATACTACCATATTTCAAACAGTAATCTTAATGCGCTTTACATCCAACACATGAACACAAATACAATTATAAATGAATCTTTAGAAAAGATAGACAGACAAACACAGACCGACAAATACAGACAGAGAGAATCAAAAGGACAGCTTTTAAAAGAATATGAAAAATAATACAGGAAAGAGTGGAGCATGTATTTTTACATTGTCCAAGGTAGCAACAAGATTGAAAGACACGTACACTTTGACCAGATGACAGTAAATAGCCTATAAGAGAATTGTTGCAGAGGAGCTCAGGCGACATGAGCTACAGCTTTTTAAGCGAGCACGGGGGATTATCAATTATGGAGTTAATGTCCTGTTCCATAGTCAAGTCCAGAAGGTTACGGTAATGCATATAAAAGTTGTTTGCCAACGGCCATTTAAAGACAAAAGAAGACATATTCATGTCATGCTGACGTTGTTTATCGAAGAAGCCTGGGTAAAACTGAGTTGCTTACGAAAGTTGTTTGGGCTTCTGTAGTATATAATACAATAATAACTTCCATTAAATAAAATGCATCTGCTATGCTCTCCTGCTTCATACTTTTCAGGCGAATACCTGGACACACTTGAAGAAACATCATCCACAAAGGCTGACAGACAGATCTCTGGACAGAATGGTAGTGTCAAGTTGGATTTTAAATGCACCTAGGATGTAATATCCAGATAAAAAAAACAAAAAACGTTTCCTTATCCCTAATATTGTCAAACTAGATTCACTGCATTTGTTTATCCTGAGAAGGTGGCTTGCAAGGCACTTGACTTGAAGTTGTAACCAGCCATACTTACATGCAATTTTGGCATCACAAAGGGAATGTGAAACATGCAAAAAGAGTGAACAACCAGCTTTACAAAACAGGACAATCCAAAATATTAGAGATTTTGTCCGAAACAGGGGGCTAACCCTTAAGCGTCAGTTGATTTAAATGCATTTTGGAATTCTTTAGTTTATTTATGTGAATAAATTGTGCTTTCAATTATTCAAACATGAGCTTTGGCACACTATTAGAGCACTGCTGAGGAATTTGCAGCCCCTGGACTCCCATCCCCAGGTGACTGAGGGTGGAAGAGGAAGGCCATAGGTGGGTGGGAAGTTCACTGGACCACACTACCAGAAGTGACCCAGGCCTGTCACAACCTCCTCTGCTGTGGATGCAGACAGGGGTGGAGTGAGCAGTGCAAATGTGTCAATGCCCTTTTCCTATAGGCTAGTTGCACGGGATGACGTATTTCCATTTCCGGTTCATTGAGTGTGCGGTTGTAAACTTCCGTTCTACGGTAGAGCGAAGTGAGAAGGCTAACGTTAACGTTACCTCAGCAAGGCAAGAAGATGGCAATATTTTACACTCGATGTCTCCAAGACCTACTGAAGGTTAACATCAGTGATGTACATCGGCTGGTACAAGCGGCAAGCTCAGCCCCGAGGAGCAAAAGAGAAAAGGGGTTCAAGATGTACATATCCAGTTACATCGACAATTATGAAGGTAAGTGAAAAACAAAGCTGTAGTTACTGGCTAACTTTGACAACTTGACAGGCTTGATATAGTGTAAAGCGTTTGAATGATGTACTATTACGTTTTTTTGGATAACATGAATGATGTCCAATTCCCCACAGTTTCAAACAAAGATCTACCTTCAGGGAGAGTGAGCGTCATCGGTTCAAAGCCTCGATCAGGTTCATGTTCTGGGTTTTGATGTGGAATAGGTGACCTGTGATTTAGGATTCAAATAAGCCCAGCTAGCTGACGTTTTGCAACAGATTACATAGTAACAATACATTTGCTCACATCAACTGGTAGCTAGCTATGTGTGTGTAGCAGGGACGTGCACAGGTACGGGCTAATGTTGCCCGGGCAACGGCCCGTTTGCCATTTTTGTCTGACCTGCCCCTCTGGAGAGAGTGAGAGTTTTTTTTTTCTTTTCTGTTGTGGCCGAATAAACATGATAAGCCCACAATTGGTATTGTAGCGTCTCGCTGCGGGAAACACACCAAGTCAGCGCTGTCATCTGCCCCCAGTCACGTGACTTTGTTTACAATCTGACGGCTGGAAGCAAAGGAAAGCCCTCTGAGTCCGGCCTCATATGGCTATGGTGATCACACCAAATGCCCGCCTGGCTTTGGTGGCCAATCCCCGGGTCAATCTGTCCCCGTTTTTTAAATATGCTTTTAAGACCACCTCTAGTGTCGGATTTTGGAAAATAGATTTTGAGTTTTCTCCTGGCAGTTAGACTAGGGGACAAACCAGGGGACTTTACTTCCTCTTGACACCGTCGGTTCTTTACAAAAAAAAACACCTAATTATACTTGTTATTGTGGTTCTGTCTTTCTGTGTCTTTTCATCTGTAAACTCCCTCACGCTCGCTCTCTTTTTTTGATCGCCCTCTCACGGAGAACACTTCACTGTCCCGCTTCATCGTAGGATTTCTGCAACCTGGTCTCACCAGAATGCGTGACTCCACCACGACTCCTTAACACCGCAATGCGTGGTGGAGTCACGAATTGTGCTACCTTTACGTGTCTGCACCACGCAAAACAGCCCAATGTAAAGTGAATGAGGCTCCTTTTTAAAAGACAATTATATCAGGGCCGCCCAGGTATATTAACGGCCGCCAAAGTATAATTTGTGAGCTATTTAGGTTTAATTTTTTTAATCCGTCCGCGAGCATCTGCGATCCCTCGCTCTACCCCTCGCTATCGCGTGAAGGGTCTGCTTTATGCGCTCCGCACAGTAACCCTGCTGCGAGGCTTCATGAGCGTGCTCACTAACCCCCCCCCCCCCCCCCGTTCATAAAGTCAAGTACCCCTCAAAAGGTCCGGTTTATTTCATTTTAAGGATGCGCACCAAGCAACATCTCGAGGTGCTCCTTTGAGAACCAGGGCAAAAAAGTTATGTGCACCCCTGAAATATTCCTATTCGATCAATAAAGGGGTATTGTAGGTCAATATTAGTCATTTAAAAAATATATAATGATGATAATGATGGTGAAAACCACTCCCCCCACATCGGAATTAAGATGGCTACTGACTATTTGAAATGCTTTTTGTTTAATAGTAATAATAATCATTTTTATTATAACAACAATAAACCAGAAAAAGATTCCGTCGTTACCACGGCAAGGTTACGTCGCGCTTAACGGCAACGTTACGTCGCGCTTAACGGCAACGTGGCTATGTCACGTTGCACCTCACTTTCATTAATTTCATCTGACAACGGACTACAGTATGTATCTAAAATCAAGGGGAGTTTATTTCTTTAAAACACGAAATAATATTGCTTTTATTTATTCCACTGTAGCACAGTCTCTATAGCGTTTCATTCCTGGATATTAGGTTGAGTTTTGTAGTGTGTTTAGCTTTTACAATAGGCCACGTGCAGCTAGCAGCCTCCGGCCTTCCGGTCAAAGTTTTTAGCTGGATAGCATTTATAGTTTTTACAGGTAAATGACATTAGCTGTCCCCGGCACAGTTGGATAGTGGAGGTGCCTGCTAGAAAAATATGTTTAAATGCATGTATTTGCACATGTGTTGTAAAGACACAGAGTTCTAATATTAGCTAAAGGGCCTCGGCGATGGAGTGGAACAAAAATGTGGAACTGGAGTTTTTCCAGAGGATTTGACTGGCCCTGGTTTAAAGCATATCCTTTATGTCTGAGTTAAAATGAAAGATAGGCAGTTCATGTGTTCAGCAACACTAAATGCATGCATA
Source organism: Dissostichus eleginoides (assembly GCA_031216635.1). Classification (NCBI taxonomy): domain Eukaryota; kingdom Metazoa; phylum Chordata; class Actinopteri; order Perciformes; family Nototheniidae; genus Dissostichus; species Dissostichus eleginoides. The sequence continues at coordinate 4,984,453 of CM062279.1, forward strand.
TTGTAGGAAGTCAGTACTCATGTTTTCTCTTAAACCATCCAGTTCAAGATCTATGATGTGTAGGTAATATTGTTAAGTAATGGTGATCGATCATTAATTGTAACATTCATTATAGGTGAACAGCTTTCTCTCCAGGGCAGTTCTGGTCACAAAATACATGACAAAAGCAGGTTGGTATTAACACTACACTAACAGCCAGTGGGGACCACCCAATGTCCCACTCTGAATCAGAAATACTTAATTGATCCCCGGGGGAAATTGGGATTGTTACATTGTAGAATCAAAATATATAGTAGAAAATATAAGAAAAAACAAGTATGTAAAAATATGTGCATAATATAACAATATGCACAGTATAAATGCATAATGTATGCCAGAGTATTGCTCAGATTAATTATTATTGCATAGAGTATTGCACAGATTAATTATTATTATTAGAGTATTGCACAGATGAATTATTATTACTTAGAGTATTGCACAGATTAATTATTATTACTTAGAGTATTGCACAGATTAATTATTATTACTTAGAGTATTGCACAGATGTTACTGTTATTCTAAATAATCCTAATCATGTTTTTATTTTTCCTGTTTTACAGCTTCATTACAACCCTTAATATCACCAACAAACACATATCCACACACACGCACACACACACACATATCAAACCAACAGCACTTTTAAGAGCCACACTCTCTCTCTCACTGTCTCTCTTTCAATCACTCTCTCACTTTCTCTTTCAATCACCCTCTCTCTCACTTTCTCTTTCAATCACTCTTTCACTTTCTCTTTCAATCACTCTCTCACTTTCAATCAATCTCTCACTTTCTCTTTCAATCACTCTCTCACTCTCTATTTCAATCACTCTCTCACTCTCTCTCTCACTTTCTCTTTCAATCACTTTCACTTTCTCTTTCAATCACTCTCTCACTCTCTCTTTCAATTACTCTCTCACTCTCACTTTCTCTTTCAATCACTCTCTCACTCTCTCTTTCAATCACTCTCTCTCACTTTCTCCTTCAATCACTCTCACTCTCTCTCACTTTCTCTTTTAATCACTCTCTCACTCCTACAAATGGCTGGAGGGTCACAAAAAAAGACTTGCCCAAACTGTAGGGAAAAGATTTACTGTGGAAATAAAATCTGCACACTATGTAAACATCCACAGCCAAAAAATGTGAGACTCAAAAAGAAAATGGACAAATTCCAAAGCCAGCAGAAGCAGTGGTTGTCATCCATGAATAAGAACAGAATCAAGTCCCCGTTCTTGATGACGCCGCCTTCTGGTATGTAGTTTACAGAATTATCTCATTCACCAAAAGTGTGAAAAATAGTTTTATTACTTTGACAGAGGTATTAATTGTATCATTAATGAGAATATAATTCATGATTAATGATTTTCAAACAGAATGAACTATTATGTGTAGGAAGTTTAGGAAGTGTCTCATAAGTTAAAAATCCCAAATGTATCCACCAAAACATAATGAACAAATCATTGTTTTTATTATGATGCCAGGATATTAGTGTAGATGATTTATTTTGATGCTACTTCAGGGCAAGCATGCAGATAAATTCAAATGTAAACAACAGTTTTGTGTATTTATCTAATTGATCTCTCTACCTCTCAACAATTATTTTCCCAGCTGGAGAAGTTGCATGCCCTTGGCTTGAAGCCCCTGCTGCTGCTGGGATATATGCAAACTATTTGAACATTACATATATTATAAGTACTTGTGAAAGTACAAAGTTCAAATAACATACAGATGTACAATGTCTTTGTCTGCCTGCCACAGGGGGGACGGAGCACCTTTATGACTGGGAGCCCTGCACATTTGGTATGTTAATTTGCTTTTGTACAATTACATCTATGTGTGCTGTTAACATTTGTGGTAATTGTTGGCACGCCATTATCTTAGGTGGCATTTGTTAAAGAAAAATGCAAAAAGTTCTGCTGTCTCTAGCACCAGCTATACACAAGTTATTCATTCTTCTTCACCCTCCCTTTATTTTTATTTTTTTCTCAGTGGTATGTCCTGGCCTCCATCCTGGCAACCAGCCTGATTCCCACCCCATGCAAATCCCATTGCCAAACAAAAAAATAAATGTTTTGGTGTTTGTATGTAATTAATAAAGTGCAACAGACGTAAACATTTTTTGACTTGAAGGATCCCTGTATGTATTGTTTTATGGCCACTGGCAATTAATTTCACAGGTGAATTGCATATTGATGTAAAATGAAGCTCAGCGCAAGTTCTTTCAGGAAGACTGGGTATATATATATACATTCACTCCGCAGCTAGATATAATCAGCTCATCACAGGCGTTCTCTTTAACCTATTACATTTCACCTCATTCTCCAGCAGCCAATCACCGCAGCCAATCACCGTGCTGCAGCCCAACTTTAAAATGGCAGTCAGCTGTTATTTCAGGTTGTCATGCTGCCGCCCGCCTCCTCCCCATCCACCTCCTTTCATCACATCCAGTGCCAGGAGAGCTAATCCAAAGACCTCATCACACCTCCTCTTCATCCCATCTCCTCATCAAATCCAGATCTTCAGCATCATCACCAGTGTCTAGACCCCGGGGGGGTTCCCTATATGCTCACGGCTGCATTTCCCCCTTTAGATATACCATTTCAGGATCGGGGTTTAATCGACAAAGACTTAACATTTATCATATGGCATGTGTCAATAAATGTTCTTTAAACAAAATGAAGTCTCTCCTGATTGAAATACACAGAAGCAGCCCACAAGGGGTCCTTGAGATGATAGTACACTATTGAAAACATTAATAACAGAATGCTTAATGCACAAAACATCAAGAAATAAGTAGCCAATGCTTCAATCCTTTGGGAATACACTGTTTATAGGCTATTTTAATTTAATAATACATTACATTTATAAAGCGCTTTTCCTGGTGCTCAAAGCTCTTGCAAGCAAGTAAAACAAAATAACAACAAAAGTAGAACGTGCTAAGCTAGGGGGAATAAGGGCAAGGGGTTAGTTGATTAGGAGTTGAAGGCAAGAGTGAAAAGGTGAGTTTTGAGGGATTGTTTGACTGATGTGAGAGTGTTGGCGGATCTGACGTGGCTGGAGAGGGAGTTCCAGAGTGGGGCCCAGGTCCGGAGCTTTGTCCTGATTGGGCTGCAGTAGGTTAGCTTCAGCAGATCTGAGGCGACGGGTGGGGGCAAGGTTGTTGAGGGCTTTGAAAGGGAAAAGTAATATTTTAAAGTCAATGCGGTGTTTGATGGGGAGCTCTTGATGGGAGAAATGTAGTGTTATTATTCTTTCCCCAGTTAACTAAGCTATGCTGAACTGCCAGTAGATAACTTCTACTTCTAAAGACCAGTACAGGGGCTTCAAAGGCTTTTTGGACAGCGGAAGGCTAGATTACCCATGATCCTCAGCTACCGTTGCCGTGGAAACGGAGCAGGTCCACTCTCCCTACCTGCATAACCCTAATTTATTTCAGATACCAAACGTACTTTTTCCGAAGATTGGTGTTACAAAATACATCCATCTTAACTAAACTAGAAACAGCAGTATAATTGATCTTGTTAACACTTCAAAGTTGAATTTTTTTTTAACCCGCACCGCCTAGTGGTTAAAGCACGTTATTGAATTTTTTTGTTGAATTATGTTATATTTGATGAAAACATAAACATATTAAGAGTACATACATAGGGGGAAAGTAGAATGTCAATGATAGAAATATAGATGAAAATATCAAGAAGATACTGTAGTGATCTCTACAATAACACAGTTTAGTGCAGGACGTCCAAAGATATTAACAGGAGGATGTGCAAAACAGACAACCTAGGCTTTATTTAAACATTAAAGAATACTTTAGGTTAAGGTCTTCTTTTAAATAAGAAAAAAGCTTTGGAGGTATCTACAGATACATATTAAGTCTGACAAAGTAATTAATGTCTAATATATTGCATAGTTTGTTTTGGGACTTGACAATCAACTTTCCTGCAATGTTAACTATGTTGAAGCACTTATTTTTACTGATATTATACATATGTATTACACTCTTATAAGATGTATATAGATAGTATAATAAATGTGCAGAATAGGACTGTTTAATGGTGGAGGTACACACATATCGATAGATGTCTTGTAATGCACTGTTGAGGAACCTGCGACCCAAGTTTTTCATCTCTGACCTTTTTCATCTCCGACTCCGACCTTTTGCCTCTCTGACCTTGTCAGGTATTGAACATTCAATAAATGAGGAACAGAGAATTATTAAATATAAAACACAGAATTTGTGTGATTATACTAAATGATTTACAAATAAACACCACTGGATATTTACAACTGTTACACATGCTGCTGTAACGAAAAAATGGCCCCGCTTGGGATCAATAAAGTATATCTTATCTTATCTTAAGATGATCGATGGTTATACTGCCATATTTGCAAAATGTGCCTCTGAACCTTGACAAGTGCATGTTTCAGGCTTATCAATTAACAACAGGAGGGGTCACAGACATAAGACCAGCTGTTAAATAAAGCTCTTCTGACCCTAGCTGTCATGTGGGTATACTAATGCTGGCCATTATGGACACAAGCAATTTTCACCCATTTATTAATTATATGTTTTAAATGTGATAACACCAATGTGTTTCGTATCCCCTAAACCTCTAGGGGTGTACACAGTTTAATACTGGCAACTTCTAATTATGGGAAATACGAAAACGTCTTTTAAAACTACAATTCCCAGTAGAACATGTTGCGAAACATACATTAGCCAGCATGTGTAGTTCTGGGGACGGGGTGGGGGAGGGGGGGTGGACCCGTCCGACTCCACTTTTGGATAGTGTGCCGTGGTTCCATTCCATTGTGCTGTTTGACGCTCGGCGTAACCCTCGGCGCACTGCCACTCCAACATCCAATCACAGAGCTTGAGGACTAATCACAGGGTTTGTCAAGCAAAGCGGAGAGAATACTTACTTCCGGGTGTAACATTCTCAACTACTATAAGCTGCTCCGACCCTCGGTCCTGACGGACTCCAAAAGTCCGACATTATACAATCAATCAAACAAATAAACACAAGGATAATTGTGTCTTATTGTTGAGTAAATAACACTGTGTGGTTTAGAAAATAATACAAAATTAGAAGTACGAGTTGGGAGTGAGAATGTGTTGGTATTTACCCTGCATTATGCACATGTTACTAATAAAGGATTATTTTATTGTATGAACTCTATTTACAATGTATTCACATTAATAGTTCATAATCAACGAATGACAAAATGCAGTGACAAGAAAACAACCATTGTATAGCACTTGTTTGAGTAATAAGAGGCAGTTTAATATAAAGGCAAGGCAATTTATTTTCATACACATCAGCAAGTCAAAGCGCTTTAAAAACAGAAGTACAAAATATAAAACACATTTTCACATTACTATGAACTCAGTCGGGCGAAACAAGTGCATAGTTTCATATTGTTGTCATATAGTGTTTTATAATGTCTTTATTTTGTATGGCTTTAAGTGTGTTTTAAATGTGTTTTGTCATTATTATGGCGTGCACCAGCGTGTGGACGTGACACGTCGCTTGTGAAAGAGCTCTCCAGTGCCTCTGTGTTGCTTGGCAGAAACCTTTATAGGTCTTCTTCCTCAGACTCAGGGCTAGTGTAGTCATTGTCATCCGACTCCTCAATGTCCTGCTGTAATTGAAGATCATGGCATTCCATAGCGGCTACACCGCTGTACGCATGTACAGCCTGTTTGTGTTGGCTTTTGAGGAAGTGCCACCTCCGACTGAGGACACTCATGAGCCCATGTGCAGCATCCTCTGTCAGGTCACCGAAATCTGTAGAGGAATAATCACACAGCAAAAGGGCTCAATGTAAACAAACCATGACAATTGCAAATCTCTTTGCATTGTACAATGCTGCATATGTAAAAACACTTCAAAATAGGTAAATCCATCTTAAACTGAAGGATGTTACTATATATTGGGTGCCAAATGGGACATGTTGATTAATATTTGATATAGTGCTTAACAATTAGTCAATAGACAGAAAATAATCGATTATGATCTTGATAATGAATAGTTTCAGTAATTTACTATTTCACTTCGGCCTGACAGTGACAGATGTGTTCTACTTATGTAAGACATGCAATGTGTTGAAGAGTGGATGAAAATATTCAAATGTTAAGATCTCAGACATACTGCTGGTTTTGATGCCCTCCAAAGTCTGTCCTCTGAGTGCTTCCACTTCTTGCACTTCCTTCAGAAGGAACATGATGTGCTGCGACATCTCTTTCACCAGGATGCTCTGCTCCTCCTCCAAACGTCTGACCAGCATTACCTGGTCAAAGACAGACCTCTTCAACCTGAAGGTGTTGCCTTTAGGTTGAGGAAAGGAATGGAGTAGTGGACAAGGAATATTTATTCATATATTATATTATTACAGAATGATTTTCATTTCTGAGACACAAATCTTTGTAGCGATAGCATTGGTTCTCTATAATGTAAACAAATAACAAATATTATATATTTGCAGGTATCACCATTGCTTTTTCTGCCCCACAATAAACTGTCATATTTTGGATAAGACTAAAAAAACAACAAGCCAAACTAGCAATTATCCTACCATTTCCATGCCTCTCCCATGGTAGGATGTAGCCCTCTGTCAGACTGCAAGCCAACTCCTCGTCAATCGGTTCTTCCTGCACTCCGGTGTTGTATTGCACAACTTTTTCGCGAAGCTTCTTCTTCAGCTCTGTCATTCTCTTCCTCTTTCTTTGCCTTGCCTGGTTGCTGTCTGCAAAGTGAAACGGAAACAAAACTGTGTCATGGTGCCAGAATGTTTTTGTTGTTTTTGAAAGGTAATTTCAATAACTACGTTTGACAACAAACCATGCTGACGATACAGATCTTGCTTCCTGCGCAAAAGAGTGACGGTGATGTTCTCAATATCCACCCTCAGTCCTTCAGTACACCCTGGGGCGTAGACTCTGTAAATAGTTGCAAAAAAACAATTGGAGAAGAGATACAATCAGTGACAGTCTCAGTTTCAACATATAGCCAACTTATATTGTGTGTCTAAACTTACAGTAATTAACAGATGTATATATGGAATACCTGTGGTATGTCTTACCTGTGACCGCCCATTGCCTGACATCATACACCCACTGCTGTATGGTCTCCTGATCAAGGTTGTGCTCCTTTTTGAAGTCGCTGAAGCTGGCAGCTTCCACCTTTGCCCTCTCTGTGATCTTTACAAAAAAAGAAAACGTCAGAGCAAAAGCGCCATGCAACACCATAATGCAAAGAACACCAGTTTTCAGTACTAGACCTTCAGAAGAACAGTTGAAACATTACATGACACCATCTGACTTGCAAGAGGAAGTGTGGATAAGGGAGAACATAATGTATATAGCTATGAGGTTACATTGCAGACATCCTTCATAAATATGTAATGTCAGATGAGAAGACAATTGTAATTTGCCCTTACTTTGACATATCTGTGGGCTAAAACTTGATGAAGGTTGTCCCTCTTCCTTCTGTTCCAACCCATGGCCTGTTGAGTGAGCATGTTCACTCTTCCTAAAAAAGACAAAAATATATCCACAAACAAAAAAGTAAGTATTCACATCAAAAAGGCAATACTGAGTGAGAAACCTGATAGACATGACTAAACCCAATCGTTAAAAGGTTGTTGAACTGGTAATTACAGTAAAGTAATACACCAATAATGTTTTTAAGGAGGGAACTCTCTGTAAAATACTTATCAGGGCTGCCTTATCACAGTGTGTAGTGTTAGTGTAGTGTTAATACCAACCTGCTTTTGTCATGTATTTTGTGACCAGAGCTGCCCTGGAGAGAAAGCTGTTCACCTATAATGAATGTTACAATTAATGATCGGTCACCATTACATAACAATATTACCTACACATCATAGATCTTGAACTGGATGGTTTAAGAGAAAACATGAGTACTGACTTCCTACAATATGCATGCATTTAGTGTTGCTGAACATATGAACTGCCTATCTTTCATTTTAACTCAGACATAAAGGATATGCTTTAAACCAGGGCCAGTCAAATCCTCTGGAAAAACTCCAGTTCCACATTTTTGTTCCACTCCATCGCCGAGGCCCTTTAGCCAATATTAGAACTCTGTGTTGAAGACTGTCTTTACAACACATGTGCAAATACATGCATTTAAACATATTTTTCTAGCAGGCACCTCCACTATCCAACTGTGCCGGGGACAGCTAATGTCATTTACCTGTATAAACTATAAATGCTATCCAGCTAAAAACTTTGACCGGAAGGCCGGAGGCTGCTAGCTGCACGTGGCCTATTGTAAAAGCTAAACACACTACAAAACTCAACCTAATATCCAGGAATGAACGCTATAGAGACTGTGCTACAGTGGAATAAATAAAAGCAATATTATTTCGTGTTTTAAAGAAATAAACTCCCTTGATTTTAGATACTTACTGTAGTCCGTTGTCAGATGAAATGAATGAAAGTGAGGTGCAACGTGACGTAGCCACGTTACGTTACCCACAGGTAACGTAACGTGGCTACGTCACGTTGCCGTTAAGCGCGACGTAACGTTGCCGTGGTAACGACGGAATCTTCTTCTGGTTTATTGTTGTTATAATAAAAATGATTATTATTACTATTAAACAAAAAGCATTTCAAATACAGTCAGTAGCCATCGTAATTCCGATGTGGGGGGAGTGGTTTTCACCATCATTATCATCATTATATATTTTTTAAATGACTAATATTGGCCTACAATACCCCTTTATTGATCGAATAGGAATATTTCAGGGGTGAACATAACTTTTTTGCCCTGGTTCTCAAAGGAGCACCTGGAGATGTTGCTTGGTGCGCATCCTTAAAATGAAATAAACCGGACCTTTTGAGGGGTACTTGACTTTATGAACGGGGGGGGGGGGTTAGTGAGCACGCTCATGAAGCCTCGCAGCAGGGTTACTGTGCGGAGCGCATAAAGCAGACCCTTCACGCGATAGGGGTAGAGCGAGGGATCGCAGATGCTCGCGGACGGATTAAAAAAAAAACCTAAATAGCTCGCGAATTATACTTTGGCGGCCGTTAATATACCTGGGCGGCCCTGATATAATTGTCTTTTAAATAACCTAAACTAAAGGGAACAATCTATTTGACACAGCTGAAGCTCTGGCCTTCCTTAAAAAATAACTAATTTAATAAAAATCACAGTTGTATTACACACAATGCACTGTTTTTTGAGAACAAAAATTGGTAAATAATGCACCATAATACATTCTGACGAAAGATAAAAATTATTATGAATACAAATAAAATAAAAGAAGCCTCCCGTGAGTTACTACAAGCTATAAAGTAGATTTAAAAAACGTTTTATAGAATAAAAAGCTCACTGCAGGACGTTGTAGAAATGCGTGTGTGCACCACGACAAAGGAGCCTCACTCACTTTACATTGGGCTGTTTTGCGTGGTGCTGACACGTAAATGTAGCACAATTCGTGACTCCACCACGCATTGCGGTGTTAAGGAGTCGTGGTGGAGTCACGCATTCTGGTGAGACCAGGTTGGAATTAGCACTATGCGAAAAGATGCTAACGCACTTAGCACAGAACTCGAAAGCACTTGTGAAAGTGAATTTAAGGAGAAATGACACGTGGTGTTGCACACTAAACACACTGGTTTAACCCTCACTTATTGACGCTGCAATACTGTTATTAGGGAATGTTTAAATGACCAACAGATATTAGAATATTGTAAAAACTAACATCAGAAAAATGACAGGATGTGCCTTTGACCCGCCCCCGTCGACGCCGACCAATGGGAGAAGACTTTAGACTATAACACGCAATGCACACAGGAAATCGACCTGCCATCCTTGCACATATCATTGTATCATTGTTTAATTAAACGCTGTTGACTTTAAAAAAAAGTTTCCTGGACTCTTTTCAGCTAATCCTGCGCTCAGGGCTAAACTACCCTATACATCAGTGTGCAACCAAAGCTCACGGCAGCGAAGCCAGGAAAGACAACACACAACCTCACTTTACAGGGCCAAAACGACTAATACGTCTTACCTTTGCTGTTTATGATCAAAGTTGTGTTCAAGGGCATTAAAACGCATATAAACGCTGCTGAAGGTTAATCCAATGTCTCTGTGTCACTTTGAATGATTACTGATAATCCATCATAATATTTATTTGTTATTCATATAGAGTGTAACGAGGCTTTCGGTTTGGGCAAACTGCGTGCGCATCACTCTCACTCCTCAATAGTAATGTTTAGGTGGATTTAGGAACCCCGCCTCGATTCTATTGGCTCTAACGGTTCAAAAGAGGTGTCAATCATCAAAATCGACCGAGGGGGGCCAGAGATATGGCAAATCCACCCAAATTACCCCAGAAGTTTTTTTGTTTTTTGTCTAAACCTCTCTAAAAAGGTCAAATGTCACTTGTTTTGCATCAATCTTGATACAGGGTACTTATTATATGTTATAGTTTGGATTCCTAAAGCTTTTAGTCTACTATCCCATCATTCAAGGGTGGTTTTCACTATAAGTAATGTTTTTTTTTTGGACGGACACAATAATTTACATTTTTTTACTATGTTCAATCTGAATTTACTTTAAAATAAAAAAATTCTATATTGATTCTGACTTTTCTACATCCAACTCACAGGTTTATCATTGCTTTGAGAAAAAAGATTATTAATTTACCTTTTTTAGAAGTGAAGATATAGTCATTTGTTCTGGGAACAAGTTAACAACTGTTCCATTTACCGTGTGAACTGTTTTAGGGGTCGACTGTATGATATCTCGTTCTCCCGCTTGCTGCTGGGTGCAGGTTAAAGTAGGTTGACAGTTCTGTTCACATCGCTGACATTTGTCACAGGTAAATCTTGCAGGTATGCAACAAACATGACGTTGTCACCAGTCTATGGTTGTCACACAGCAACAAGCTGGACACTGGATTTACCGACACAGTACAAACCGGAAGTCAGCGAAATAAAGTTATGCACAGAGCTTGCAACTTGTATTAATCTCTATAAACGCATATCTGCATGTGAATGCAGAAAAAACGTATCCTTGTCAGACTTCTGGGTTCCAGGATTGAACTTTTACAGCATTGCCATTATATCCTGTCTTTTATTTTTAAATATGTTCTTCATTCTTCAATACAAAATGGGAAATTGAATAAAGTTGTTATCAAAAAAAAATCGGACCGTTTTTTTAACTAGGTTTTCTCGTTATCCGTTTTTTGATTCACACAACAAAAACGGGAAAACAGCTTTGGTTTCCCGGTTTTTCGTTTTTATCAAAAAACGAAAAAAGGCTGGTATTTTTGTTTTTTGGCTTTTGGTTCAAACGAAAAATCAAACAAAAAGTACACGGACCATTCGGCAGCCCTGTGATCGATTAACAAGCGCGGGTTATGCCTCACCATCACTTTTATTGGAATAGCCCGCAAAGAAGCGGTTCATGGAAGTTTGCTGAGGTCCACTCATCTCTGCACCTGCGCTCACCTCTCCACTCACTGACACCAGCACCGGACTGGACTGCGCTGTCCAGGACTGGACAGCGCAGTCCACTTCCAATAAAAGTGATGGTGAGGCATAACCCGAAAATGCTACCAAAAAGAAAAAAACGAACTTTAATCGCAAATACGATTCCTCGTATATTAAATATGGATTTGTTGCAACGGACGATTTGTTGCAACGGGCGATTTGTTGCAACGGGCGATTTGTTGCAACGGGCGATTTGTTGCAACGGGCGATTTGTTGCAACGGGCGATTCGTTGGCGCCAAAACCATTGTGTGTTGTGTGTGCCGAAATGCTTTCTAATGAAGCAATGAAGCCATCAAAACTTCAACAGCACTTGTCTACCAAACATCCTTTTCTGATTGACAAACCAGTTGAGTTTTTTGAAAGGAAAAAACGCGAGTTGGATGGGCAGAAGCAAGTTTTAAAGTCCACAAGGTCAACAAACGTCGCTGCATCAAGGGCTTCATATCTGGTTGCTCACCTAATAGCCAAAGCTAAAAAGCCCTTTAGAATAGGAAAGGAGCTGATACTGCCTGCTGCCAAAGACATCTGCCGTGAACGTTTTGGAGAAAAAGATGCTGGCATGGTAGGAAATATTCCACTCTCGGACAATACTGTTGCCAGGAGGATCAATTATATTGCTGAGGATATTAAGGGCAATTGTTGGACAGAATAAAAGCATCTCAATGGTACGCAATTTGTGTGGACGAATCCACAGATGTGGGAAATAAGGCAGTTATGTTAGTTTTTGTGCGCTATGTGCATCAAGATGAGGTGCATGAAGATTTGCTCTGTTGTCTTTCACTTCCAAGCTCAACCACCGCCTCCAAAATATTCAGAGTGGTGAATGAATAGATTTCAGGCAGACTGGATTGGGCGTTTGTGTCGGGGTCTGCACTGATGGGGCTGCCGCGATGACCGGCCGGTTGTCGGGGTTCACTGCCAGGGTGAAAGAAGTGGTGCCGGAATCGAGGCAACTCACTGCATGATACACCGCAAGATGCTGGCAAGCAAGAAAATGTCCCCTGAACTCCACACGGTCCTGAATGATGCAAAAGGGGTCATTAACCACATCAAAGCCCATGCCCTGAATTCGGATGTTTGAATTATTGTGCGAGGACATGGATGCTGATTACAGGCGCCTTCTTCTACATACAGAGGTGAGGTGGCTGTGGAAGTGGAAAGCCCTGACGAGAGTGTTCGAGTTAAGAGAGCAATTACAGAAATTCCTCTCTGACAAGCAGTCACCTTTAGCCACGCACTTTAGTGACAAGAGCTGGCTCGCAAAACTAGCCTACTTGAGTGACATTTTTATGGCTTTGAACCAATTAAATCTGACAATTGTTGGATTGAAGCACCCTTCAGTTGTTGAAGGTTCGAGCCCGCTCCGCGCCGTTCGTTTGATGAGTGGTCTGCTATAAAAAGGAAGGACTCAGACAGAGATATGAGATTAAACAATAAGCTGATTTAATGGTAGAAACAACAGTACAATATAACGAAGTACTTATATAACGAAGTACTTCGGGCCTCAGCTCTTCCACCGTGCGATGTACGTATCAGACAGTCAGACCGAACAGAGGCCGCGAGTGTACAGAATTCACAATATTTATTCCCACAAACGGAGAGGAGTTGTGTGGGAGGAGTTGTGTCGGTTGCTCCTCCCTAGGTGTTCATCCATTGGTGGACTCACTCCTGGGCGAATCAGAGTGAGTCAGCCATAGGCGTGGGAAGTTTGGATCTCCTGCGCCGCTGATCAGTCCCATGCCATCTTTTATGGCAGCCATAAAATAAACAATTCTGGGTTGAACGGGGGTGAGGTACCAATCCTTATCTTCGTTTATCCTCGGCACCTGGCCGTACCACTCCGTATCCCAATCCTCCTCCCTGCCTAGACTCAATGTTGTCAGTTTTATTACCTTTCTCCTGCAACGCCCCCATGCTCCTATCCGGCCCATTAAAAACCCGGGGGGGCGACTGGATCCTCTACATTCCTAAGTCAACGCACACACAATTGACCACAGCAAACAAAGGAAAATAATACCATCATGAGGACATTTGGTCTAGTTTCGTAAGCATACATTTTACACAGACTATTGGCGCCTAAGATATGTCGTGCCAAAGTTATAATTATTAAAACAGGTTATACAGGTTACTTACTGCAGGGGAGGATGGCTGACACATTCAGGCTCGCAGACAAAGTCTCCGGATTCAAAGCCAAGTTGGGAACCTGGGCACATCGCGTAAACCGGGGTGTTTTTGACATGTTCAGCAACTTATCTGGTTTTTCGGAAGAGGCCGAGGGATTGGCGAGTTGATACACAGCCACCTGCTATCACTGTCTGATGCGTTTGAACACTATTTTCCATCTGCAAAAGACCCGAGGAATGGCAAAGGATGGATGTGTGATCCATTTCAAAATGACGATGGTCAAGACCAGCTCCCATCACAACAAGACGATCAGCTGATCGAGGTCATGAATGACGGAGGACTGAAAACACTCTTTAATTCAACATCGTTGACATCCTTCTGGATCAAAGAGTCGAGAGAATACAAAGAGATCGGCACGCTTGCTCTGAAGACACTGCTCCAGTTCTCAACGTCATAACTGTGCGAGGCAGGTTTTTCTGCCATGACGGCCACTAAGACCAGACTTAGAAGCAAACTGGACGTGAGGAATACCCTGCGCGTTTCATTGTCAACCATCACGTTATTGTGGCTGGCAAACAAGCCCAGGGGTCTCACTGACATTTCAGTTATATTAATATTTGTACAGCGGTCCTAATTTGTTTTAATTGTATCCTGGTTTTAAACGTTGTTAATATGTTTTGGAAGCATATTGTTCTAGTATTTGTTCAGGCTGTTACATACAATTAGCCTCTGTTGCAACCTATATTATATTAAATATTATATTAATGTTTGTAAAGCGGTCCTAATTTTTTGTTTTAATTGTATCCTGGTTTTAAACGTTGTTAACATGTTTTGGATGCATATTGTTCTAGTATTTTGTTCAGGCTGAACATGTGCAAACATTTTCTTTTAGTAAACACTGAAAACGGGTCCCAGCTCACAAAGGTTAAAGTTAAGCATATAATAATGTTAAAATGTGCTAAATATATGTAAACCGCAAAAAAAAAAGAAAAAAAAGAGAGGAGTAAAAGTAGCTCACAACTTGTTTTATTTTTTGAAAGTAGCTCTCATCCTAAAAAAAGGTTGGAGACCCCTGATTTAGAGTGTATATTTGAGACTTCTAAACAGTAAACAAAAACGTAACTTATGGGTGAGTGTTTTTAGCAGAGCCATATAAAGTCCTTGTGATTCCGTTGATTATTATTTGCCTATATTATGTTGCAGCTCAGCTGTTCTTGGATTGATGGCAAAGGGAAGGGACCTAAGTGTGAGTGAAAACACAAGGTAAGTTTAAAATAGACCAGCAATTTAGAAAAACGACTCTTACTAGGCAAAATGGGGAATCATACTAAATATTAAAAGTATTATATAAGTAATCATACTAAACATGTATTCTATTACTGTATTATATAAGTATACGACTCATTCTATAATTTGGGGTACATTTCACATCAACAAAACAGTACAAAAACAGTGTTCTTTCTCAATAGTGGTTCAGTGGTTCAAGTTAGTATATTCCTTAAGTGCAGTGTTTCTCAAAGTGGGGGGCGCAGAGGCATGACAGGGGGTGCGCGAGAGAACAGGAGGAAAAATGGTTATGAAAAAAATAAATAATATGATACAGTACAAGGAAGTCTGGGTCTCTGTGTTTCATTCAAGCTCGGCTCTGTGTGTGTGGAACGAGCCATTTTGTGTGCGAGTGAGAGAGAGAGAGAGCGCTCCGGTACCGGAGATCGTTGTTGTTAGCTTCTGGTGCTAGCGAGCTACGCGAGAGATTTTTCAACAACAAGGTGGAGAAGAGTCCTCACCTGTCAGACTGAGAGGCTCAGTGAACTAAAGGACTCTCTGAGTGTTTAGATCAGGGGTGGGGAACCTTTTTCCTCTCAAGGGCCATTTCAATTTTTTCAACATCCTCCGAGGGCCGTACAAATTATTGACCTCTGCTTAAAAATACTAAAATCACAGCCCATTCATTTCGCCTTTCTTTCATGCTGTGCAAAGAAAAAGCAACCTCTTAAACCCATCAATCTGGTGCACTTTGAGAGCAACATTAAGAGATCTATGGATACATCTCTCAACACCCATATGAAACAGAACTGTAGGCAGATTTCTTTTTCTTTATGGATATTTTACAAATCACTCCCCTTTCAAACTGTATTCTTGTTTACTAACGCAGCGTCCACACATACGCGGTGAAAAAATCTTGGCGGTGGGCGTGTCTGAAGCTTGGGGATTTTTTGCGAGCAACGCGACCAACAACCAATCACATGAATCTCCCGCCCCCGACATACAAAGCAAAAAACCCCGGTCCTTCTCCACTATTGCCAAAATGGATGCCAGTTTTGCAGCAAGGGTAGCAAGTGTAGTAGCAAGGGTGAATTTAGTGTATGCAATGTCTCGCAGGAGGCCATGTAGTGTGCGTCGCTGTTGGGTACATCCAATACTCCGAAAACGTCTGCAACGGGGGGAATACCACGTTCTGGTCCAAGAGCTCCGTCTCGATGACCACCTGTTTCAGCAGTACTTCAGGATGAGCAAAGACGTGTTCGACGAGTTGCTTGGAAAAGTGGGTCCACTGATTACCAAGGCGGACACCTGTATGCGTTTGTCAATCGGACCCGCCGAGCGACTCGCCATCTGCCTATGGTACGTTTTGTGTGTGTTTTCTACTTCTTTCATCTGACTCTGTATAGAAAGAGAGAGAATGCATGCCATGGATGAATGATGACTGAAGTCTGTGATTTAGTTCAGATGGATGACATTAATTAAGATAGCTAGGTAAACACAGTATTGCTCCCCTGTGTGGTCTGTGTGTGTCTGTGGTCTATGTGTGTGTGTGGGGTCTGACATATATATATTTTAAATCATGTATATATTTTTTAAATCATTTTTTTAATCATGTATATTATTTTTTTCTCAGGTACCTGGCAACCGGTGATTCATACAGGACCATAGCATTCAGCTATCGGGTCGGGCATGCAACAGTGGCTGTCATCGTCAAGGAGGTTGCGGGTGCCATCTGGACCGCCCTGGTTGAGGAGACCATGCCGGTACCACAGACGGAGGACTGGAGAGCCATCGCTGCTGGGTTCCAGGAGCGCTGGGAGTTTCCCAATTGCGTTGGTGCCATTGATGGGAAGCACGTGGTGATCCAGGCTCCGGAAAATTCTGGGTCCCTGTACTTCAACTACAAGTCCACCTACTCCTTGGTACTGCTGGCTGTCGTGGATGCCCAGTACCTCTTCAGGGTAGTGGATGTCGGAGGCTTTGGAAAGAGCAGCGACAGTGGGAGCCTGCGGAATTCGGCATTTGGAGAGAGCCTCAGAGATGGCAGTCTGCAGCTACCACCTGACACCGTCATCCCAGGAGCAGAGCGGCTGGGCCTTCTTCCCCATGTGTTTGTAGGAGATGAGGCTTTTCCGCTGATGGACAACCTGCTGCGTCCATTCCCTGGACGTCACCTCACCCGTGAAAGGAGGATGTTCAACTACCGCCTCAGCCGGGCCAGGTTGGTGGTTGAATGTGCGTTTGGCATCCTCTCATCCCAGTGGAGAATGTTCAGGCGTGTCATCACCACCAGCCCGGAGGTAACAGAGTTGTGTGTGAAGGCCACCTGTGTGTTGCACAACTTCCTCCGCAGGAAGACGATAGGAAGGACATCACGCACACCTATCGCAGAGTCCACGGATGAAGCTACTCCAACCCTGTGTGATGCACAGAGGCTGGGCTCCAACAATGCCACACGCAGATCCATCCAACTGCGGGAGACCTTCAGCTCCTATTTCAATGAGGAGGGCGCAGTGCCATGGCAGGCGAATGTGGTGTAGGGTCACCATTGTCTCCAAACCAAAAGCTCTTTTAAGAGTGTTGGGGTGAAGCAGCCTTCAGTGGTTGAAGGTTCGAGCCCCCTCCGCTCCGTTCGTTTGATGAGTGGTCTGCTGTAAAAAGGAAGGGCTCAGACGCAGAGATATGAGGTTTAACAATAAGCTGATTTAATGGTAAAAACAACAGTACAATATAACGAAGTACTTCGGGCCTTGGCTCTTACTACCGTGCGATGTACGTATCAGACAGTCAGACAGAACAGAGGCCCCGAGCGTACAGAATTCATAATATTTATGCCCACAAACGGAGAGGAGTTGTGTGGGAGGAGTTGTGTCGGTTGCTCCTCCCTAGGTGTTCATCCATTGGTGGACTCACTCCTGGGCGAGCCCTAGGCAGTGAATCAGAGTGAGTCAGCCATCGACGAGGTCTAAACAGCGAATCAGAGTGAGTCAGCCATAAGTGTGGGAACTTTGGATCTCCTGCGCCGCCGATCAGTCCCAGGTCATCTTTTATGGCAGCCATAAAATAAACAATTCTGGGTCGCACGGGGGTGAGGTACCAATCCTTATCTTCGTTTATCCTCAGCACCTGGCCGTACCACTCCGCATCCCAATCTTTCTCTCAGTACAATCTCTGCATAGACTCAATGGTGTCAGTTTTATTACCTTTCTCCTACAACCCCCCCCATGCTCCTATCCGGCCCATTAAAAACCCGGGGGGGGCGACTGGATCCTCTACATTCCTAAGTCAACGCACACACAATTGACCACATCAAACAAAACAAAATAAGAACACTTGGTCTAGTTTCATAAGTATACATTTTACACAGACAAAGTTATAATTATTAAAACAGGTTATAATTATTGGAACAGGTTATATAGGATATACAGGTTACTTTAATCCCCCTTTTGATCTCACCTCCAGAGATCAATTCACACAAAGCATTCGACACATAACCACTGTCATTCTTTTCTACTGTGTCTGTCCCCCAACATTATATAAATCCATCAGAAGCTGGGATTTAGAGTACTTTAAACCTTCGGGAACAGCCCACCATAACAACCTCTTATGACAGTGGAGGGAGACCAAAGTATATTAAAACTGCGTCCCTGTCTGCTGAGTCATCATGCTATCCTCTCCTTCCGATGCATAAGCCAACAAGGGCATTTGGTAAGGGACAGCTTTTCCTTCAATGGTGGAACTGATGAATCTAACACACAATGAGCGGATACAAGGCACCACAACAACAACCACATGTTACTAAAATGGCAATAAAAGTAGCTATAGAAATCAAAAGAGACATTATTAAACCTTTCCATGGACCAAACATGTTTGTAAACCATTCCTCCAAGGGGTTGTGTATCCCTGATTGTTCATGCATAGTTATGGATAGTGTGCGAAGACCTTCTAAAGCCTTTGTGACGGAACCGTCCGGAGCCGTATTGTTTGGAATGAAAGTACAACACATATCACCAAACATTGAACACACACCTCCTTTCTCAGCTAACAGCATGTCAAGGGCCATTCTATTCTGAACTGCCATAAGGGAAGTCGGCCCCAGCTGTTCAGCGAGTCCTTCTACAGCGTCCCTAGTGAGATTAGCTAAACGGAGCACATTGTAATGTACATAGTTGATCCTGTCTACATTCTTGTTAGGGGTGATAGGGAAGATAGCTGCGAGGAAAGGAATGTTCTCAAAACCTGAGGCAACTTGATCAGCGAGTTTATACTCATTGGGAACACCCCGTGGCACCCCTATGGAGTCCATGTAAGTGGAGAGTTGGCAGATAAATCAAGGGGCCTGGGGCGTAACGCTTGGACAACACATGTCCCCTACGTCGAGTGACTAGGTGATGTTGAGGGAGGCTTTAGGGTCCGTGTGCACCAGTTTTTTCGCCTCGTAACATTAGGGGTGCATGGAGGCGCACCATAGCACACAACCCCACAGATAGTTCGGGGATACGGGTGAACAGGCGGTGGCCCCCACAATAATAGTAGAGGCCACCCCTGGCCCAATGTCCTATACTATTACCAGACACGGTGTGGTTACACCAATCCGCAGAGATATTTCCTAGATCAAAACGCGGAGATTTTTGGACCATGGTGAAACATGTGTACCCACCGGCGCCTCTGTTAGGCGTGAATGGGCCTGTCCTAGTACCATTGTCAATTGGAGGGAAAACCTTGGCCAGGGTGGTGCAGTTAGGAGGACTAGCCATCTTGGTCAGTTGTAACATACAGTTGTAACCCCAGGTATCTGTGGAAAATAGGGGCGCAGGGTCAGTGACTAATTGCGGGCGGGCTGTAGCACAGGCTAGGCAATCCCCTGCCATTTGTTCTTGGGCTGTTCGGACAACCCATTTTAGCCATAAATTGTCATCTATGTATCCTGTGGCCATTTGGATGATGTCTAGAGGTTGAAGTTGGCTATAATCCCCCGTACATTTATCCGTACATGTGACTTTAGACAAGTATTTAACCTTAGATGCTCCCTGACGACGGTTTTGCTCTCTCTTTGGTATAACTTTAATTTCGAAGAGGCCTTGTGGCGAACCCCTTCCTGCATGTACCGCGAGGACATAAAGTCCAGCGTCGGAGAGCACGACCTTCTTTAGCGTTATGAGCACCGGATTACAAAACCTGGCGGAGCACGGGACGTCTGGGTTTCTCCTGACCACTTTCATTCTATATTTAAGGGATCTAACAATTGCCGCTGATCGGTAAGATGGCGTGTATCCCCAGTCATCAGGACCCGAATTTGCTAGGACACCGGACCAGGACTCGCAGGCACAACCGTAGGTGTATGTGACGGACAGATAGGGGTCGCCTTTGGCAAATGCACTGCCTCTGTAAGTGTAAGGATCGCCTTTGACCCTATCTGTGACGCTTCTGTTACATACCGCAGGGGCTAAGCAGACGTATTTGGCTAGGTAGGAATATTTCCTGTCGAGGTTTCTGCAGGGGGCAATTTTGCACAGGTCGATTTGTATTATTCCATCACTACCTGCTTGGAAAGTGAAGGTTTGTTTAGGAGGCATTTTGGTAACTTTTACCTCATATTTGGCCCGTTTGACCCTAGTTACGGATCCTCTGGCGGGGGAATGGAGTCTGGGTGGTCAATGGAATCAGTCAAAACAAAAATAACGGTAACGGTGATGATCGTGACCAGGGACATCCCTAGCAACCATCTCCAACTCCCATACATGGTTAGGTTGTTATTTTCAATGTAACACAACAACAAGGGTTATTTCTAATAACTAAGGATGGTGTTCAAGATACAAACAGTGTCCCAAGTAAACCACGATTCCCACTATCAGAGTACACCAACAAACAATAAGGAAGTGTAATCCACAGTCTGTCATTATTGAGTACCTTTAATCAGTGGTCCGTGTTATTGTAATTAGGTTCTTCTGAACACAATGCTAAAATCTCCTAAGGAGATCCTTTAAAACAAGGGTGTAAAATAGTACCCTGTAATGGTAAATACTGTGCTCCCAGAACCTGTTAAATATAAGGTTCAGTAAAAACCTGTTAAATAGAAGGTCTGGTGATTGGGGAGACTTTCACTGCCCTTTAATTATAGGGCTAACCTCTCGTTATATATAACCTACTACTCTTATTAGAAAGAGGCCCTATAGGTGGGCACAAAAATGCTGCTACTTATTGGAAAGTGCCCCTAAAGGTGGGAGTAAAAAAGTCGGGTCCTATATGGAGTCGTGTGTTTCAGAGTAGACTCGTGTCCGCCTCCTCGCCGGCCGTAATCTCCTTTCCAAGATCGCCTGTTGTTACCTCTGTGTCTTTGTCCTTGTCATCTGTTGTGTGGGTCGTTGCTTCTGCTGGGCTGTCGTCGTCAGAGGTGTCGCTCTCTCGTCCTGCTGCAGCGATGTCAGTTCTGATGTCGTCTAACGTCCTTGCTGGAGGTTTTCCAACGGCGCACTGGCTCCAATGATACCACGTTTCCCCCTTTCCTTCGAGGCGAACTGCATGTGATGTCCTCTGAGTCACTCTGTGCGGGCCGGTGAACCTTGGGTTGAGCCACTTCGGACGGATGACCTTCAGCCAGATGAATTCTGCGGTGTTAGCCTCGTGCTTCTCCGGTCCCCCTTTGGCGTCAGCAACCTGGGTGGAGAAATCTGATACCAAGCCCTTAAGTTGCTGGTAATATGGTTTGCTATCCATCTCTTCTACTTCTTTCCCTACTGCTAATGCTCCAGGTCCAGGAAACTGGTGACCATGTGTTAGCTCAAAAGGAGAGAAGCCTGTGCCTCTGTTTACAGAACTGCGAAGGGACAATAGGGCCAAAGGTAGTGCGTCTAACCAGTTCATGCCTGTGGCATCACAGGCCTTACTGAGCTTCTGTTTGATACTCTGATTCATTCTTTCTACCTTTCCCTGCGACTGTGGATGATACACTGATCCAAAGTTGTGTCTGAGTCCAAGGGACTTCTCAACTGTCTGCAAATGATGATTCTTGAAATGGCTGCCATTATCTGACCTCACCCTTCTGGGGAACCCATGTAGGGGGATGTAATGAGTGATAAGAAACTTGATCACTGAGTCTGCATCTTCCCTACGACATGGTATGGCCTCTGGCCATCCTGTATATGCATCTACCACCACTAGGAGATACCTGAACCCTCTAACCTTATCAATCATATCTGTGTAGTCAATGATGATTTGTTCTCCGGCCATTTTAGGTAAAGGAAACTTTCCTTGGTGAGGCTTCACTGTTGCTCTGATGTTGTGGGTGAGGCAGATTACACATTCTTCCAAGTGGTTCGCTATCATGTCAGGTAAGTATGGGTGCCACCAATGCGTGAGATGTCTGTCCATTTGAGTTTTACCACAATGAGTGGGGCCATGCGCTTCTTTTAGCATGGATCTTATCCACTCTGGGGGTAGAACTGGTCTACCGTCTGGAGAGTACCAAATTCCTTCTTTGTTTGTAGCCCCCCTTTCCAACCATAGTGTTTTCTCTTGCGGGGAACCTGCCTCCTGTGCTACCTTGAGAGTGTCATCAGTGACTGCTGGGAGTAACTCTGGTGCTTTGGTAACCAACATCTGGAAATGTGGTAAGTACCCTGCTTTGTCTTTGGCTGCTCTGTCTGCTGCATTGTTTCCCCAAGCTAAGAAGTTATCAGCTTTGTTATGGCCTTTACATTTTAGCAATGCTAATTTGCTTGGTAACATTACTGCTTCCGCTAGCTTTTTGATGTCTTTTTCATGTTTAATGGGAACATTGGTTGAAGTTACAAATCCTGCTCTCATCCACTGGCGCATTTCAACATGAATTATTCCATGGACATAAGCTGAGTCTGTGTAGATGTTAACTTCCTTTCCATCTGATAGTTCTAACGCTGCAGTGACTCCTCTTAGTTCTGCCAACTGTGCTGAGACTCTCCCTGTTACCCTTTCAGCTGCTCTTTCTTCAAACTCTCTTATGCCTGTCTGACTTACCACTGCATAGGCTGCCTGGAGCCCATGGATGGGGTGCCTAAAGCAGCAACCATCTGTGAATAAGTTTTCTGCATCTGGAATTGGTTCCTCCCTGAGATCCACTCTCAACTTCACATCCTGTATGACCTTGTCCTCACATCGGTGTGGTTCTCCACTGCCCATGTTGTCTGCGCTATTCACGCCCTCATGTGAATAGGTTATGTGTGCCTCTGTCAAAGTTTTCTCAAGTCTTGTCTGTCTGGTGGATGACATGGTGAATGCGCTGGAGTTAACAAATGAGACAATGCTGTGTGTTGTCAAAACTGTCAATGGGTGCTGCATCACGATGTGTGAAATTTTGTTTAAAATCCGAGCTGTTCCTGCTGCATGTCGTGTGCATGGAGGTTCTCTGTTTTCCACTCTATCCAGTGTTATGCTAATGTACATCAGTATTGACCTACATCCCCCCTTTTTCTGAAATAGGATTCCGTTTACGGTATTCTCATTCTCAGAAATGTCAAGGAAGAAAGGCAACATGTATGATGCAGAAGCCAATGCTGTTACCTGGGACATGGATTGTTTCAGAGAGATGAATGCTGATTCTGCTGTCTGAGTCCAGTCAAGTGTTGCTGTCAAGTTTCTGATACCTTTGTCGTTGATCAGAGCTCTGAGCTCTGCAGTCCTTGGTTACTCAGGTATGTAATGTCGGCTGTAGCCTGTCAGGCCCAGAAAAGATAACATGTCTTTTACAGTCTTAGGTTTCGGGTGGCTCAAAATGAGCTCCTGGTGTGATGCTGACATGCCTGTACCTGCCGGAGAGATGAGCCTGCCCAAAAATGCAACCTCCTTGCGGGTACACTGCAGTTTCTTTTTGGATACCTTGAACCCTGTTGTGTGCAGGCGCACCAGTAAATTACGAGTGGCTTCCAGACAAGAGGCTGCTGAAGGGGCTGCAATAAGCAGATCATCCACATATTGTATCAAAACCACTCCCTCTGGTAATGAAACCCCGTCCAACTGTTCCCTCAAAACTTTATTGAAAATTCCTGGGGATAAACTGAATCCCTGAGGAAGTCTGGTGTACTGCAATCTCTCTTTGTCAATGGTAAATGAGAAAATCGGTCTCATTTCCTCTGCCAATGGAATGCAGAAGAAAGCATTTGCAAGATCAATACATGTAAACCACGTGTGCTCTGGAGTAATGTTGCAAATGGCT
This sequence comes from Dissostichus eleginoides, assembly GCA_031216635.1. Taxonomy (NCBI): domain Eukaryota; kingdom Metazoa; phylum Chordata; class Actinopteri; order Perciformes; family Nototheniidae; genus Dissostichus; species Dissostichus eleginoides. Next base: position 5,008,597 of record CM062279.1, read on the forward strand.
GTGTAGGGATTTGGAACTGGTATCAAAGGAGTAGTAGTGATAGCGTTGATAGCTCTAAGATCATGTGCCATTCTGTAGTCCCCATTGGGCTTGTGTACTGGTAAAATAGGTGTGTTCCAATCACTGTGGGAGGGTTCCAAAACGCCTGCCTTCTTAAGACCTTCCACTGCCTGGGTCACCCCTTCTCGAGCCAACGATTTTAACGGGTACTGAGAGAGATGAACCGGAAGTTCCGTATCAACAGTGAAGGTAATTGGAGCAGCTTTTGAACAAAAACCCACGTCATGAGAGTCGCTTGACCACAAGTCAGGAGGGAGGTCACGTATCATGTCTGCTGTAAATGGATGATCTGTTTTCTCCCTACCATGATGTCTGTCTACCTCGTGCCTTTCCATAAAGATGCATTCCTGTGTCTGAATCTTAAGTGCATAGGCGCTGTGTGAAGGAGAGAAGGTAAGTGATGCTATCTGTGTGGGCTCCCAGTCCTCCACCTCTAACAGTGCTTTGACCATGGGACCCAGTTCTTTGGCTTCGTAACCTTTCCTAATGGCTAGGGAAATGTGTGGGGTGGCTTCAGAAGACATACGGTACCAATATTGTTGTTCGTCAGTTAGATCAATTGCTGCGGCTACCCCTGCTTGGCCAATATATAACTTTACTGCCTCTACCTCCCACTTAGCCATTGCTACCTCTGCATCAAAGGCATAGGCGTAGGTTTGGTCATCCTGTCTATCATAGTACAGAGTAAGATGGGGAGGGTCAGGAGGAGGGCCGTAAGGGCGGAGGAGATTGATCCAGGGCTTCCATTGTTGAAAGATAGAAAAAAGTCCGTGGTTCTCCTGTGGCCGGTCTAGCAGGCCCCAGTATATAGTTGCATACTGGGTAGCCTCTGCGGCTGTAGACTGGGATATCATCATCTGGGAGCCTGTTCTGATTGTGGACAATGAACAGTTCAACTTAGTACCATCGGGAAATGAAATGATGAGACCATCAGGGGAACAGAGGATAGAGGCATTGGCTTTGATCAAAACGTCTCTGCCCATGAGGTTGGCCGGACTTTGGGGTGCAAGGATGTACTGATGGAAAAATACCTGGCCTGCTATTTTAGTGGTCAGCGGTGTTGAGAGCGGTACATGTTCTATATGTCCCGAAAACCCCATGACTGCGACAGTATCATCTGAACTGGATTTGTCGAATTTAGGAGTGTTGATAGTAGAATATCGAGCCCCAGAATCGACCAAAAATGGCAGTGAAATCTGCTTAACAGTCATGTTCATGTAAGGATCCGCCAGGCCCGTACATTCTGGGTTCCCTGGGCCCCCTCATTGTGGGTAATACCCCTTCTCCGGATCATACTGCACGTACTGTCCACCAGGGATCGCCACTGCGTTCGGAGCCATATGTCCATTCTGAGCTTGACCCTGTTGTGCTACCCCATGGTTCTGCTGGTAATACTGCATGTCTTTTCTGGTTCTTGTCCGCCACTTTGTCCCCCTTGTCCCCTTCCTCTTTGTGGTGGTGGTGCGCCATGCGGGCACTCCTTCCACCAATGGTCGGGCTGACCACACCTGAAGCACACCCTCTGGGCTGTTGGTCCTTTGAACCCCCATCTGGGAGCTCCCCTACCCCCACCACCCCTCTGTGTCTGCGTAGCAGGATTAAAGACATACGGAGCCACATTGTAAGCAGGAGCCGGAGGCGGATACACCCCAGGGAAAGGCCAGAACGGAGCCGGCTGTTGGGCCGGGGCCACGGGGGCTTTCGGCACATCACTATCTGAACGGACAACAAGCTGTTTGGCACTTTTCTTCTCGGTCTGTATTGCCTTACGGGCTAATTCTAGCTGTGTGCGGAGGAGCTGGACTCTTAACTCTTCCTCCTCTGTCTTTGTCTTGGTAAGTACCTTATTGTATTTACCCATGTGGTGGGCCAAGTGCCTTTCCCACGTCTGTGTAGGCAGATGGTCTGCCTCTGGATTGTCTTCCATAAGAGCCTTAATCTCTGCTGGAACTGCAGCAAGAATTGCTTTGCGGAACATCTGTTTGTGTTGATCATTATTGTCTGGACTACAATCAGTGGCTGTAGTGTACTGCTCCCTGGATCTGAGCAACATGGTTGCTGCAGCCTCTCCAGGAGTGAATGTGAATGCTAGTGACCCATACCCGCCCCCTGTTTGTGGGAAATGCTCTCTCATGGCGGTGCTCAATTGGCTGTGTATGTTGTTCGTGATGATGGGAAGATCGTCCCGATACTTTCCTGTTCCCACCCTAGCTTCAACTCGCTGAACTTCATACGCACTTGTCTGCTGGGCTAAAATTCGCCTGAAATCCCCAATGCAGATATTCTGCCCTGTTGTGATATCAGCAAACTTCCTCATCCAATTTCTCCCTCCCTCCGTAGGTAGGGGCATTCTGTCAACCAGTGCATGAATGTCACCCATAGTGAACGGGTGGTATGTCGACCCTCCAGTTGGGAGAGCGACTAGTGGCAAGCTCAAAACAACCTGTTCGTTAGGATTCTTGTCACATTGTCTCTGGCTACGTCTTACCATCTGAGGTAATTTAGCTACTGTCTCTTGGTCAGCTTCTGAAATCCGTCCTGTCATGGTTATAATCTGAACTCTGTTCTTTTTACGGCGTCTACAGTTCGGTTCTGCTTCCTTAGTCAGTGCAGACAAATACTGTTCATTGCCTCGTCTGTCTTCGCCTGAGTCCGAACTGTCCAAGTCATCGTCCTGGTCAATATATTCTCTCTCAGAAGAGGCTCGTTGCGCTATTGGAGCATGTTTAATCTGTGTGGATCTCTCTGCAAATGGTTCTCCATTTAAACTACCGCTTCTCCGTGGTGAGAGGCTAGGGGAGGTTTCTCTGGACATAGTATGCGCTCTGTGCTTGTGTCTATCCTTTTTGTGTGGTTGCGTCCCCTATGTTCTGTGTCTGAGTCATGGGCCTTATGCCTAGTCCCATTTTTTCTCTCATGTCTGTCCTGTCTTTCACACTCAATCTCACCCTGTTCTCTCTCTCTGAGTGCTATTTCTTCCCTCCACACTCGCTCTTCGTAAGCATCCTTTCGTTCATTTATGTCCCTGATTGCTATCAATTCAGCTACCGTAGGTTCCTCATTGGTACCTGTCTTCGGAGTCAACATTGTCCTCAGTCTACTCAATCGTTCTTCTAAAAGTTTGGCATTTGTAACTGATGGGGTGTTGCTCTCTTTAGCTGCTAGCTGATGAGGAGTAGTTATGGTGGTATGCACCATTTTTAATTCTGATTCTGTAGGTTTCCCACTGTCTGATAGTTGTGTGTTAACTGAGCTACAGCTATCCCTTCTCCTGGGAATAGAGGTGAGTCTGCTGGGAACCAGAGAGACATCTCCTGTCATTCTGAAATTCCCTCCCCTTCTGACCTCCTTTTCTAGTTCTGATTCAGAAGATGCGTCTGTAGACAGCATCTGAAGGTTTGTCATGGGAGGGGAACTGGGTGAGGGGGGGTTAGAGGTGGAGGGAAGCGTGTAGGGAGGGGGTCGGGTCTTAAAGGGGTTGTATAAATCTGGATAGAGGAGGGGACCGCCCTCTGGGATGTCTGGGAGGGGCCCACCATATGGCTTCTCCTTCCTGACTGGCTCTATCACTTCTGTGGGAGGGGCTGGTGCAGGACTGGGTGGGGCTGCTATGGCGGGCAGATTTTTGGCGGGAATTTTGCTCAGAGAGCAGGTTACTGCCACTCCATTCATAACTAAAGCTGCGTTATGGCCTATTCTCCTTAGCTTGTCAACTAGCTCCCTTTCTTTGTTAAGTTTAGAAGCCCTGATAAAACCTGCCTTCTGCTTGTTGAGAGTTTCTAATTTCCGAACCAACTGTCGCTCGTATGTATTGAGTGCTGTGGCTAGGAGACTTATTGCCTCGTCACCCTCTACTCTATTCTCTGCGATCATCTGATCGTGTAAGAAACGGAGATCCCTGCTCGCCTTTTTATGATCTCCGGGCTTAAGTCCGCTAAGTATCAATCTCTCTGCTTGTCCCCACTGTTCCCTTAAACTCCCCGGAACAGGGACTCCTAATTCTCTCTCTTCACGTTCAAATTCTCCTTCCATTTTTGACTTCGTTCGTATCTGCTTCTCCTAAAGGTTTTAGTTTTTTATAAAAAACACCAGATATCTCTGCGTACTATAATTTACTAATTATTGTAGTTTTATTCCCACAGGTATACAGTCTGATAGTTTTCGTTGCGAGGTGTATTTCAACCAGTTACGGAGACTGCAAAAGAGCGCCTCTCCTAACGGTTTTAGTTTCTTATAAAAAACACCAGATATCCCTGCGTACTATAATTTACTAATTATTGTAGTTTTATTCCCACAGGTATACAGTCTGATAGTTTTCGTTGCGAGGTGTATTTCAACCAGTTACGGAGACTGCAAAAGAGCGCCTCTCCTAACGGTTTTAGTTTCTTATAAAAAACACCAGATATCCCTGCGTACTATAATTTACTAATTATTGTAGTTTTATTCCCACAGGTATACAGTCTGATAGTTTTCGTTGCGAGGTGTATTTCAACCAGTTACGGAGACTGCAAAAGAGCGCCTCTCCTAACGGTTTTAGTTTCTTATAAAAAACACCAGATATCCCTGCGTACTATAATTTACTAATTATTGTAGTTTTATTCCCACAGGTATACAGTCTGATAGTTTTCGTTGCGAGGTGTATTTCAACCAGTTACGGAGACTGCAAAAGAGCGCCTCTCCTTAAGGAGGATGCGGCCCAAGGCATGGAGTCGAAACCCAGTCTACAATAACCTTTGATCGTCACGTATATGCTATCAGATACAAATAAGATTCTACAATACTTTCAGGGACGGTCCTTTCAAATTGATGTTGAAAATATTATAATATACAACCACAGTTAATCACACTCAAAATAAATAAACCTAATGTAACCCCAGATCCGTCTAAGGATTGCCTGTGTACTTAGTCGATGAGCCCCAACCCCAGAATTCGTCTAAGAATTACTGTGTGTGTCACCTTATTTCTCAGAGTATTTCAGCTGGACTTCCTTTAAATTTTAAAACCACTGAAATCTCGGACGACCATTGCAGCTGGACTTCCTTTAAATTTTAACCACTTCAATCTCGTTACACAGTTAATCACACTCAAAATAAATAAACCTAATGTAACCCCAGATCCGTCTAAGGATTGCCTGTGTACTTAGTCGATGAGCCCCAACCCCAGAATTCGTCTAAGAATTACTGTGTGTGTCACCTTATTTCTCAGAGTATTTCAGCTGGACTTCCTTTAAATTTTAAAACCACTGAAATCTCGGACGACCATTGCAGCTGGACTTCCTTTAAATTTATAACCACTGCAATCTCGTTACACAGTTAATCACACTCAAAATAAATAAACCTAATGTAACCCCAGATCCGTCTAAGGATTGCCTGTGTACTTAGTCGATGAGCCCCAACCCCAGAATTCGTCTAAGAATTACTGTGTGTGTCACCTTATTTCTCAGAGTATTTCAGCTGGACTTCCTTTAAATTTAAAACCACTGAAATCTCGACGACCATTGCAGCTGGACTTCCTTTAAATTATAACCACTGCAATCTCGTTACACAGTTAATATATTCCCCGTACAGTCTAGTTGACTTTTATAGTGCGATGTATATTTCAACAGATGGAGAGACTTCCAGAAGCGCTTCTACACCCCCTTTCGGCGATGTGGCTTTTGGCAAGGAGTCGAAACCCAGTCTACAGAATCTCTTTATCGTCACGTTTAGTCTTCTAGATTAACCCACAGCAAGAGTTTGCGAGATCCGGTCATTTCAAATTGATTTTGAAAGTTGCGTTTCTCCTCTTGAAATACCCCACATATAACACACTGCAGCTCCTCTTTGAGACTGGAAAGTGTTATTCTGTAGTACGTTCTTTCTACCGTAAGACTAAAACACTGAAAATGCCGCTGACAACTCTAACATTTTGTAGTATAGCCAATCACAGATTTTGATAATAACAGGTATCTGCTCACCTTTCAGTTGTAGGGCCCTGGTTTAGTTGTCAGAGGTATTCGAGGTGTCTTCCCTGGACAGTTTCGTCCGCTGGCTGCCGGTGTTCCTTCTATGAGACCCTACTCATCACGTCGGTCGGTCACCAAATTGTTGGGGTGAAGCACCCTTCAGTGGTTGAAGGTTCGAGCCCCCTCCGCGCCGTTCGTTGATGAGTGGTCTGCTGTAAAAAGGAACGGCTCAGACGCAGAGATATGAGGTTTAACAATAAGCTGATTTAATGGTAAAAACAACAGTACAATATAACGAAGTACTTCGGGCCTTGGCTCTTACTACCGTGCGATGTACGTATCAGACAGTCAGACAGAACAGAGGCCCCGAGTGTACAGAATTCATATTATTTATGCCCACAAACGGAGAGGAGTTGTGTGGGAGGAGTTGTGTCGGTTGCTCCTCCCTAGGTGTTCATCCATTGGTGGACTCACTCCTGGGCGAGCCCTAGGCAGTGAATCAGAGTGAGTCAGCCATCGACGAGGTCTAAACAGCGAATCAGAGTGAGTCAGCCATAAGTGTGGGAACTTTGGATCTCCTGCGCCGCCGATCAGTCCCAGGTCATTTTATGGCAGCCATAAAATAAACAATTCTGGGTCGCACGGGGGTGAGGTACCAATCCTTATCTTCGTTTATCCTCAGCACCTGGCCGTACCACTCCGCTCCCAATCTTTCTCTCAGTACAATCTCTGCATAGACTCAATGGTGTCAGTTTTATTACCTTTCTCCTGCAACCCCCCCATGCTCCTATCCGGCCCTTAAAAACCCGGGGGGGGGCGACTGGATCCTCTACATTCCTAAGTCAACGCACACAATTGACCACATCAAACAAAACAAAATAAGAACACTTGGTCTAGTTTCATAAGTATACATTTTAACACAGACAAAGTTATAATTATTAAAACAGGTTATAATTATTGGAACAGGTTATATAGGATATACAGGTTACTTTACTGCTGAAAGGGCGGTCTCTCCAGGAGACCGACACCTCGTCCAGCAGCTCTGGAAACACCGGGAGAAGTTGCCTTGTCAGCCTCGCGGCTTGGGGCAAGTTCAGGAGAAGGAATCAGTAGGGCATGTAGTGCTGAGATGTAGAAAGTATGTAACACATAGAGAAATGTTTAGGATACATTTTAAGGATTTAGGAATACAGGATCTCACTGTAAAGGAGTATGAGTCAGGGAGCACAGGTTAGGGCACTGTTATATTTCTTAAGGGCTACGGGTGTTTTAGATTTAGAATGTGAACGGCTGCGTATTGTCTGATCCAACATCAGCATTTCCTTAGCCTGGATTCATTAGAGAAGCCACACTGTAGCCCTAAAGCTCTTTTGAAAATGTACTCACACTTATTCTCAGTAAAAATTCAATTGGTTAATATGGATTAATTCAAATTAACACTATATTTTACAAAGATATCAAAATGTTCTGTGCATTACTTCGAGGACTTTGGTCAGGAAATATAAATCTTCAAGCAGGAAGTTGAAACACAAAAATAAATCCCTGATTCTAGTCCACCAAGTCTTGAGAGACAACTAATGGTTTCTTCTTTTAGATTCCGGAGCGGAGGGGAGGACACACTGTTCTGCTGTACTTGTGTATGTGTGTTAGAGGCTAGTGGCTTCCCCTCTTCAGGAACCTCTCTGCTCCTTACAATCCCTGTGCTACTGTTAAATTATAGATACACGCTGCTGCACTGACTGGTCTGATTCTATCTCCAGGACCAACACAACCGTTGTACATTTACTCCCAGGGTGCCCAGGAGTCCTGACAGCAGAGGATGTCTCACTTGACATCAAACAGTGCCACATATAACAGGGGGAGTACCGAATGAGACATGTTGTTGGAGAGTTTGTTTCCTGATTATGCACCAGGTCTGCAATCGAGGAAGATGAGTTGGGACGAGTGAAGATGTATTCTTTGGTTCGCAGCCAGGAGAAAGTTAAAAAGAAGACGAATGGAGTCTCGGAAAGTTCAAATGAGTAATTTAATAAAGTATCGTTGTATTGGATCGAACAGGCACGTCAACAGCTGTGGACAGGGTGAAAGAGAGAGAGAGGATCCGCCTGCAGCGTGTGTATATGCGATTCCTTTCTCCTCTTCCCATTGGCTGCTTCGACGATGGGCGGATCTTCCTCCCGGCTTCGTTCCTCTGTGATTAATATTGCATCAAATAAGAGGATTTAGACATTGTGTGTTTGTTGTATAACTCCACACGCCTTTTCTCCTCATATTTTCATTCATAACTTTTTATTTAATACATTCTAACAGCTGAAACCAAAGATACCGTAAAACCGGAAGTGACGTCATGTAAACAACCGGGTTTTCCTTCAAAATAAAGCTTTTCAAAATAAAACTGTGCATTCATTTAATATTCACATATTATATTGATTTTAATTTCTTACAGGAGCGAACAGTAACTGACAAATCAAGCCCGGTCTGTTGTGACGGCCATGTCTCATCAGGCCAGAAAGCAGACGTTGCCTTGTTGCAAAGACAGTTTGCGATATGTTCTCCCCCTGCCAGTGCATGAATCTCAGTCACCAGCTGGTAAAAACATTCCTGGGCGACACTGGACACTGGATTCAACCAAGCTCTACTGCAGATTCCTCCAAGGAAAAAATGACTTTGGATGGGTTGTACCAATTTGTGACTTTTTTGTTGGGTAGTTTGGAGCCCCTGCACCTTCAAGCGGTTCATTGACTGGGTCTTCCGGCCCACTCATCATATGCTGCTGCCTATTTGGGGGACGGCATTATGAAGCATATGCAGCAGGTTGGGGCAGTGCCTAAGTCACTGAAGAGAGCCTTCTTCTACACAAATCAACAGTTGGCTGGAGGGAGGTACAGTATTTGGGGTACCACCACAGGTGAAAAGACCACCGCCATTTCCGCCTGCCCGATGCCAAAGATAAAATAATATGTCTGGGGTTTGATGGGGCTACCTCCTGGGCTTGTCTTTGCTCCCTGGTTAAGAGGTTAAGTTTCCTCTTCTCTGGAATCCATCGACCTGATTGATTATTAGCGGAGCAAATGATCTAAATACTACGGAGGGAAGATATTTTCGTTTGGATTACTGGTCTGGGGAAGCTCGTGTGTGTGTGTGTATACGTGTGTGTGTGTGTTTGTGTAATTTTGCGTTTGTGCATATTGTGTTTTTTCCCGGGGAAAACACTCACGAGAAACACCGGCTGTTGTTATGCCTGCTGTGACGTCAAGTTACTCCGTTCTCCGCTTGTAATTATGCCGTTACAAGCTTCAGAGTTGTATTTATCATCTGAATTTGCCGAAACAAGTTTAATATTCTGAAAGCCAAGACTTTGTTTAATTGAAATCAGATGAAAACAACTGTAACGGACCCTGCCGTGTTGTCTATTACTATAGGCCTTACATTCATAATTTCAGCCGGAGGGAGGGAAGCAGCGTTGCGGAACAGCAGAGTGGCGAGTGAGAGCTGTCATCTTCCCTTTACAAGCTTCAAAAATGTATTTATCGTGTGATTTTGGAAATAAAAGTTTCATATTCTGAAAGCCAAGACTTTGTTTATTTAAAATCAAACAAAACACCCGAACCCCAAAAAACTATTTTTTTACGCAAATCCACGTTTATTTTTGAAACCAGCCGTTGCGACTTCCGACTGATTTCGATAGAGCGGGTCACATATTATTGAATTACAATTAAGATCGAGGGCCCCCCTACAGGGGGGCCCCCCAACGTTTTATTACGAGACTGTGTCTCAGGGCTTCTTAACATTTATGAAACTATTAATGTGTAGCACCAGATTAACGGTAAGAATCTCAGCTAACTGAATATATGAACCATTTTTACCAAAACAAAACACAAGGGTAATACCAAGCCTCTGAATTAGCACTAAGCGAAAAAAATGCTAACGCACTTAGCACAGAACTCAAGATAAAGATACCCTTATTCCTTATCGTAACTGCACATACAATATATCCGATTAAAGCTGAGACTCCACAGATTATATAGGTATAGTATCATCACTGAGCGATCCGAACTCGCGACAGGGGAAGCAAACACAGACATCACAACACATACTTTTACGGGAGATCGTCTCACCGTAGCTGTCAATCTGATCAAAAGACGCGTTCAATGGCATTAAAACGAGAAAAAACGCGGCTGAATCGGTTAATCCATAGGTTAATAATGTATCTGTCGCTTTGAAAAAATTATTTATAATCCATAATTCCATTTTTATGTAAAAATCGGAGAAAAAAAGTTAGCTGCTAATGGTAGCCAACAGAATGTATGCAGCTTCCGGTTTTGGCCACGCGTCACTCTCACTCCTTATTTGGTAACGTGTTTGTGTGTGTATAACTTTCCCTCGATTCCATTGGCTCTAGCGGTTATAAAGAGATTTCAATCATCCAAATCGACCAAGGGGGGCCAGAGATATGGAAAATCCACCCAAATGACCCAGAAGTGGGTTTTCTTTGCTAAATCTCTCTAAAAAGGTCAAATTTCACTTGTTTTGCTTCAATCTTGATACAGGGTACTTATTATATGTTGTACTTTGGATTTCTAAAGCTTTTCGTCTACTAACCCATCATCCAAGGGTAGTTTTCACTATAAGTAAAAAAGAATTTTTGGACGGACACTATAATTTACAGTTTTTTACTATGTTCAATCTGAATTTTCTTTAAAATAAAAAACATCTATATTGATTTGACTTTTCAACATCCAACTCACAGGTTTATCATTACTTTGAGAACAAAGATTATTAATTTAACCCTTTTAGAAGGGAAGATATGGTCATTTGTTCTGGGAATGTCATTTTCGAGCCTGAGACCTGAAAAACAGGCTCAGGGTTTAAGAGTTAACGGCCTTTTTCTCAAAATGATGACTCGGTAACAGTCATTATATAATGTGACATATATTGCTTAATATTTGGAGTACAAAAACAATCCTGATATCATTAGAAAGCTAGGAATCTCCTCTTTCCAACAGTGTATACAACTCAAAATGTGTCTTCGGGTCAATGCGACTGATTTCGATGGAGCAGGTCACATATATAGTCTTTATATATTAAATAATCATAATAATAATGTAAATGTTTACACTTCACACATGCCTATGGGGGCAGTGGCCGCCCCCCGCCATTAGGGGTGAGATGCCACTCTACGAGGAGCATCTCAACATCATGGGCTGCCCTGAGAGGGGTGCCCCTGGAGACCATCTGCGCCGCGGCGTCGTGGGTGTCTTCTGGCACATTCTCCAGGTTCTACCGGGTCAATGTCGCCACTCCCCACCCTTTGGGCGTGGTCCTGTTGCCGAGCTCAGCTGCTTCCGGCTAGGTAAGTAAGTGCTTGGATTCTTCATGACATTGTTGATATAAGTCATCCAGTGCTAAAGCACCGCCTCTGGCGGTCAGTAGGGACGAAATAGAATGATAGTTACGTCTGTAACTACGGTTCTATGAGTCCCGGATGACCGCCAGAGTATCCTGTCACTCAATTCAATTCTGTGTGCTCGCGAGAAGATTCTGGGAACAGATCCTCTGACGACACCGGCATATATAGCTGGTGTCACGTGGGTCACAGGTGACTTTGTTGTTATTGGTACTCGAGCTGCGCATGCGCGCGATGGACCTATCCAGTGCTAAAGCACCGCCTCTGGCGGTCATCCGGGACTCATAGAACCGTAGTTACAGACGTAACTATTAAAGTAACCTGTTTCAATAATTATAACCTATTTTAATAATTATAACTTTGTCTATGTAAAATGTATACTTATGAAACTAGACCAAGTGTTCTTATTTTCCTTTGTTTGCTGTGGTCAATTGTGTGTGCGTTGACTTAGGAATGTAGAGGATCCAGTCGGCCCCCCCGGGTTTTAATGGCCGGATAGGAGCATGGGGGGGTTGTAGGAGAAAGGTAATAAAACTGACACCATTGAGTCTATGCAGAGATTGTTCTGAGAGAAAGATTGGGATGCAGAGTGGTACGGCCAGGTGCTGAGGATAAACGAAGATAAGGATTGGTACCTCACCCCCGTGCGACCCAGAATTGTTTATTTTATGGCTGCCATAAAAGATGACCTGGGACTGATCGGCGGCGCAGGAGATCCAAAGTTCCCACACTATGGCTGACTCACTCTGATTCGCTGTTTAGACCTCGTCAATGGCTGACTCACTCTGATTCACTGCCTAGGGCTCGCCCAGGAGTGAGTCCACCAATGGATGAACACCTAGGGAGGAGCAACCGACACAACTCCTCCCACACAACTCCTCTCCGTTTGTGGGATAAATATTGTGAATTCTGTACACTCGCGGCCTCTGTTCTGTCTGACTGTCTGATACGTACATCGCACGGTGGAAGAGCTGAGGCCCGAAGTACTTCGTTATATAAGTACTTCGTTATATTGTACTGTTGTTTCTACCATTAAATCAGCTTATTGTTTAATCTCATATCTCTGTCTGAGCCGTTCCTTTTTACAGCAGACCACTCATCAAACGAACAGCGCGGAGCGGGCTCGAACCTTCAACAACTGAAGGGTGCTTAAACCCAACAATTTGGTGACCGACCGACGTGATGAGTAGGGTCTCATAGAAGGCACACCGGCAGCCAGCGGACGAACGGTCCAGGGATGACACCTCGAATACCTCTGACAACTAAACCAGGGCCCCACAACAGAAAGGTGAGCAGATACCTGTTATTATCAAAATCTGTGATTGGCTATACTACAAAATTTTAGAGTTGTCAGCGGCATTTTCAGTGTTTTAGTCTTACGGTAGAAAGAACAGTACTACAGAATAACACTTTCCAGTCTCAAAGAGGAGCTGTTGTGTTATATGTGGGGTATTTCAAGAGGAGAAACGCAACTTTCAAAATCAATTTGAAATGACCGGATCTCGCAAACTCTTGCTGTGGGGTTAATCTAGAAGACTAAACGTGACGATAAAGAGATTCTGTAGACTGGGTTTCGACTCCTTGCCAAAAGCCACATCGCCGAAAGGGGGTGTAGAAGCGCTTCTGGAAGTCTCTCCATCTGTTGAAATATACATCGCACTATAAAAGTCAACTAGACTGTACGGGGAATATATTAACTGTGTAACGAGATTGCAGTGGTTATAAAATTTAAAGAAGTCCAGCTGCAATGTCGTCCGAGATTTCAGTGGTTTTAAAATTTAAAGAAGTCCAGCTGAAATACTCTGAGAAATAAGGTGACACACACAGTAATTCTTAGACGAATTCTGGGGTTGGGGCTCATCGACTAATGTACACAGGCAATCCTTAGACGGATCTGGGGTTACATTAGGATTATTTATTTTGAGTGTGATTAACTGTGTAACGAGATTGCAGTGGTTATAAATTTAAAGGAAGTCCAGCTGCAATGTCGTCGAGATTTCAGTGGTTTTAAAATTTAAAGGAAGTCCAGCTGAAATACTCTGAGAAATAAGGTGACACACACAGTAATTCTTAGACGAATTCTGGGGTTGGGGCTCATCGACTAATGTACACAGGCAATCCTTAGACGGATCTGGGGTTACATTAGGATTATTTATTTTGAGTGTGATTAACTGTGTAACGAGATTGCAGTGGTTATAAATTTAAAGGAAGTCCAGCTGCAATGTCGTCGAGATTTCAGTGGTTTTAAAATTTAAAGGAAGTCCAGCTGAAATACTCTGAGAAATAAGGTGACACACACAGTAATTCTTAGACGAATTCTGGGGTTGGGGCTCATCGACTAAGTACACAGGCAATCCTTAGACGGATCTGGGGTTACGTTAGGTATATTTATTTTGAGTGTGATTAAGTGTGGCTTGATTGAGTAAGAAAAAGGTTGATAGGCGCTGTGAGAATGGGTCTGCAGAGAGAATTTCGCCTTGATGCCAACTGGCTGTTATCAGCCTGCAGCCAGGGAGGAGAAATCAGCAGAGCTGCCTGCACTGAGTGTGTGTGTGTGTGAGGAAGTCCGTGGATTGGTCAATTTGGACCAATCAGCGCGGGCTTAACGTAACGGCTAAGCGGTCCTACGACGCTGGTTATCAACTCGGTAAATCGAGCCAGGGTTTCTCTCTCCAGCTGAGAGCGCGTTCACGTGAAAGGGACAAGTGTACTAACAGCGCAGCGTCATACTTCATTAATGAAAAGTAAATAATATTAGACAAATATGAACTTTAAACATCCATGACTTAAACATATAATAAAGGATACAAGCCACATAGTTGCACCTGCAAGGTGAATATAGAGCAACTGGTTAAAAAATAAATAAACTACCGAGTGTTTGAAAGCGTACAACAGTTTTATGTTATCACTGTTGCCCATCTAAGACACGAGTGGATCTGACTTTAATTACATTTGAGTTGAGTGTTTCGTCAACCTAATGTGTTGCTTAAAATAATACTTCTGCATACAGTATGTGACAATGTAAGTGTTGCACGGTCAGATACGGCTCGAGAAGCTGACTTAGACAAGGAAATATATGATATATTATGATATTATATGATCGATGATGTGATATGAATGATAAGTGCGACACGTCGGCGTCTTCTCTTCATACGGCAGTTTAAACTGTATTTCCTTTATCCTGTAATATGACTTGATAGATTTAAACTCCGCACGCTGAGCTCTGATCAGGCGCAGCTTTCACTGAGTTGATCTCTATTCTATAGACGCCGGAGGCAGGCAGCGTCAGGTAAAACAAGTTATTTAGCCTTCCCAAACCTGAGCCTTACGCGCCGCCATAATACACCTCGCACCGAAAACTATCAGACTGTATACCTGTGGGAATAAAACTACAATAATTAGTAAATTATAGTACGCAGGATATCTGGTGTTTTTTATAAGAAACTAAAACCTTTAGGAGAAGCGCTCTTTGAGTCTCCGCAACGGGTTGAAATACACCTCGCACCGAAAACTATCAGACTGTATACCTGTGGGAATAAAACTACAATAATTAGTAAATTATAGTACAGAGATATCTGGTATTTTTTATAAAAAACTAAAACCTTTAGGAGAAGCAGATACGAACGAAGTCAAAATGGAAGGAGAATTTGAACGTGAAGAGAGAGAATTAGGAGTCCCTGTTCCGGGGAGTTTAAGGGAACAGTGGGGACAAGCAGAGAGATTGATACTTAGCGGACTTAAGCCCGGAGATCATAAAAAGGCGAGCAGCGATCTCCGTTTCTTACACGATCAGATGATCGCAGAGAATAGAGTAGAGGGTGACGAGGCAATAAGTCTCCTAGCCACAGCACTCAATACATACGAGCGACAGTTGGTTCAGAAATTAGAAACTCTCAACAAGCAGAAGGCAGGTTTTATCAGGGCTTCTAAACTTAACAAAGAAAGGGAGCTAGTTGACAAGCTAAGGAGAATAGGCCATAA
Source organism: Dissostichus eleginoides (assembly GCA_031216635.1). Lineage (NCBI taxonomy): Eukaryota > Metazoa > Chordata > Actinopteri > Perciformes > Nototheniidae > Dissostichus > Dissostichus eleginoides. Next base: position 5,023,989 of record CM062279.1, read on the forward strand.
CGCAGCCTTAGTTATGAATGGAGTGGCAGTAACCTGCTCTCTGAGCAAAACTCCCGCCAAAAATCTGCCCGCCATAGCAGCCCCACCCAGTCCTGCACCAGCCCCTCCCACAGAAGTGATAGAGCCAGTCAGGAAGGAGAAGCCATATGGTGGGCCCCTCCCAGACATCCCAGAGGGCGGTCCCCTCCTCTATCCAGATTTATACAACCCCTTTAAGACCCGACCCCCTCCCTATACGCTTCCCTCCACCTCTAACCCCCCCTCACCCAGTTCCCCTCATGACATTAAAGGAACACCTGTATCAACACATACACCTACAGATGAAGAAATACTTGACTTTGTTGCAAAACGCGTCAAATTTTTTAGGACTAAAAAAAAAAAAAGGATGAAACCTCTGCCTCTGACAGAGAAGACACGGCAAGTCAAGACGGCACAGGGGACTCCACCTTCCTCTGAAACAGGTTGATATAGCCGGTGTCGGACTTTGTTTATGAACACATTAACTGAGGGACAGGTTTCTCCCCATTTGAGCTGACCCACGGCCATCAGTTTCCGGGTCCTGGAGCATTAGCAGTAGGGAAAGAAGTAGAGGAAATAGCTCAAAACCATATTACCAGCAACTTAAGGGCTTGGTATGAGATTTCTCCACCCAGGTGGCTGACGCCAAAGGGGGACCGGAGAAGCACGAGGCTAACACCGCAGAATTCATCTGGCTGAAGGTCATCCGTCCGAAGTGGCTCAACCCAAGGTTCACCGGCCCGCACAGAGTGACTCAGAGGACATCACATGCAGTTCGCCTCGAAGGAAAGGGGGAAACGTGGTATCATTGGAGCCAGTGCGCCGTTGGAAAACCTCCAGCAAGGACGTTAGACGACATCAGAACTGACATCGCTGCAGCAGGACGAGAGAACGACACATCTGACGACGACAGCCCAGCAGAAGCAACGACCCATACAACAGATGACAAGGACAAAGACACAGAGGTAACAACAGGCGATCTTGGAAAGGAGATTACGGCCGGCGAGGAGGCGGACACGAGTCTACTCTGAAACACACGACTCCATATAGGACCCGACTTTTTTACTCCCACCTTTAGGGGCACTTTCCAATAAGTAGCAGCATTTTTATGCCCACCTATAGGGCCTCTTTCTAATAAGAGTAGTAGGTTATATATAACGAGAGGTTAGCCCTATAGTTAAAGGGCAGTGAAGTCTCCCCACTCACCAGACCTTCTATTTAACAGGTTCTGGGAGCACAGTATTTACCATTACAGGGTACTATTTTACACCCTAGTTTTAAAAAATCTCCTTAGGAGATTTTAGCATTGTGTTCAACCTAATTACAATAACACGGACCACTGATTAAAGGTACTCAACAATGACAGACTGTGGATTACACTTCCTTATTGTTTGTTGGTGTACTCTGCTAGTGGGAATCGTGGTTTTACTTGGGACACTGTTTGTATCTTGAACACCATTCTTAGTTATATGGCCCATTAGCGAATTGCCTTATTATTTGATTGGGTGTTAATTCCTTGTGTCCTAGTAAATCTCCTATTATTAATAACAGAAATAATGTGTGTTCACCCTTGCCTTTATTTTTGTTTTAATGATTCCATTGACCACCCAGACTCCATTCCCCCGCCAGAGGAGTCCGTAACTAGGGTCAAACGGGCCAAACATGAGGTAGTTGTTACCAAAATGTCTCC
>CM062279.1:5626696-5849196 GCA_031216635.1 Dissostichus eleginoides
GTAATGTGTAACATCAAATGTTTAAATTATAAAATATATTATTATAAATTATAGACATTTGGATCTTACCCTAACCCCAGTAGCAGGTGATTTAATGCTAAGTGGTGCTAAGAGTAGAAAAATGCTGTATAAAAGCAGTCCAATTAACTCTTTCCTTCATCCTCATTCAAGGTGGTCATATGAACAACATATAAAGTGGTTTAGAAGTTAGTGCAGCGCAGGAAGTAGCTGTTGTTCAGCACGCGGAACAGCCTCCCGGACCTCAGGCTGTACTCAAACATGTATTTTCCACTATAGATGTAGGTAAAACCTGCAGAACAGAGACTCAATGTTAGTTTCTGTGTCAAGTTTTTCTTTTATTTCAGTAATCTTGACTAAGAATGCTTCTCACCTCTGTACTGGAAGGCTGCAGTCACCTGGCCGGTCAGTCCGGAGAAAGTCTCATCCACTCGCTTGGGGAATCCCTGGTCCATAGTCTTTCTGACCTCATCATAACTGAGGAAACACAGACAGTCATTACACCGATTCACCATTTGAAAACCGTCATCACACCTTAATAATTCACCTGAATAAATGTCACATAATCTGAACTCACCTGTAGTAATCGCTGCCTACAAAGAACAGAGTCTTGCCAGTGTCCACGTCATGAAAGACTGCATCAATTTTCTCCACACTTTTGGCCAGACCAAAACTGGAAATTGGTTTAGGATAGCCGCGTACAAGATCATATCCACTGAAAGCCCAAACCTTCTTTCCTGTATAGAGATAGAGAAAAGAAAAGAGTTTAGTTTATGCATGTAAAGATGAATAATGTCATCTTGAAAACTGTTTTAGGTAAGGAAAACACAAACCTTTAAAGAGATAGACTTTGTCTGAGCTTCGGCTTTCATAAGCAGCGTCAATGTTTGAGGGGGCATCGGGCCAGAAGTTTGTGATGAGACTCTGCTGAGGTGTTCTGCTCTGAGAGTAGCTCCGCCAGAAGAAGCTGAGAACACACAAGAACTTGAATGAGTTCATAAGTCAGAACTTGAATGAAGAGAAAACAATGTCAATGGACTTCAGCATTTGGATATTTGAGCATTCTCCAGGATGTCTGACCTGTCCTTGAAGAAGAAAATCTCTCCTCGCAGGGTGGCGACAGCATCCAAGACCATGGTTGAATCACAGGCATCAGGAGTGCTGGGGGGCAGTGGTTCCTCTCCAGAGGAATCCGTATCAGGGTTTGGGCCTGAAGGATAAACAAAATGAGTCACCAAGTATTCAGAAAGCCCAGCATCACATTGAAAAAGCCCAAACACTTGGTGCATCCCCAAGAGATTGTCCGATAGCAAATACACTGAAAAACATTAACTTTAATTAAATGTATTATGTCAACAGATTTCAAATAACTGTATTAGGTTAGTTGAAAGCAATAATATTAAGTTGAACCTAATATTTTATTTAAATGTTATATCATTGCTTTCAACTAACCTAATACAGTTATGTGGAATCGGTTGGCATAATACATTTAATTCAAGTTAACATTTCAGTTATTCCAGTGTAGGCATTAATGGCTCAGCCGGTTAGGACTCACCATAGAGAGACTGGATGCCGTTGACATCGTCCCGGGGCAGGATGAAGGTGTCAGGATTTCTGTATGTGTACACAGGGTACATGAGAGCACCAGCATCATCAGAGTGAGACAAGCCCAGGGAGTGGCCAAACTCATGGGCAGCCACCATGAAGAGGACGTAGCCTACAGCAGAAAACACACTTACAGGTTAGCCTTACAAGATAATATCATGTCAAAACTGACAGTAGTCAGTATGATCCATCATGGTGTACGTAAATAACAAACTGACCTGTGTTTGAACGGAAAGTGAAGTCCTCATCCTCGTCAAAATGAGCATCTCCACCAATGCCAGGGGATGGGGCGAATGCATGGGCAAGAGTACCGCCAGGGCCATCAAAGGGGTAATAATCACCATGTGCTGTTAACGAGAACATACTCAGGTCAGGTTTTGACAAACAGAGGGACAATAAATATATGTAAAAAACAGCAAATCAGAAACAGGTTTTTCTAGTGCTACGAATGACCATCTGTCCAATGTGGTTTAAGACTTGCATGAATTTAGGGTTAGGGTTAGGATTAGGCTTAAGGCTTGACAGCCGGCTCGGTTCGCTGATGGCCGGCACCGCCCTTTATTTTTTATGTTTTTAAACGGCATCATTTAAGTTGCGCTGACAGGCGACAGAGGTCCGTTCAGCGAGGCTCCCCCCCCCCTCCGTTGACAGTTCACTAGCGTGCTCTACCAATTTGTGTGGGCTGGGCTGGGTGAGATTCCAGGGCTGATTTTTATTCCCAGTCCGCCCCTGCCTCCACCTACCTGTGTGAGTGCGTTTTCCGCATTGACTTTGATCAAAAGCAAGTACCGGTCAAGGCTGCAGCCAGAAGATGATCTGCGTTTATTCCTGTCTACATTGCATCCCCGCATCATCCGCCTGCGCGCATCAAAGACGCAGTCTTATTGTTCCCACTAAAGTAGGGGTGAGTGTAATAAGGAGGCAAAGTTGACGTTCAGTGTGTTGCCGGGAGCATATAAGGATGTATCCACGATGTTGAAAATGTAAAAAATGTTTTAAAAAAAAGTTTAAAACATAAAGATAAAAAGGTTTTAAAAAGTTATTGTTTAATGTTTTAAGGAGGTGACGCTACTCAGCCAATCAAATCGGTGCAGTCAGTGAGTCAGCATGATAGAGAGACGAGACAAGAAGAGAGAAACAGTCGGAGTCATTTCAAATGGCGTGCTCAAAAAAGAGAAAGGTAGACAGCGAAAACAGAGCATTTAATTACATGTTCTCTTACTGGACCTCTTTGAAATTTCGCTGGAAATGCAATTGAATACCCCTGCATTATAGCAACAACAACAATAATAATAGCAATAATAGGTCTTCGCACACTCGTGCTCAGGCCCTAATAATAATAATAATAATAGCAATAATAATTGGGAGGGGGGGCACGGCTGTTCTTATGTTCTCTGAGGGGAGGCTCACCTTCCCACACTTTGAAAACCCCTGCTCTAGGGGAAGTGACAACCAATATCCTGAGCAAAGAAATAGTATATAACTGGTGAAGACACAGTAAAAGTTCTCTGTACTCACATAGGCGGCCAAAGGAGATCACGATGTCAGCGGTGCCACTGTAGATTCTGGTGAATCTCAGAGGAGTGACTTTGGCCCAAACCTGCAGAGCTCTTTCTATAGAATCATCTACCTCTGACACAGACATGTCCGGAGTGTAGTTCTCTATCCTGAGGAACAAAAGTCAAGAATATTATTAGTTAGACCTACTAAATAAACCTTTTCATACACATTCTCTCTTTAGATCAGTCACCTGTAGGTAAGGCTGTTTTTCTGCCACTTGTACTGTCCAAACGTGGAGAAACGGGCAAGATTTTCGTCTGGAACACCACAGCGAGGCTTCTTCATGATTGCCACGGTGTCAACATCCAGCGTCCCGGTGATCTGGAGACCAAAGAATCTCTGCATCTCACTCAGCTTCCTGCTCGCTGGGCTGACCCCCCGCCCGTTAGTAGTCTCCTCTGTTAGGTTGTAGAATTTCTTTAAGTAGTTCTGCAAGAGCGAGGACAAAAGTTTGATACACTGCAGCTGTATAACGTATAAACTCTTGTCTAGGAAGAATACATCTGTATCTTAGTATGCAGAAAGCTATTGACAGCAGAAATACTTTTTCCTGTACAGCTAACACATTCAGAATTCTTAGAAGGGTAGAGTTTCCCATACAATATATGACAATAAAAGATCAATCAAGCATACATACCTCTGCACGTTCCTCATCTTCCACAGTAACCTGTGATACTGGCATGCAGTAAGCTGTGAGTGCCAGGCTCAGCAGGGTGCACAGATGTAAAGTCTTCATGTCTTCGTTTCGTTCTCGAGTGTAATTTTTGTTACTGTGCAGAGGGCAGCTGTTTTATAGGCTGAGGACTTCAGAGCGACAGGGCGTGTTGAGCAACTACGTCCTTCAGTGAGTGACTCAATATTCCTTTTATGGTTAGGAGAGGAAGTTGTGCTTTGATTGCTCACCCCAAAACAAAAAAATCCCCAAACAATGCACTGTGAGTCTGATGAAATAACATTTGTATTTGGATGTCATTCATGGGAATTTTATTAGTGGGAAAAGAATATTGTAACAATTACATAAACTTGCCATAAAACGTTATCTGTGTATGATCTCCAGATTCACTTGCAGATTTAGTTTTAAAATTTGTTATTTTTTTACACCTGTAAAGTTCATACTATACAGATTAAAAAAAATAAAGGTCCATCTTATCTTATCTTATAAACAATTTTAATTTGTATCTAAGAAAAAAAGTGTTCCTGGAGCCACTTGACAAAAACAACCAAAAAAGATAACCCTATATAACATGATTTTAAAAACATATCATATGATGTTCTCAAAGGTTCAATAAAATGCTCAATTTATTATGTTGAGCGCGCCAACAACATGGATACGTTTTACAGCAGTGATTGCCATTCAGTACTTGACTGATGACCATTTATTTTTCATTAATAGTCATTCATTATGCTGTGCCATTATATTTATTCATTATTTTGGGCTTGAATATTGTTTCTACGGCAACTCCCATTGGGTTTATGAAGACATTAACGTTTATTTAATAACATTTCAATCAGGAGAGACTTCATTTGTTTAAAGAACATTTATTGACACATGCCATATGATAAATGTTAAGTCTTGGGCGATTAGACCCCGATCCTGAAATCGTATATCTAAAGGGGGAAATGCAGCCGTGAGCATATAGGGAACCCCCCGGGGTCTAGACACTGGTGATAATGCTGAAGATCTGGATTTGATGAGGAGATGGGATGAAGAGGAGGTGTGATGAGGTCTTTGTATTAGCCATCCTGGCACTGGATATGATAAAAGGAGGTGGATGGGGAGGAGGCGGGCGGCAGCATGAAAACCTGAAATGACGCTGACTGCAGGAGAGAGGAGAACCATTTTAAAGTTTGGCTGCAGCACGATGATTGGCTGCTGGGGATTGAGGTGAATGTAATAGGTTAACAGAAAGCCTGTGATGAGCTGATTACAAGCAGCTGCGGAGTGAATGTATACCAGTCTTCCTGAAAGAACATGCGCTGAGCTTCATATAATTGAGTGTTGTATTGCAAAGAAAACCTGAGGGGTTTTTCACTTAATGGATGAACTTAGTCAGCTCCAGGTAGTTATTTTCCATCCAGTTAGTTCTCTAATAATCGACACCCACTTTGTACACCAATGTTTGTTTTGCTTTTTACACATTTATTTAAAAAAATAAAGGAACGAAACCCAGAGCTGTAATAAATTCATCATTTCTGTTACCAGAACAATGTGTAATATAGGGATCAATATGAAGGTTCCTTTTACAGCATTGCATTACAACACTGAATCAGAAGCTGATTTCCCACTTTATTAGAGCATTATTCATCAGTGGGCAGAGTACTGTTAGACATCATGTGGTTATTGCCGGATGTATGTCACACACAGACACTGTGCTGCGGCCGCCTGGCTACATTAGTAATGTCTGAGAGAAATGACCATATTTGGTTTCATATAATTCCAATCACATAATGCTAAGTCAGCATACATGACATGTGGGATTTATTTGTAAAAGCTAGCTATTATGTGTTGAACATGTTAGCATGTGATAAAACTGGCAACAAACATCCATGTTTTCAAGTTATCTAAAATAATATTTATATTAAGAATAAAACCTTTTACATAACAGCTTTTAAAACCAAAAGCCTGATTATTATTAATATGGTGTTGTTTTACCGTCCTGTACAACACTGTGAACCAACCCTGTCTGTGTAAAACATGTTATGATCAAACACAGCTAGCAGCTAACAATGCTAACAGCGAAGACAATGCAAACAACAGCAACAGTGCAATGCTGTTGTCAGCAAAAACCGCCATATGACCTCAGTGTAGAGCAGAAGCCAATAGCCAACCTCAGACACAGCACTTCATTCATTCACTTATTAATTCACTTATTAATTTATTCACAAGTTTAAAACAAGGGTTTAAAACAAGACATATTTGAATCATGTGAAATGGGACATACCGACAAGCTATACGAACCTTGAGAATAGAGGCCCAGACACTAAACATAATGTATTTACTATCAATATGATTAGCTCATCTAGAACTGGAGAGTTCATATACAGAAACATTACAACTGAACGACACCTCACACTAACCAAATACCTTAAAAGGAAACGAGGGGTTACGTATGGTAACCCTTGTTATATAAACACAGGCGGAGCCCTCTACTGGACTCTATGGGTAATCCCCTTGATCATATCATGCAAGCATTCACAGAGCATTTAATTACATTTTCTCTTTCTGGACCTCTTTGAAATGCAATTGAATACCCTTGCATTATAGCAACAACAACAATAATAATAATAATAGCAATAATAATTGGGAGGGGGGGCGCGGCTGTTCTTATTTTCTCTGGGGGGAGGCTCACCTTCCCACACTTTGAAAACCCCTGCTCTAGGGGAAGTGACAACCAATATCCTGAGCAAAGAAATAGTATATAACTGGTGAAGACACAGTAAAAGCATCCATCCACTGAGCCTTTATAGACGTAGCCGGCCCCGGGGCGGGCCTACAGAACCAAACACGCCGAAGCTGCTTTTAGTTTTTATGCTCCCCACAAATGGAACAAACTTCCAGAAACCCTGAGGTCTTCACCAACGCTGAGTTCTTTTAAGTCGAGGCTAAAAACACTACTTTTTAGAGCTGCTTACCCAGAAGCATTTTAACTTGTTTTAGCACTTACCGTATTTACAATGTCGTTTTTAATCTATTTTGTATCTCATTAATGCATTGTTTTTATGAAACTGTTATTCCATTATGTTTATTATTGTGTTCCTTCTGTTCTACTATCATGTTTTAATGATCATGTAAAGCACTTTGAATTGCCTCTGCGTCTGAAATGTGCTATATAAATAAACTTACCTTACCTTACCTTACCTGAATGCGCCCGCATCTCACCGCATAAAAGGAGGCCTCGCCTCCTGACTGTCATCCTACACTTCTCTTCAGCAAGCAGCATAGGACAGACAGGGCCCCCGAGTAGAGAGCTCCGCCTATGTTTATATAACAAGGGTTACCATACGTAACCCCTCGTTATATCTCTCTCAGGCTCCGCCCTCTACCGGACTCTATGGGTACAGTGGGCGGGCCCGATGTATACACGCGCTGTCGTCCCACAACAACACTGTTCCATCTCATATACAGCCCGTACCTGTGCACGTCCCTGCTTATACTGCAACCATCTCTCTCACTAACCACTTCATGCCGGAGAGAGAGGACGCTGGCGTTGTCTGTTCGCCGCTTCTCTGTCCGAAAAAATCTTCTCTAGGTTATTTATCTGCCGAGTTTTGGACCAACGTTTCTACCTCAGTTTCCAGACGTTCAGTGGCTTGCACACGCTGTTCTGGACACTTTTGTAACACCCGATCGCAACTTTTACGGATGCTCCGCTGTCCACCCTGCTACACCTGCTAATGTTGCTCACCTGCTCCTGCTTCAGGGCTAACGCTATCGCTAATGTTAGTGGCTCCATCTGACGACAAACGCGATTCTCATTCTCATTTTCCCTTTTTGAGTCCCGATCCTGCTTCACTGTATCACCTGCTTAGCTGCTGTCTGATTTTTGTTCTGCCGTAAAAGACACAACAACGGTCCTCTCCACCCAGCCAGTCTGATGGCGATCAGAAGCTAGCCTAGTTCTACCTGCTCAGGCTTAGCCTGCTCTGGCCACCACCGGTGCTCCTCTGCGGCAAACATCTTCAACTTCCACCATCTCTCCTCAGTGCTGTCCATCCTTGAGTCGCTTCCTGGACAGGTTGCCTGCTGTCCTGGTTGATCTGTACTCTTGGCTGATAGCGCATTCTCCCGGCTGATCCGCGACCACAGCTAACGCTGTGCTAACGTTAGCATCATACCATCGTGATGCTTCGTTACTCCGCCTCGCAACTTTTTAGGATCAACAACTTCACTACACCCCCTCTATGTCTGTCAGTAATTGAATACCTCGGGCTGTTACGAGTTGGCAGACCCAGGTATGTCCATAGAGGTTCCAAACATGGGTTTGTTTACACCGGCTCAGCTGACACTATCCCAACTGTGCTGTCCCGGCGTCCCGTCACCGCCCACTTACGTCATCACAACAAACCACACGTGTGCAGTGTTAACCTGAAGCCCTTGGCCTGTGTTGATGGCATCACTGTTTTACCAGCCATTGCAACATATAACAACACCCCCGCTCCCTTAACAACAAAGCATCACTTATTAATGAAATCATCATTGATAGGAAATTGGATTTTCTCTGCCTCACTGAGACATGGCAAAACCAACAGGACTTCCTCACACTCAACCTAGCCACCCCCCCCCAGGTTATGCTTATCTCCAACAGCCCGCTCCATTGGTCGTGGTGGTGGGCTGGCAGTCATCCACAGAGCAAATATCCCTGTCAAACAGCTGCCTGTGACGAATAAAATCTCACTTGAGTGCATTGCCTTCTCAGTGGCTGCCCCCTCAAAGCAGCAGGTCGTCCTCATTTACCGCCCCCCCAAACCTTCCACCTCATTCATGTCTGAGTTGTCTGAGCTTCTCACCTCAATCTGCTCCATGTCCCCATCCACACTACTGCTAGGTGATTTTAACATCCACGTGGACTCCAGCACCTGCACTTTTGCCACTGAGTTTCTGTCACTATTGGAGTGCTTTAACATCACGCAGCACGTCCAAGGTCCCACCCACACTAAGGGCCACACCTTGGACTTAGTGTGCTCAGTGGGCCCTACACCTACCCATCTCCAGGTTTTAGATCTCGCTGTTGCCGACCATCATGCCATCTTGTTTTCTCTACCTATTCCCCTGCCGTTGCAGCGCTCAAAACGCACCATCACTTTCAGGAACATCAAGTCAGTGAGTGCACCTGCCCTACACACCATGGTAGCATCCCATCTCGCCCCTATCCCCCTAATACCCCTGTTGATGACCTGGTAGCCTGTTACAACACTGCCCTGGTGCTCAGCGTTGATGCTCTGGCCCCTCTCAAAACCCGTACCGTCTCCTACACCTGCCCTGCCCCATGGTTCACTGCCGAACTCCGCTCCATGAAGGCTGCTTGTCGCCGGCTTGAGAGACTCATTAGAGGAACTGGTCTCACTGTCCACCGTGAGGCATACAAGGACCATGTAAGGGCCTACAAGGAGGCGCTCACCCGGACCAAAGCTCAATACTATTCAACCATAATCCACGACCAACAACATCAACCAAGAAAACTGTTTTCAACAATAAATAGTTTACTCCGCCCCATTGCTGCCCCACAACCTCCTGGTGCTCGTGACCTCTGCTCGGACTTCCTGGATTTCTTCCAGGCCAAAGTGAATTCCATCCACTTGCAGCTTAACGCACCTGCCCCCCCTGCTCCACACACAGCTCGTACTCCAAGTGCCGCTGCTCCAACTGCACGCTCCTCATACTGCCACCTCTCTGCTTTCGCCCCTGTGGATGCTGTCCAGGTGGCTAAGCTGGTCTCTAAGGCCAAGCCCTCCACCTGCTCTCTGGACCCATGCCCACTGTCCTAGTAAAGGCAACACTACACACTGTTCTGCCCACCATCGTGGACATCATTAACTCCTCCCTGCTAACTGGCATCTACCCGACATACTTCAAAACCGCCTCAGTCACCCCCATTCTGAAGAAACCCGGACTTGACCCAACTGACCTCAACAACTACCAGCCAATCTCCAACCTTCCCTTCCTTAGTAAAATCTTGGAAAGAGCAGTCGCCGACCAACTCCACCATCACATGTCCAACCATGAGCTCTATGAACCCTTTCAATCTGCCTACCGGACCCACCACAGCACCGAGACTGCCCTGATCAAAATCACCAATGACCTCCTCATCGCAGCTGACTCAGGCTCCATCACTACACTAATTCTCCTAGACCTCTCTGCAGCCTTTGACACCATCTCCCATAATATCCTCCTCACCCGCCTGTCTGAACTCCTTGGCCTCACTGACTCCGCCCTCTCCTTCTTCCACTCATACCTCTCGGACCGGACACAGTTTGTCACAGACGCTGGCTGCAGCTCCCCCTGTGCTTCTGTCAACCATGGAGTCCCCCAAGGCTCGGTGCTCGGTCCCCTTCTATTCACAATATACATCCTTCCGATTGGTGATATCATCCGCAGCCATGGTCTCTGTTTCCACTCCTACGCCGACGACACCCAACTCTACATCAGCACAAAACCCTCCTCCCATCTCCCCCCTCAGTCACTAATCAACTGCCTACACGAAATTAAAACCTGGATGACCACCAACCTACTCAAACTAAACAGTGATAAAACTGAGCTCATGGTTGTGGCCCCCACACGCACCAAGCCCTGGCAGCACATCACCCCCACTCTCTTCAACCTCCATTGGCTCCCGGTCAAGTCCCGCATCACTTACAAAACTCCTCCTCCTCACCTACAAGTCCCTCCATGCCCTCTCCCCTCAGTACCTCACAGATCTCCTCCACCCATACATCCCGTCCCGCACCCTTCGATCCTCAGACTCCGGCCTGCTCTCCATTCCACCTTCACGCCTCCGCACCTTCGGGGACCGTGCCTTCAGTGTCGCTGCCCCCACCCTCTGGAACTCCCTCCCTGCAGAAATCCGCGACGCCCCTTCTCTCAACATCTTCACATCAACCCTTAAAACTCATCTGTTCAACATCGCCTTCCAACAATAACTCATGTATACATATATACATTCAAGTTATTATTATTATTATTATCTCACTGTCTCTGACCGGCTTTCTGGTTAGCAGCCGCTGCGCCTCACTCACCTCTCCCTCGGTCGTAACCGTGGAGAAGTTGGGGCTGCGGCTGACAGAGCACAGTCTGACGCGCTTACCTCGCGAAGGTGTGCTCGGAAAACAGCGCTGAGGGCTCCCACCCTCCGCCCATAGGTGGACGGAGAGAGTCCTCAGTCCCGTATGGGCTCACTATGCACCACCTCTCCCGAGTCCCTAAGGAGCACGGGGAGAGCGCAAATGCCCCATTTCCCAGACTCAGACACGCTCACCTCGTGAAGAGCGTGTATGGACTATGACGTGGAGGGCTCCCCCCTTCTGCCCCAAAGCAGGGGAAAAGAGTCCTCCAGCCCCTATGGGCCCAGTGCGCGCCACGCATTACGCCCGGGGAGGGGGTCAGACGCCCACTGACCCACAGCCCCCCTCCCTCCTCACCAGTCCTGTGTTGCCCCAGCAAGCACAGACGATGAAAAGGAGCCGGACATGTCCAAGAGATAAAACTTTATGAAGGGGCCTGGCGTTGACCAAGATCCCCCCCTTCCGTAGGCATGTCAAATGCACTCGCAGAGCCAGCCTGCCAGGCGTTTCTTGGACAGGGCTTTACCGGTCACCCGCCCCCGAAGCACACAAACAGCTGTTCAGTGCATCTAAGGGCAGCCGTGCGCTCCACATAACATGCTAGCGCACGCACCGGGCAGATGTGGTGCAATTTAGCCTCCCTAGCCCCACTATGGGGTGGAAGATTAAAACCCCCCAACTGAATAGCCCTCGACCTTAGGCTCTTGGGCACAAAGGAGGGGTTCGGTCTGAGTGTCGCCCCGCTCCGGTCACCCCGGATGAACAAGCAACTCGGGTGCACCGATAGAGCGGTTAACTCGGACACTCTCTTGGCTGACGTTAAGGCAAGTAGCAATGCTGTTTTCCACGACAGTGCTTTCAAGGAGGAGAGCTCCAGAGGCTCAAATGGTTCTGAGACCAGAGCCTCGAGCACCAGCGGCAGGTCCCACTGCGGGGCGGAGGCGTGCACTACTGGGCGCAGCCTCCTGACCCCCCGTAAAAACCGCAACATTAGTGACTGACTAAAGGCTGACCTGCCGTCTAATCCCTCATGGCAGGACGAGATGGCTACTGCATACACTTTCACTGTGGAATGAGCCAGCCCTCTGTCCATCAATAACTGTAAGTACGACAAAATAGATCCCAACTCACAAGATAGGGGCTCTATTTTCCGCTCCTCACACCATCGCAGGAATCCCAGCCACTTCGGCCTGTAACAGGCTGTGGTGGATCCCGCTCTAGCTGCCTGGATAGACTGAATAACACTATCAGACAATCCACCCTGTCTTAGCCTGTCCCTCTCAGGAGCCAAGCCTGGAGAGGTTTGCCCAGAGTGGGTAACGCCCCGATTGCACCTGCCTCTTGAGACATCGCCCCCCAGAACTGGGGAAGCGCCCAGGTCTGGCCCACCTTCATCTGTGTCATCTCTGAGTACCACGGAGCCCCGACGCGATCCGGCGCTACTAGGATGATTGACAGACGTTCCCGCCTCACTCTCCCCCGGAGAGGGAGAATGAGACGCAGCGGTGGAAAGGCGTAGAGCAGCTTTCTTGGCCATGGCTCGTGTGCAAACGCGTCCACCCCCAAGGGCGGATCGTCGCCCAGAGCCATGGAGGACCACAGGGCACAGTGGCTGTTGCGCCGGCTGGCGAACAGATCCACCTCCCGAACTGGGCCCAGATCTGCTTCACCACCTCCGGGTGAAGTGCCCACTCGCCGCCCCTCGACATGAGGTCGGCCCCCCTGTTCTCCAGACCTGGAATGTGGAGGGCTCTCAGAGATAACACCACCTCTGAAGCCCATAACTATAGGTTACTAACGTAACCCCAGTTCTCAGAGTAACATGAAGTGAGATGTCTCACTATGGGATGTGCCTCAACGCGTATGCATCAGAAGCATCAATCTCATTACGCCAATCCTGATTGGCTGGTGATCTTGACGACTACGTCAGGGAATCCACCCACCCTTTAAGTAGCTTGCGCTACGTCGCAGCGTCATTCAAAATAGGCACCTCTTCTCGCTTCGCCTCAGCAAGAAGGGCCGTCTGGTGAGACATCTCACTTCATGTTACTCTGAGAACTGGGGTTACGTTAGTAACCTATAGTTCTCATTCATAACACTCCGTTCGATGTCTCACTATGGGATATTGAGACTCCCGTATTGCTAGACATGCTTATCTCGAAAATCACCAAAACAAAACAGTACTTAATAGGTAGAACCCTGTCCCAACACGGGGCCCAGCACTGCACGGGCCACACTTGGAGCAGAGACATCTAGTCTGTAAAAGCGGACAAAAGTGAGCGGTGAAGACCAGCTCGCTGCTGCACAAATGTCCTGGATGGAAACACCCTTGAACAAAGCCCAGGATGTAGCCAGTCCACGAGTAGAATGAGCACGCAGGCCCGTTGGTGCCTGCAAACCCTGACTCGTATAAGCCAGAGCTATCGCTTCCACAATCCAGTGGGAGAGCCGTTGCCTGGTAACGGGCTTGCCCTTATGAGGGTTAGCCCAGGATACAAAGAGTTGGTCATTGCATCGAAACTCTTTTGACCTGTCCATATAGGTGCGCAAAGCACGAACTGGGCACAGCAAATTCGGCCGCTGTTCTTCAGAGGAACATAGCGGTGAAGGAAATGCCTCAAGGTCAATGGGGGTGCATGAGCCAACCACCTTGGGCACAAAGGCAGGGTTGGGCTTCAGCAACACTCTCGTTTGCCCCGGGGCAAACTGAGTGCATGAAGGATGTACAGAGAGCGCGTGAATGTCACTGACTCGCTTGGCAGATGCCAGAGCCAGTAACAACACTGTCTTCAGTGACAGGTGTTTCATGTCAGCTTCTTCCAGGGGTTCAAATGGAGGTCGAGTGAGCCCATCTAAAACCACTGCCAAGTCCCAAGGGCACCAGTGACCTGGAAAGGGAGGAGCCTGCGAGCCCCTTTCATAAAACGGCAGACCAAGGGATGTTGGCTAGCCGTCTTTCCCTCAAAGCCCACATGGCATGCGGCAATAGCAGCCAGGTACACTTTAATCGTAGAGAAAGCTCTGTGTTTATCAATCAGGTCCTGTAGAAATGATAGAATCACACCGACAGGCATTGAAAAGAGATGTGTCCCTTTTGAAGGCACCACTCCTCAAACACCCTCCACTTACAGTCATAGAGAGACCTGGTGGAGGAAGCCCTTGCACTCTGAATAGTGTTTATCACCTTCTGAGGAAGCCCCACTGTACTCAAATTATACCACTCACGGGCCAGGCCCATAGTGCCAGGCGCTCTGGGTGTGGGTGAAAAATCGTCCCCCCCGCCTGAGATAGTATGTCCCTGCGTAACGGGAGCTGCCACGGCTGCCCGCACAGCAGCTGATATATCTCCGCCAGCCAGTACATTGCAGGCCAGTGCGGAGCTATCAGGATCAGTGTGTGGCGATGTTCTCCACTCTGGCCAGAGTTGGGGTATTAGAGCCAGGGGTGGGAACGCGTACAGAAGGACCGGGGCCAAACGTGTGCGAGCGCGTCCACGCCTAACGGTGCGTTTAGATCGCGCATTGAAAAGAACAGCTGACATTGAGCATTTTCTTTTGACGCGAACAGATCTACCGCGGCCCGGCCGTAACGCACCCACAGCTGACTCACAATTGTTGGATGTAGAGTCCAGTCTGCATATAGTGGTGCACCTCTGGACAGCAGATCTGCCCCGAGGTTCATCACTCCCGGTACGTGCGTTCGCTCTCAGAGAGAGGAGACGTCCGCAGCTCCATAAAATCAGTTTGCGTGCCAGCATGTGTAACTGGAGAGAACGCAAACCCCCTTGACGGTTTATATACGATATTGTGGTCGTGTTGTCTGTCCTCACGAGGACATGATGTCCTTTGAGAAAAGGCAGAAAGCGTTTAGGGTGAGAAACACCGCTAAAAGCTCCAGATAATTTATGTGTGACCGTTGGAGTCTCTGCTCCAGAGACCCCTCACAGGTCGACCTTCGTATATACCCCCCCAGCCCGTCAGACATGCGTCTGTGGTGACCACTTTCCGCGATAGGACAGCACCCATAGGTACGCCCCGTACTAGAAAAGTCGGGTGCAGCCAGTGGCGCAGTGCCATTACGCATTCCACAGTGACCATCACTCTCCGCGCGCCATGACGCACGGGGTCCAGTCTGAGGGCAGCTACCCAGCGCTGAAACTCCCTCATGTGTAAGCGGCCCAGTCGTACCACCAGGATGGCTGACGCCATGAGCCCCAGTAACCGCAGACATGATCTGAAGAGAACATATTTGCGTGGCTGGAAATGAGCGAGGCAAGCCCTGAAGGCTTTCACTCTCTCTGCTGACAGGCGGGCTGTAAAGGGCACCGAATTTAGACGTAAGCCCAGGAAGAGTACAGTCTGGGCTGGGGACAACATGCTCTTTTCTGTGTTTATTACGAAACCCAGGTCGAGCAGGTGTTTCACGAGGGTATTCGTCTGCGTAATAGCCTCCTGCTCCGACTGTGCAAGAAGGAGCCAGTCGTCTAAATAGGTTGCCAGGCGAATGCCCTGTTGCCTTAACGGGGCTATTGCTGCCTCCGTACATCGTACAAACACCCGTGGGCTGAGAGACAGACCGAAGGGAAGCACTCTGTACTCGTAACAGACACCCTGAAAAGCGAACCTCAGATATTTCCTGTGTGGATAATATACTGGGATGTGAAAATACGCGTCTTTCAGGTCGATTGATGTGAACCAATCGTCCTGACGTACGAGACGCAGCAGAGATGTGTGAGTGAGCATCGGAATTTGTATTTTCTGAGATACTTGTTCAGAGCCCTTAAATCTAGGATAGGGCGAATTCCGTTCCCTCCCCGTTTGGGAACGAGGAAGTATTTGGAATAGAAGCCGCTCTGACTCTGTTCGGAGGGTAATGGATATGGCTTTCTTTTCTAGTAGCGAGAGAATCTCCTGCTCTAGAATATGAGCCGACTCCCCGGGCTTGTGAATGCACAATGCCCGAGAAGTGAGGGGGGGTGACAGCGAATTGGAGTCTGTAGCCCCGTGATATCGTTTGAAAACCCAAGCAGAGCTTGTGAGCATCTTCCACCTTTCGCTCTCAGAGCGAGTGGAGATGTGATCACTTCCTGTTGTTTGCTCTCTGTGTCTTTATTGGTTGTGTTATGGGGCCCTCTAGTGTCTGAACACGGTGGTATCCTAGGCTGACAACCTCGGTCGACACTGCGCATGCGCGCGGCGATGATGCGTTCACAGACTCGGTTACCGTCCGCATTCTGAGAGAGGCAACAGCCACTCTCAGAAGTGGAGCAGTGACCTGACTGTTTATTGTTTTTATTGTTTTTCTTTTCATTATTTTTGACTGCGCCCTTGGCTTTAAGCCTGGAAACGACAGTGGAAAATGTTTTATTAGAAAACAAGGACATGTGTTTGTGTGACTTGAACGAGCAGCAGAACCTGCTGCCTTTGACGTGAAGTCTATCTCCCTCATGGCGCGAACTGGAGGATGACGTTCTGACATCACTCGAGGCGGCTGGAAGATGGGGGCTGTTGGGTTGAAGCACCCTTCAGTGGTTGAAGGTTCGAGCCCGCTCCGCGCCGTTCGTTTGATGAGTGGTCTGCTGTAAAAAGGAACGGCTCAGACGCAGAGATATGAGGTTTAACAATAAGCTGATTTAAAGGTAAAAACAACAGTACAATATAACGAAGTACTTCGGGCCTTGGCTCTTACTACCGTGCGATGTACGTATCAGACAGTCAGACAGAACAGAGGCCCCGAGTGTACAGAATTCATAATATTTATGCCCACAAACGGAGAGGAGTTGTGTGGGAGGAGTTGTGTCGGTTGCTCCTCCCTAGGTGTTCATCCACTGGTGGACTCACTCCTGGGCGAGCCCTAGGCAGCGAATCAGAGTGAGTCAGCCATAGGCGAGCTCTAAACAGCGGATCAGAGTGAGTCAGCCATAGGTGTGGGAAGTTTGGATCTCTTGCGCCGCCGATCAGTCCCAGGTCATCTTTTATGGCAGCCATAAAATAAACAATTCTGGGTCGAACGGGGGTGAGGTACCAATCCTTATCTTCGTTTATCCTCAGCACCTGGCCGTACCACTCCGCATCCCAATCTTTCTCTCAGTACAATCTCTGCATAGACAATGGTGTCAGTTTTATTACCTTTCTCCTGCAACCCCCCCATGCTCCTATCCGGCCCATTAAAAACCCGGGGGGGCGACTGGATCCTCTACATTCCTAAGTCAACGCACACACAATTGACCACATCAAACAAAACAAAATAAGAACACTTGGTCTAGTTTCATAATTATACATTTTACACAGACAAAGTTATAATTATTAAAACAGGTTATAATTATTGAAACAGGTTATATAGGATATACAGGTTACTTTAGGGTGTGGTTGCACCCCGGAAACACATGAGCATTGAACACGTGTGGAACACGTTCTGGGGCTGGAAAACAGGGAACTTCCAGCTCTTTCACCGAGGAGAGGAGGGAAGGCTGTCAGGCTGCTCTCTTCTTTTTCCTCACCTGATGGCCGAAGGTCTGGGCCGGCTGTGCCTGTGCGGCTGCTGCCGGAACCGGGGACTTTCTTGGCCAGCTCGTCCTCGCCTCGTGTCTGGGCGGGAGACCCGGGGCGGGCTGTGGCTTTTGCCGTTTCGGGATCTTGAAATGGGAAGGACGTGAGGCAGCCTGAGTGAAGGTCTGTCGCGGGGCCGTTGGAGGCGGCGGCTGGACCTTTCGGGGAAGACAAAGCTGGAGAGCCTCATCTTCCTTCTTTTTGGCCTCACACCGCTGCTGCATTGAAGCCAGAGCGGTGCCAAATATGCCCTCGGGGACAATTGGCATATCCAAGACGTCCTCTTTTTCCCGGTCCGGAAGGTTCGTCAGGTTAAGCCACCTGGCTCTCTCCTGCACCACCATCATCCCCAGCGATTTGCCCGTGGCTTGGACTGCACAGCGCTGCACACGGAGGCAAATGTCCGTGATCGCTGTGATTTTGTCCCACACGGCAGGCTCAGGTTTGTTCGTCATGTCCTTACAGAGCTCCGCCTGGTAAGCTGTCAGCATTGACGAGACATTGAGCGCCCTGACGGACAAAGCTGCCGCTTTGTAAGCCCGTTCGGTCATTGCTGACTGGAAACGGTCTGCTTTTGTCGGCAGCGTGGGGTTCCTGCTAGGTGCCGAAGACAGCCGCGGTTGGAGGTGGGCTGCCACAAGCGGCTCCGTAGGCGGCATGCGGAGCAAGCCGAGCTTCTCCATGCCATCAAAGTCCAAAGAGGAGGCTCCCTGGATTGGGGCCTTGGAGGTCTCCTTGGCTACTTCAGGCCAGGGGATGTCCAGCCTGGACGCAGCACGTTGGCACACGGCCTGCAAGTCCATGCTGAGGCGGGGCGTCGATAGCCTTCTGGGCATGTTCCAGCCCAAGGCAGGACGAGCAGACCTGGTGTGAGTCTGTGCTCGAAATCTTGAACCCGCAGCTGCAGAGTCGAGCCTCCGAGCCTCCGTCTCCTCTGCTGTGAGGGAGAGAAGGGTCCATCCTCGCTCGCCGGGGTGTCGACGTGGAGGGACAAACCAGTAACAGGTATGTTACCGTTTGAAAAAACGAAAACCTTACCGTTATTTAGGAAGAAAAAACGGCGGGGCAGATTTTAGTATTAACTGGTGTGTTAATAAATCAAATCTTGTGCGAAGCAAAAGTAGCCGGCAAGCGTCCGGCGACCGAAGGTTAGCTTGTGGTTCAGTCTGTGGACAGTTAAGCTAGCCCGGCTACTGATATTTTTGAGATGTGCTCCAAAGCGAGAAGAGGTGTTTGAACAGGCCCGGCGCCGTGGGAGGGCCAGGGAGGGCCAGGCCCTCCCATTTGACATTCCTGCCCTCCCCCAATAAACAAGTTTTTTATTATTTATACAAATTTTAAATTTTTTCATTTTTTTAATTATAAATAAACTGTGAACTTTAATGCTACGATGTATGTGATGTCAGATAGTAACTAAAAAAAAAAATTGCAGGCTACGTCAAATAAATTCATGTGTCTGTTGTGATTTGTGATTCGTCCACATTTAGACCAATCACAGCGTCACACTCTGCCGCCTATTCTGGATTTGTTTATTGTGCATTCTCTAGACTCCCATTTCTGTTTGAATTACAAAATGGACATCAGAAATTGGCTTAAAAGGTCTAAGGTTTATTAAAACGAAATAGCGATGAAAGAACTGCAGACGATGGTGCTGCTGGCAACCCTGCATCTGCCGTTGCTCCAGCACGCCTTAATGTCACAAGCTTGACCTCGGCAAACCCCGGGGCTGAGTTCGCGAGCCCAATCCTTGACTCATCAAGGCGGCCGCCACCAACGCTGTCCTCCGAGGCACAGCTCCTTGTGCCCCTACCATCACCACCTGCTTTGCCACACCCTGTACCACACCCGCCAGCATCCTCCTCCTCCTCCTCCTCCGTGCCGGTGCCTCCACTACAGACGCTACCTTGCAGCACATCAACAGGTACTATTGGGCCAGCAACCGCTCAAAGACCAACAGCCCCAGATGATCTTGGGGTTAATAAACCCAACCAGGTGAAACTGGATCGTTATCCAGGGAGATTGTTTTCAGGAAAGAAGCGCACTTTTGCCACTGCATGGTACAACAACAGACCATGGCTTGAATATTCGTTAAAAGCAGACGCAGCCTTTTGTTTCCCCTGTAGACAGTTTAAAGTAAATACGTCTTCATCTGATACAGCTTTTACTGTCAAAGGTTTTTGCGACTGGAAACACGCATTACAGACTGATAAAGGACTGCTAAGACATGCCGCATCAAAAGAACACATTTCATGTGAGTGTTTGTGGAGAGAGAGACAGATACGCGAGGAAACAAATAAGGAAATTAGTACTTTGGTGCACACAGATCAGCTGGCACGGAACCGTTATTACGTGTCAGCTGTCGTTGATATTATAGCTTTTTTAGCTGTCAACCAACTCCCTCTCAGAGGTGACCACGATTCACTCCACAGCATGTCGGAGTCAGGCAGTGGGCTCTTCCTATCGCTGTTTGAGTATACGCTGCACAAAGATGCAGAGTTGGCCAAAATAATGGAAAGCATTCCCCACAGCAACATACACCTCTCACGACATGCAAAATGCCATAATAGAACTAATGAGCACCTTAGTGACTGAGCATATTGTCGAAGAGATAGGGGATGCGGTGTATTCTATTAAAGTCGACGGAACCAGGGATCCCACCGGGCAGGAGAATATTTCCATTGTTCTTCGGTTTATCAATGCAAACTGTGAGATAAAAGAGCGGCTTTTGACCATAGCCACTGCTGACAGAGGGGATGCCAACACTCTAACCCAAACGGTTATTTCCGAACTGACCAAGGCTGGACTGAGCACAGACAAAATACTGAGCCAAGTGTATGACGGGGCCTCCCTGATGTCGGGAAAAAATGGTGGAGTACAGAAACTCCTTCAGGATACATTGAAGAGGGAAATCCCATACGTGCACTGCTTCAATCATCAGCTCCATTTAGTGGTAGTGCAGGCAATGTCCGCAGAACAGCCCATCACAGATTTTTTTAATGTGTGTAACCTCTTGTACAAATTCATCAGAAAACCCACAGTCGCGGTTCATTATCAAGGGGAAACACTAAAACGTCTGCTTGACCAACGCTGGACCGGTCATTTGGCCACAGTGCAGGTGATACAGAAATCACATGAGGACATTTCCCAGCTGTTGACGGAAGTTCAACGTGCACGCTCCTTCCCAGCTGACCTGAGAGTGGAAGCTGTGGGACTGCTGAGTGTCATCTCAAAGCTGGACTTCAGATTCATTGCGCTTCTGATTAACAAGATTTTGATGCTTCTTGAACCACCTAATAGAATGCTACAATCGAAAGACATGGATCTCCTGACAGCTGTCCAACTGGTGAACTCAGCCACGGAGTGTGTTGCGGGCCTGCGCACAGAAACCGAGTTTGGTGCGCGGTGGGATAAGTGTGGAGCAGCAGAGGACACAACTAACCCGCCCCAAAGTAAGAAGAGACGCACAACAAAAAACACAACTCTACAAGATTACGTTGTAGAGCAATCTACTGGAGCACGGCTTGACCAGGACGAAACAGTAACAGAAAGTAGGAGACTGTTTTACAGCTGCATTGACGCAGTGTGTGGAGAGATGGCACGACACTTTGGAGAGCGCAACAGCGCACTGATGGAATCACTGGCTTCACTTGATCCTGAGAGTGATTTATTTTTGAACACAGACAAAGTCTTGCCCCTGTTGGAGTTGACCAGCACTAAACTTCTAGAAGCCGAGTTTGTTGTGGCCCGACAGTTTCTTCGCGCACAAATGGAAGGCTCTACGGATGATGGAAAATGGACCATTAAAACACTCCTCATCACCTTCCACAAGACCCTGGAAGCCATGCCAAGTGTCATAGGGGCATTTAAGTCGGCCTTAACTTTCGGGGCCTCCACTGCTACCTGTGAAAACTCGTTTTCAGCCCTGAAAAACATTTTCAGTGACCACCGACGGAGCATGCTGCACCAGCGGAAAGCTCACCTTATTCAACTCGGGTTTGAAAAGGACTTGACCAGGAAATGCAGGGATGAGTGGAAGGACACTTTGCTGAGGCGATTCCATTCTTCAGGCAAACGGCGTCTCCAGCTTTATTAGCATAAAGCAGTAAGTAGAATGTTTGCATGTCAATATGTCCGTGCTTACTGCGCCACATTACGCACTGCATAATGTGGCGTCGCATCGCTCCCTCTCTGTAGTATTATGTTTGCTGCTCCGGTCAACGGTGGCCCAAGCAAAGCTGTTGCTGTTATGTTTTTATTTCAAATGTGTGTGTTAAGGGAAATGTGTACATATGTCCTCAGTTGTTGTTATATATATAGGCTATATATATTATGTCTATTCTGTACTCAAGCTCACAAAGGGATGTCATGTTATTATTGTACCACTGTGAGGCACTGAAGTGTTATGTGCTACGTAAGGACGCAGGCTTTCGTCATATGTAAATGAGGGTGTGTTCACCTGATGCACATGTCCAGATCTATGTGTGTTGTTGTTCTAAGTTAGCTCGGCTGAGCGAAAGGATGCAACTGCAGTGCATAGGAAAATAAACCATGCCCAAGGGCTAAACAGTTCATCGTCTCCGTCTCTACTATTTCTCTCCAAGTGCAACGTATGAGGAAGCTGCCATCCTTAACCAG
Organism: Dissostichus eleginoides; assembly: GCA_031216635.1. Taxonomy (NCBI): domain Eukaryota; kingdom Metazoa; phylum Chordata; class Actinopteri; order Perciformes; family Nototheniidae; genus Dissostichus; species Dissostichus eleginoides. The sequence goes on from CM062279.1 coordinate 5,648,842, forward strand.
TGTGCCTTGCTCGTGATTTACCAGTGTTTGGGCTGCCACGCACACAATGTTTCAAACGTGGTTTCTATGTTGCCCTTTATTATTTGTGTATGTATTTTCGATAAGTGTGCGTCTTTACGCAATGCTGTTGGCCTTGCTGTTTGATATATATTGTGCCGCAGGCCCGCAGCACATGACGGTGTTGTGTGCCCTCCCATGAAAATCATATGCCCTCCCTTTAGATTTGTTCTGGCGCCGGGTCTGTGTTTGAATGACGCTGCGACGTAGCGCAAGCTACTTAAAGGGTGGGTGGATTCCCTGATGTAGTCGTCAAGATCACCAGCCAATCAGGATTGGCGTAATGAGATTGATGCTTCTGATGCATACGCGTTGAGGCGCATCCCATAGTGAGACATCGAACAGAGTGTTATGAATGAGAACCACAGTTTCTCCGCTGTGGTCAACAAAGCGGTGGAGTGGACTCCGCCCTGCCTGTTGATATATTCCACTGTGGTGCTGTTGTCGCTCCTGACCATTACATGTCTCCCCCGAATGAAGGGTTTGAAATGCTGGAGGACCAACACTACTGCCCGTAGCTCTAGGAGGTTGCTGTGCCGTGTTTCTGTTAGAGACCAGCGCCCACCTATAGCTCTCCCCAGGCAGGTCACTCCCCATCCTGTTCCGGATGCGTCCGTGAACACTGTGATGTAGGAGGTCACTCGTCCCAGTGGAGACCCCCTCCGGAGGTGATCCGGGGACCCCCAGAACCGGAAGTTTCCCTCCACTGAGGGGGGGATGGTCACCAGACGCCGTCTGTGCCTCTTGGGATCTAAACGCAGGCTGGAGAACCACCTCTGCAGGCGTGAGCAGCCGCCATGAGACCCAGAGTCTGCATGACAGTCAAAGCTGTCACTGTTGCCCCCTGTCACAGTCTGCAAACTGCCCGAAGCAGGGATGCCTGTCTGCTCTCTGAAAGGGTGGCGCGTAGCCTGCCTGCATCGAGCACCACTCCCAAATACAACGCCTGTTGGTGAGGTATGGGGGTGCTCTTCTTCCAATAGGAGGCTGTGGCTCAGTGGAATAGTGTGCTGAACTTAGTGCGCTGAACTTTAAATCAGGGGGTCACAGGTACAAACCCCAATGCAGTCAGCATGTCGTTGTGTCCCTGGGCAAGACACTTCACCCCAAATTGCTCCTGTGGGGATTGTCCACAGTACTGAATGTATGTAAGTCGCTTTGGATAAAAGCGTCTAACAAGTGACATGTAATGTAATGTAATGTAATTGATCGCAAAGCCCAACTTGGTTAGGTGTAGGATCAATTGGGCTGTGTAAAACATTGCCCGTTCCCTGGACCTGGCCATGACTATGAGGTCGTCCAGATAAAAGAAAACTCTCATGCCACAGGCGCGCAGCGGCTGGAGCGCAGTGGCCACACATTTGCTGAACGTGCGTGGGGACAGGGAGTAGCCGAACGGTAGTCTGTTGTACTCGTAGGCTACACCCTGGAAGGCAAAACGCAAATACTTTCTGTGTTTCGGTGCAATCTCGACATGAAAGTAAGCGCCCTTCAGTTCGATGGTTGTGAACCAATCGCCTGGCTGCACCAGTCCCAGTAACTGTTTTATAGTTAAATCTGGAATTTTCTGCGTGCAATGTGGAGATTCAGGCTGCGAAGATCCAGAATGGGCCTGAATTCGCCTGTCTTCTTGGGAACCAGGAAGTACAGGGAATAGTGCCCCTCCTCTCTGTCTTGAGTGCGCACAGCAGACACTGCCTGTTTTTGCACCAGGGCCTGAACCTCTGCCGAGAGGAAACCTATCTCCCCTCGGGATGATAGCTTTGCCTCTCTTATGCCTGTGAACGGAGGAGGGATGCTGCAAAACTGGAGTGAATAACCCAGTCTCAGCGTCCTGTCCATCCACTCTGTTAACACACAGCTGCGCTTCCATTCCCCATAACACTGCATTAGGGGATGTGCAATCAGCTGTGGGGCCCCAGCGATAAAGCTGTGGTACTCTCTGGTGACCCGTCCTGCCGCAAAACTCCCCGCGAAGGGAAGCTCTGCCCATGGGGGGTCGACACAGAAAGGGCCGACTCTCTACTGAGGTCCTTGAACGCACCGCGCACGCTCCGCCATGATGCATTCACCCAAACAGTGAAATGCATCAAGCAGAGTTTTTACACTCGGCGTTATGTGTCTCCTAACCCTGCTACGCCGGCCATAATGTCCCTGTACCCGCATAGCGCGGTTTATCACTCTCACCCGCGCATGCCCACTAGCTCCCTCCTTTACTGGAGTTACAACGGGCGGCTCACCGGCCTCGGTGGCAGCGGTGGGGGAAGCGGTAAGCCTACGCGCTCCGCCGCTATAGTCATCACCGCCGGGAAGTCCTGCAACGTCTATAGAAGTCTCATTGGATGAATGCTTGCATGATATGATCAAGGGGAGTACCCATAGAGTCCAGCAGAGGGCGGAGCCTGTGAGAGATATAACTAACCCTAACTATTAAATGGTCTAAAAGCATTTATTTCATCAGTCTTAACATTGATTTAAAATAATAAAGAAAACAGACACTTTACAAGGAAAATAACGGCTAATATAAATCAATTTCAGAGTAAAGTAAACGTGATGTCTACAGTCATTTATCTGACAAATGTTTTAATAAGTGCTGCTTTAACCACTTTTTAAAAACAGACACAAATGAAGACATTTAAATAGTATTATCAATCCTTTTCCATACCTGAGGACCTCTGCAAACCATACCTAATCTGGTACATTCACAGTAAATTTGCATTTTATAGCCTTCGTAAAATCTTTTTAACGATATGTACGTGAGGGCAAACATATTGGGATAAGGTCACACAGTCTGTCGTTGAGCTTATTATTTACATTCGTCAGGGACCAAGCTGTAAGGCAACAGGACACAGGAGTTCGTATATAAACTGGGTTTTTATTCAAAAATCCAAAGAAAACATCATAAACCACTGACAAAACCCAAATCCTCCCTTTGACATGGAAGCAGGTGGTTTGTCCCAATCTGTCTCAATTGGCTGCTTGCAGTATTTATGAGTCCTCAGCGCTCAGCCACGAACCAGGAAGTAACCTCCCCCAATGGCCACGGTAACTCAAGAGACAAAGAATGTAATTAATACAAACAAATACTTGTGTTAGCTGTGCTAAAATGTTTGAAAATAAACGAAGTAATGTCAGATCACAAGTAAATAAAGAGTTTACCATTTAAATCAAATATGTGGTGTTATTAATTGGCATGTCTTACTGCAGCTGAACTGAAGCAAAACGATTAAAGGTGAGGGTGCAGTGTAATTGTTTTACCCTGTGTTGCTGTGGCCATCACAACATTAAACAGCATTGTCGGAGATATTACCTTCATTCAGCTTTAGGACACTGACTCTAACATGAATAAACTTGGCTTACAACACACATTTTGATGCTGAATTAATGCTCTGAATTTTAATGAGAACCTGTTCATCTCACCATATTGAATGTTTTTTGCCATGTTGGCATGTCTTTAGGGCTGGTATTGTCTGTTGGTCAGTCGTTGGGTCAACTTTCCTCCAAACTGAAATATCTCAACCTTTTGGTTGGATCGCAGTTAGATTCAGAAGATAATATTCTTTGTCCCCTGGGGATGCATTGTAATAACTGAAGTATCCCAATAAGTAATGCATATGACATGTTTTCTTTACATCCACGATGTATCCAGACGATTTTTACATTTCTTTGGAAAGCTTAAGTTTTGCTTTTTAACGCCAGAATATTAAAACAATGTATCGTCCTCACGTCGGTGGTATTCATGATCAAGACATTTAGGTGTGAAGTAGCATCATTGTTCTCTATATACTCTAAGTTAGGTTATTCTCAGTGTTATTAAGTAAATGCGCATGCAATGGCAAACAGGATGTTTTGATCTGCACATGTAAAATTACAACAAAACATACTTAGAAATGTTTTTTTTTTACTTTTTATTTTCCAATGAATTTCTATGTACCTTTTCACACTTGTCTTTTGAGATGTTACCATACATGCATTCAGATTTTGTTTCACAGTGGTGTACAAATGTGTACATACATGTGCAAATGGCAATGACAATGTTTCAAAAGAAAGGGGAATTAAAGTTCCACAGTTAAAATACATTCAATAAAAAAGTATAACAGCAACACAAATAACAACAGCAACAATAGCAATAATGAATCAGTGCATAGGACATTCATATCCTGAGATAAATACAGATAAATAAGCAATGAGTTTAAAAAGTAATATTTCAGCTGTTTTCTGAGGAAGAGTATTTATCCAGTATATACTCGGTAATGTGTAACATCAAATCTTTAAATTATAAAATATATTATTATAAATTATAGACATTTGGATCTTACCCTAACCCCAGTAGCAGGTGATTTAATGCTAAGTGGTGCTAAGAGTAGAAAAATGCTGTATAAAAGCAGTCCAATTAACTGTTTCCTTCATCCTCCTTCAAGGTGGTCATATGAACAACATATAAAGTAGTTTAGAAGTTAGTGCAGCGCAGGAAGTAGCTGTTGTTCAGCACGCGGAACAGCCTCCCGGACCTCAGGCTGTACTCAAACATGTATTTTCCACTATAGATGTAGGTAAAACCTGCAGAACAGAGACTCAATGTTAGTTTCTGTGTCAAGTTTTTCTTTTATTTCAGTAATCTTGACTAAGAATGCTTCTCACCTCTGTACTGGAAGGCTGCAGTCACCTGGCCGGTCAGTCCGGAGAAAGTCTCATCCACTCGCTTGGGGAATCCCTGGTCCATAGTCTTTCTGACCTCATCATAACTGAGGAAACACAGACAGTCATTACACCGATTCACCATTTGAAAACCGTCATCACACCTTAATAATTCACCTGAATAAATGTCACATAATCTGAACTCACCTGTAGTAATCGCTGCCTACAAAGAACAGAGTCTTGCCAGTGTCCACGTCATGAAAGACTGCATCAATTTTCTCCACACTTTTGGCCAGACCAAAACTGGAAATTGGTTTAGGATAGCCGCGTACAAGATCATATCCACTGAAAGCCCAAACCTTCTTTCCTGTATAGAGATAGAGAAAAGAAAAGAGTTTAGTTTATGCATGTAAAGATGAATAATGTCAAATTGAAAACTGTTTTAGGTAAGGAAAACACAAACCTTTAAAGAGATAGACTTTGTCTGAGCTTCGGCTTTCATAAGCAGCGTCAATGTTTGAGGGGGCATCGGGCCAGAAGTTTGTGATGAGACTCTGCTGAGGTGTTCTGCTCTGAGGGTAGCTCCTCCAGAAGAAGCTGAGAACACACAAGAACTTGAATGAGTTCATAAGTCAGAACTTGAATGAAGAGAAAACAATGTCAATGGACTTCAGCATTTGGATATTTGAGCATTCTCCAGGATGTCTGACCTGTCCTTGAAGAAGAAAATCTCTCCTCGCAGGGTGGCGACAGCATCCAAAACCATGGTTGAATCACAGGCATCAGGAGTGCTGGGGGGCAGTGGTTCCTCTCCAGAGGAATCCGTATCAGGGTTTGGGCCTGAAGGATAAACAAAATGAGTCACCAAGTATTCAGAAAGCCCAGCATCACATTGAAAAAGCCCAAACACTTGGTGCATCCCCAAGAGATTGTCCGATAGCAAATACACTGAAAAACATTAACTTTAATTAAATGTATTATGTCAACAGATTTCAAATAACTGTATTAGGTTAGTTGAAAGCAATAATATTAAGTTGAACCTAATATTTTTATTTAAACGTTATATTATTGGTTTCAACTAACCTAATACAGTTATGTGGAATCGGTTGGCATAATACATTTAATTCAAGTTAACATTTCAGTTATTCCAGTGTAGGCATTAATGGCTCAGCCGGTTAGGACTCACCATAGAGAGACTGGATGCCGTTGACATCGTCCCGGGGCAGGATGAAGGTGTCAGGATTTCTGTATGTGTACACAGGGTACATGAGAGCACCAGCATCATCAGAGTGAGACAAGCCCAGGGAGTGGCCAAACTCATGGGCAGCCACCATGAAGAGGACGTAGCCTACAGCAGAAAACACACTTACAGGTTAGCCTTACAAGATAATATCATATCAAAACTGACAGTAGTCAGCATGATCCATCATGGTGTACGTAAATAACAAACTGACCTGTGTTTGAACGGAAAGTGAAGTCCTCATCCTCGTCAAAATGAGCATCTCCACCAATGCCAGGGGATGGGGCGAATGCATGGGCAAGAGTACCGCCAGGGCCATCAAAGGGGTAATAATCACCATGTGCTGTTAACAAGAACATACTCAGATCAGGTTTTGACAAACAGAGGGACAATAAATACATGTAAAAAACAGCAAATCAGAAACAGGTTTTCCTAGTGCTACGAATGACCATCTGTCCAATGTGGTTTAAGACTTGCATGAATTTAGGGTTAGGATTAGGCTTAAGGATGCTCTAGGGCAGCGGTTTTCAAAGTGTGAGGCGCGCCTCCCTGGGGGGGCGCCACAGAGCTTCAGGGGAGGCGCAGCGTGAGAAAAAAATAACAAGAAAAAGTGAGTAAAGTGTCACTTGCACACTTTTGGCTGTCTGTGGAGACCGAGTTCCCCCACCTCGCCAAAAAGGCTGTAAAAGGGCTCATTCCCTTCACCTCCCAGGGGCGGACTGGCCATCTGTGTGTTCTGGAGAATCACAGAACGGCAGGTCGTCAGCGGGCCGTTGACAGCCGGCTCGGTTCGCTGATGGCCGGCACCGCCCTTTATTTTTTATGTTTTTAAACGGCATCATTTAAGTTGCGCTGACAGGCGACAGAGGTCCGTTCAGCGGGTCGTTTCCACGCAGCGAGGCTCCCCCCCCCGTTGACAGTTCACAACCCCCCCCCCCGTTGACAGTTCACTAGCGTGCTCTACCAATTTGTGTGGGCTGGGCTGGGTGAGATTCCAGGGCTGATTTTTATTCCCAGTCCGCCCCTGCCTCCACCTACCTGTGTGAGTGCGTTTTCCGCATTGACTTTGATCAAAAGCAAGTACCGGTCAAGGCTGCAGCCAGAAGATGATCTGCGTTTATTCCTGTCTACATTGCATCCCCGCATCATCCGCCTGCGCGCATCAAAGACGCAGACTCATTGTTCCCACTAAAGTAGGGGTGAGTGTAATAAGGAGGCAAAGTTGACGTTCAGTGTGTTGCCGGGAGCATATAAGGATTTATCCACGATGTTGAAAATGTAATTTAAAAAAAAAAAAAAGTTTAAAACATAAAGATAAAAAGGTTTAAAAAAGTTATTGTTTCATGTTTTAAGGAGGTGACGCTACTCAGCCAATCAAATTGGTGCAGTCAGTGAGTCAGCACGATAGATTCAAACACACATACAGAGACGAGACAAGAAGAGAGAAACAGTCGGAGTCATTTCAAATGGCGTGCTCAAAAAAGAGAAAGGTAGACAGCGAAAAAAGAGCATTTAATTACATGTTCTCTTACTGGACCTCTTTGAAATGCAATTGAATACCCCTGCATTATAGCAACAACAACAATAATAATAGCAATAATAATTGGGAGGGGGGGCGCGGCTGTTCTTATGTTCTCTGAGGGGAGGCTCACCTTCCCACACTTTGAAAACCCCTGCTCTAGGGGAAGTGACAACCAATAACCTGAGCAAAGAAATAGTATATAACTGGTGAAGACACAGTAAAAGTTCTCTGTACTCACATAGGCGGCCAAAGGAGATCATGATGTCAGCGGTGCCACTGTAGATTCTGGTGAATCTCAGAGGAGTGACTTTGGCCCAAACCTGCAGAGCTCTTTCTATAGAATCATCTACCTCTGACACAGACATGTCCGGAGTGTAGTTCTCTATCCTGAGGAACAAAAGTCAAGAATATTATTAGTTAGACCTACTAAAGAAACCTTTTCATACACATTCTCTCTTTAGATCAGTCACCTGTAGGTAAGGCTGTTTTTCTGCCACTTGTACTGTCCAAACGTGGAGAAACGGGCAAGATTTTCGTCTGGAACACCACAGCGAGGCTTCTTCATGATTGCCACGGTGTCAGCATCCAGCGTCCCGGTGATCTGGAGACCAAAGAATCTCTGCATCTCACTCAGCTTCCTGCTCGCTGGGCTGATCCCCCGCCCGTTAGTAGTCTCCTCTGTTAGGTTGTAGAATTTCTTTAAGTAGTTCTGCAAGAGAGAGAACAAAAGTTTGATATACTGCAGCTGTATAACGTATACACTCTTGTCTAGGAAGAATACATCTGTATCTTAGTATGCAGAAAGCTATTGACAGCAGAAATACTTTTTCCTGTACAGCTAACACATTCAGAATTCTTAGAAGGGTAGAGTTTCCCATACAATATATGACAATAAAAGATCAATCAAGCATACATACCTCTGCACGTTCCTCATCTTCCACAGTAACCTGTGATACTGGCATGCAGTAAGCTGTGAGTGCCAGGCTCAGCAGGGTGCACAGATTAAAGTCTTCATGTCTTCGTTTCGTTCTCGAGTGTAATTTTTGTTACTGTGCAGAGGGCAGCTGTTTTATAGGCTGAGGACTTCAGAGCGACAGGGCGTGTTGAGCAACTACGTCCTTCAGTGAGTGACTCAATATTCCTTTTATGGTTAGGAGAGGAAGTTGTGCTTTGATTACTCACCCCAAAACAAAAAAATCCCCAAACAATGCACTGTGAGTCTGATGAAATAACATTTGTATTTGGATGTTATTCATGGAAATTTTATTGGTGTGAAAAATATTTTGTAACAATGACATACATTTGCCATAAAACGTTATCTGTGTATGATCTCCAGATTCACTTGCAGATTTAGTTTAAAAATGTGTTATTTTTTTACACCTGTAAAGTTCATACCAAACAGATTTAAAAAATAAAGGTCCATCTTATCTTATCTTATAAACAATTTGAATTTGTATCTAGGAAAAAAAGTGTTCCCGGAGCAACTTAACAAAAACAACCAAAAAAGATAACCCTATATAACATGATTTTAAAAACATATCATATGATGTTCTCAAAGGTTCAATAAAATGCTCAATTTATTATGTTGAGCGTGCCAACAACATGGATACGTTTTACAGCAGTGATTGCCATTCAGTATTTGATGACCATTTATTTTTCATTAATAGTCATTCATTATGCTGTGCCATTATATTCATTCAACATTTTGGGCTTGAATATTGTTTCTACAGCATCTCCCATTGGGTTTATGAAGACATTCACGTTTATTTAATAACATATAATTGAGTGTTGTATTGCAAAGGAAGCCTGAGGGGTTTTTCACTTAATGGAGGAACTTAGTCAGCTCCAGGTAGTTATTTTCCATCCAGTTAGTTCTCTAATAATCGACACCCACTTTGTACACCAATGTTTGTTCAGCTTTTTACACATTTATTTAAAAAAAGAAAGGAACGAAACCCAGAGCTCTAATAAATTAATAATTTTCTGTTACCAGAACAATGTGTAATATAGGGATCAATATGAAGGTTCCTTTTACAGCATTGCATTACAACACTGAATCAGAAGCTGATTTCCCACTTTATTAGAGCATTATTCATCAGTGGGCAGAGTACTGTTAGACATCATGTGGTTATTGCCGGATGTATGTCACACACAGACACTGTGCTACGGCCGCCTGGCTACATTAGTAATGTCTGAGAGAAATTACCATATTTGGTTTCATATAATTCCAATAACATAATGCTAAATCAGCATACATGACATGTGGGATTTATTTCTAAAAGCTAGCTTCTATGTGTTGAACATGTTAGCATGTGATAAAACTGGCAACAAACATCCATGTTTTCAAGTTATCTAAAATAATATTTATATTAAGAATAAAACCTTTTACACAACAGCTTTTAAAAACAAAAGCCTGATTATTATTAATATGGTGTTATTTTACCGTCCTTGTACAACACTCTGAAGCTAAGACTGTCTGTAGTAAAGACCGGCTGTACTACTTGGAACAGTACTCCAGGGGGCAGTGTCGTGAACTGGTCAGAACCTGCCTATACATGGATCCAGAAAGGGGATACCAAAAGGCTAAAGAACTTCTTCAAGAACATTATGGCAATGAGTTTAAAATTGAAAAAGCCCTATCATGGTCTCAAATTAAACCTGAGGACCCCAAGGCTTTACAGGCCTTTGCATTATACTTAAGAGGATGCTGTAATGCAATGGAGGAAATCACCTACATGGAGGAATTGGATCTTTCTTCAAATCTTAAATCCTTGATGGCAAAGTTACCATACAAACTCAGAGAGAGGTGGCGATCAGTCTACAGGCTAATGGAAAGGCGGCACAGCAAGGTCAAATTCAGCGACCTTGTCAAGTTCATTGAGCATCATGTAAAAATATTAACAGACCCTGTCTTTGGCTGTATACAGGACCAAACTGTCAACACAGCAAAGCTGGGCTTCAAAGCAAGTATCAACAAGAGGCCAAAATCCACTAGCAGCAACTTTGCCACCAGTATTACAAACATTGACTGCCAGTCCACATTTCCCCAGCCTCACAGCAGCACCTCCCAAGCTTCCTGTTTGTACTGTTCAGGAGGACATACGATGGATGCATGTTTCTCACTCAAAAAGAAAATGCATAAAGAAGAGATAAGCTTCATAGCAAAAACTGCAATAACCACTTAACATGTAAAGTGTGCAACCAATCTCACCCTACTGTGCTCCATATAGGAAAAGAAAAGGAAAGACAATTGGAAAGAGGTGAAAGGTCTGAAACCTCAAGGACCGGAGAGAAGGCTATTCTAAAAGCATGTGGGCATATTGGGGCCGGTGAAGTGGAAGAGGAGTGTGTGCTATCTATTGTGCCTGTTAAAGTCAAATCTAACAAACGAAATCAAATTATTCAAACATATGCATTCCTTGACCCTGGAAGTACAGCTTCATTCTGCACAAGCAAGCTCATGAACCAGCTCAACATGTCAGGAAAGAAAACAAACATCCTTCTTTGCACCATGGGCCAAGAAAAGACTGTGAGCAGTCATATCATCACAGGACTGGAAGTGAGTGAGCTACATGTCAACAGGTTCATCCCTCTCCCAGAAATCACCCAGAAAATCATGCCTGTCACCAAACATAACATTCCCAATCAAAAGGATCTATCAAAGTGGCCATATCTCAGTGAAATCAAACTCCCTACCATTGATGCAGAAATCGGCATGTTGATTGGTACCAATGCACCCAAAGTTATGGAACCGCTAGAAATGATTAATAGCCAAGGAGAAGGCCCGTACGCATGCAGGACTTTACTGGGATGGGTGGTCAATGGCCCTTTGAGAGGAGGAATAGCAAAGGACAGCAATACCGTCTCCGTGAACAGAATTTCTTTGGTCAATTTACAGGAGTTACTGATCACACAATATAACACAGACTTCAGTGAAAAGGCCTATCAGGACGCAAAAGAAATGTCAGCAGAGGACAAGCAATTTATACAAATAGCAAAAGACTCATCAAACATTTTGGATGGACACTACAGTCTAAGATTACCTTTCAGGAGGAATGATGTTTCAATGCCAGATAATCGCCACGTTAGTGAGCAACGTCTCTCCTGCAAAGAAAGCTTCGTAGGAATGCATCATTTCATGAGGAATATACCAGATTTCTCATTGATGTAATTGACAAAGGTTATGCTGAAGAAGTGCCACAGGGGCAGCTGAAGCAAAAGGAGGGTAAAGTCTGGTATATACCTCATCATGGGGTCTACCACCCCAAGAAAAGAAAACTCAGTGGTCTTTGACTGTGGAGCATCATTCAAAGGCACATCCTTAAACTCAGAACTGCTGCAGGGTCCTGATCTCACTAACAGCCTTTTAGGAGTACTAACCAGATTCCGCCAGGAGCCAATAGGAATGATGGGGGACATCCAAGCGATGTTTCACCAAGTCAAGGTGCACGAAAAAGATACAGACTTTTTAAGATTCTTGTGGTGGCCTGGTGGGGACACAAACCTTCCCCCTTCTGAGTACCGCATGACTGTGCATCTCTTTGGCGCTGTGTCATCACCCAGCTGCGCTAGCTACGCATTAAAAAGAACAGCAACGGATAATAGGGAGTACTTCAGACCTGAAGTGATTGACATAATACTGAAAAACATCTATGTGGATGACTGCCTAAAGTCTGTTGCTACAGAGGAAGAAGCTATCCTGCTGGCCAAAGAGCTCACAGCTGCATGTCAGAGGGGAGGTTTCCACTTCTCTAAATGGATAAGCAACAGTCGCAGGGTGCTTTCCGCAATTCCCGAAGCTGACAGAACTAAAGAAGTGAAGGAGCTGAACCTGGACAGAGATCGACTCCCAACTGAGAGAGCACTTGGAGTGCAATGGTGTGTGGAAGATGACAATTTTACATTCAATGTCAGCATCAAGCCACAACCACACACAAGGAGAGGAATATTATCTATGGTGAGCTCCATCTATGATCCTCTTGGGTTCCTTGCACCCTTCACTCTGCCTGCCAAGTTGCTTTTACAAGAGCTGTGTAGCACTAGCTACGGTTGGGATGAGAACATACCTGAGAAGTTTTCTAAGCAGTGGGTTACATGGAAGCTAGATCTTCAGAAGATGACTGACTTCAAGGTAAAAAGGTGCATCAAGCCCAAAGACTTTGGCCAACAGATCCGAGCACAACTACACCATTTCTCAGATGCAAGTGAGCAGGGGTACGGCACAGTGAGCTACTTGAGACTGGTAAACCACAATAACAACATTCACGTGGCATTCATGATGGGAAAGGCAAGAGTAGCTCCTCTCAAGAAGATCACAATCCCCAGGATGGAGCTTGCTGCTGCAGTGCTGGCTACAAGAGTGGACGCATTACTCAGAACAGAGTTGCAGCTACAGCTGGAAAGCTCTATGTTTTGGACTGATAGCCAATCTGTGCTCAAATACATTGCAAACCAACACACAAGGGCCGTGTCTCAATTCTGGGGCTGCACCCTTCGGAGTACGCAGCCTACGCGGTCCACGGAGGACCCAGCCCACGTAGACCGGGTAGGCTGGACTGAGCGGCCTACGAAATGAGACTGTCTAGCCTACGGAGCGCTTCGTATTTACGTCACGTGATACGCGCTGTTCGGTTGCGCTGCTCCAGCAGCTTGCTAGCAAATTAGCTTACAAGCTAACTCAGCTGAAAAGGATCCAGAAAATTTACTTTTACTTTTTACTTTAACCATTTTTTGGAGATCACCGTCGGCGATGAAATAAAGAGGACCATGGGCAGGTAAATACGATTAAGCTGTTCCTTTAGCCCCCAGTAATGATACATTAGTAAGTTAACAAGTACATTATATATAGCTGATGTAATTTAATCATATTATTTCATATTTAAAATAAGTCTTAATTTTTCTGTACTAATAAAACAATGTTTTTTAAAATGAACAAAAGCATGTTGTATAGATTGATTCTTAACAATATTAGTGTTCTAATCTTAATAGCTGTGATTATAACAGTTTATATTCTCCTTCTTCCCCTAAACCAGCCCAGATGATGTCCCACTGACACCAGGTCAGCACCTCCAGGTCCAGCAGCACCGTGACCCCCCGCTCTGCTGAAATACACAATTAAACATTTTCTATGACCTATTTTTTGTGTTAATAAAATTAAACTGAACTGAAGACAGTTTAATGACCTAGAGATATCCTATTATTCCACTGCTTATGTACACATGTTGGAAATAATGGTTAAAACCTCAGTAAATGAAATAAACAATGTGTTTAACAATTACTATTTTAATTTAGTTTTGTATTTTCATCTTATCACAAAGTAGAGGTAAGAATATATCCATCCTCTCTCTGCAGCTTCATGTCTTCTATTATGAGAACTTTCATCATTGAGACACAGGAAATCAATCATGTATTTAACATCACCAGCAGTAAAACAAATATCAGCTAAAGTGTGTTTTTCGAGTTGTTTATTTGTATTATATGTGCAGCAAGTATATAGAAGCAGCTGTTTGGGGAATCAGACAGACTCAAGCTATAATCGTTACATATCTATTAAAGAAAGGACACATACAAAATCAAATTCTGAAACTAAGACACAAGTCTGTAGGACGGCAGTAAGCAGAGGTCTGGGTGGAAGATGTTCCTGATCGCCGTTTTGCTTTCTCCAGCACCTCGGGGTGTCCAGGTGGGTGGCAGCTCTGTCCTGATGATCCGCTGTGGTTAGGGGTCCTTCTCCAGCACCTCGGGGGGTCCAGGTGGGTGGAGGCTCTGTCCTGATGATCCGCTGTGGTTAGGGGTCCTTCTCCAGCACCTCGGGGTGTCCAGGTGGATGGAGGCTCTGTCCTGATGATCCGCTGGGTTAGGGGTCCTTCTCCAGCACCTCGGGGGGTCCAGGTGGATGGAGCTCTGTCCTGATGATCCGCTGGGGTTAGGGGTCCTTCTCCAGCACCTCGGGGGGTCCAGGTGGATGGCAGCTCTGTCCTGATGATCCGTGCACTTCTCAGATTAGGGGTCCTTCTCCAGCACCTCGGGGGGTCCAGGTGGATGGCAGCTCTGTCCTGATGATCCGCTGGGGTTAGGGGTCCTTCTCCAGCACCTCGGGGGGTCCAGGTGGATGGCAGCTCTGTCCTGATGATCCGCTGGGGTTAGGGGTCCTTCTCCAGCACCTCGGGGGTCCAGGTGGATGGCAGCTCTGTCCTGATGATCCGCTGGGATTAGGGGTCCTTCTCCAGCACCTCGGGGGGTCCAGGTGGATGGCAGCTCTGTCCTGATGATCCGCTGGGGTTAGGGGTCCTTCTCCAGCACCTCGGGGGGTCCAGGTGGATGGCAGCTCTGTCCTGATGATCCGCTGGGGTTAGGGGTCCTTCTCCAGCACCTCGGGGTGTCCAGGTGGGTGGCAGCTCTGTCCTGATGATCCGCTGTGCACTTTTCAGATTAGGGGTCCTTCTCCAGCACCTCGGGGGGTCCAGGTGGATGGCAGCTCTGTCCTGATGATCCGCTGTGGTTAGGGGTCCTTCCCCAGCACCTCGGGGGGTCCAGGTGGATGGCAGCTCTGTCCTGATGATCCGCTGTGCACTTTTCAGATTAGGGGTCCTTCTCCAGCAGATCCATTTCTCCAGAATTGTCCTAATTACAGAGAAAAACAAGAGAAAAAGAAAAAAGTGAATTAATCATATTAAACACAGGGTTGCAAAAGTATTATTGCAAAATGTAACTCTAAGCATTTCAGACAAACAATCCTTAAAGGATCATTTAAAATGATGTACTGTTTTGGTTTTTAACTAAAGAGATGAAGTGACAGTCACACGTGCATCCCTTTGACAGCACGGCACAAACTAACATCAAGCTAAAGGCTGCTGTCTATTTGTGATTGTGTTATTATTATGGGATTAGGATAAATAAAATAAACTTTAACCTAAATAAAAGATGATCAAATCTGGTGGAAATATTGAAAATAGGCTTTTTTTTAGCCCTACCTCAAAGCAGCATGAGCTGAATACAAAGGTTGTAATGTTGTCCCAAAGTTTAATAAACAGCAAAACAGAGAAATAAATAAAGCAAACAGCAGCTACACGTCAGGGTAGCATTTTATAAATCCCACCGTACTGTAGGCTATACCGGTCTAAATGTTTTCACTTTGTCATTTATGTAATATAAAGTATAACTTATCTATAACAGAGCCAAGATCTCTGTATGACTTTAGTAAACTTCTGAATTGAATCAAAAATAAGGGTAAACAGTGCAGTACGTCCAGCTAGCTAGTTAGCGTCACTAACGTCACGTATTTAACCGTATTATTTAACGAAAATGTACGTTTTAATGCCCCTTGGGTTTGACGTGTGTGACGTTAGTTAATTTAAAGTAAGTTAAAACCCAATACTCACATTTATTAGTGATTCCTCCTTGCAGCTGCTTTTAAATCCACTCTGCTGGGAGACCGGACCGCCATTTAATTTGAAAAAACTCACTCTTCCCTGCGCGCATTGCACCCTGGGATATGGTAGACCGCGGAGTGTACATGAGATGTATCCTTCAAATTGGGGAAAAGTAGGCCGCATTTGTGGGCCGCATTCGGAGGACTCTCTTGGGACACCCTTCTTTCGGCGGAAGTGACGTATGCGGTCTACAAATTCAGCCTCCGAAGGGCGCAGCCCCTGAATTGAGACACGGCCAAGGTTTCACACATTTGTTGCAAACAGGATCTCCATCATCAGGGAGTCCACAGAGATAACCCAATGGCACTATGTGAACACAAAGATCAATCCTGCTGATGTCGCCTCTAGAGGACAAAAGGCAGACACATTTATGGAGAACAGAACATGGATCCATCGCCCAGAAATGCTCTGGAAGTCAGAAAAGGACTGGCCGCTGTTTCCCCTGGAATCCATCTCTCTCTCCTGCGATGATTTAGAGGTCAAAAGAAATGCTATTGTCAACACAGTTATGGTCACAGAAAATCCTACAAGCCAGCTACTCATGCATTTCTCCAGCTGGAGAAAACTGAAAGTTGCAGTAGCATGGATCCGGAAGTTCAAAGAAAGCTTGAAACGGCTCGTTCAAAGGAGAAAAGAGCTTATTTCCACTTTAAATGACTCCAATACTGATGCTCAAAACAAAACACACGAAGGCCACACTGGGTGGACAGACCATTACTCTGGAAGATCTTGAGAAGGCAGAAAACTCCATCATATGCCAAACCCAAAGACAGTATTTTCCAGAGGAAATGACAGCACTGCAAACAACAAAACGTGGTGTCAAAAGGACAAGCAGCCTCTACAAGCTTGATCCAGTGTTAAAGGATGGAGTGCTAAGAGTGGGAGGACGCCTGAGGAGGGCAGCTATGCCAGAAGAAACTAAGTTCCCTGTCATACTGCAAAAAAACTGTCATGTGTCAACTCTCATATTAAGGCACATGCATGAAAGAACTGGACATGGAGGAAGAAACCACATCCTCTCTGAAGTTAGGAAGAGGTATTGGATAATCAAAGCCAACTCTGCTGTAAGAAAAATTGGGAGATTGTGTTTTGTGCAGACGACAAAGAGCCAAAATTGGAGAGCAGAAGATGGCTGACTTGCCACAGGAAAGGCTTGAGCCAGACATGCCTCCATTTACCAATGTGGTGTGGACTACTTTGGCCCTATTCAAGTCAAAAGAGGACGTACCACATTAAAGAGGTACGGAGTGCTGTTCACGTGCATGACAAGCAGAGCTGTGCATATTGAGGTCGCCAGCTCATTGATACAGACTCATGTATCGACGCATGAGAAGATTCATATGCAGAAGAGGTCAAGTGAAACATATAAGATCTGACAATGGGACAATTTTGTTGGAGCTCAGAGAGAGTTAAAGGAAGCCCTCTCCATTCTGAACCAGCACAGAATTCAGGAAAATCTGCTGCAAAAGGGCATAAAGTGGAGTTTCAACCCCCCAGGAGCATCCCACCATGGAGGAGTATGGGAGCGTCTGATAAAGTCTGTGAGACAGGTTCTCTATTCTGTTTGGAAGCAGCAGACTTTGGATGAAGAAGGGCTACAAACCCTTTTATGTGAGGTAGAGGCAATTTTGAACAGTCGACCAATCACAACAGTCTCAAATGACCCTCAAGACCTGGAGCCTCTAACCCCAAATCACACCTTGCTCTTAAAAGCCAAGCCAATTCTGCCCCCTGGAGTTTTTGACTTGGCTTTTAAGAGCAAGGTGTGATTTGGCCAGCAAACATCCATGTTTTCAAGTTATCTAAAATAATATTTATATTAAGAATAAAACCTTTCACACAACAGCTTTTAAAAACAAAAGCCTGATTATTATTAATATGGTGTTGTTTTACCGTCCTGTACAACACTCTGAACCAACCCTGTCTGTGTAAAACATGTTATGATCAAACACAGCTAGCAGCTAACAATGTTAACAGCAAAGACAATGCAAACAACAGCAACAGTGCAAAGCTGTTTTCAGCAAAACACGCCATATGACCTCAGTGTAGAGCAGAAGCCAATAGCCAACCTCAGACACAGCACTTCATTCATTCATTTATTCACAAGTTTAAAACAAGGGTTCAAAGCAAGACATATTTGAATCATGTGAAATGGGACATACTGACAAGCTATACGAACCTTGAGAATAGAGGCCCAGGCACTAAAAAGTATTTAAATAAATATAAATAAAGTATTTACTATAAATATGATTAGCTCATCTAGAACTGGAGAGTTCATATACAGAAACATTACAACTGAACGACACCTCACACTAACCAAATACCTTAAAATGAAACTAACCCTAACTACTAAATGGTCTAAAGCAGGGGTATTCAACTAAAATTCAACGAGGTCCAGTTAGAGAAAATCTCCCCATGCAAAGGTCCGGAACGTCAAAATGTCTAAGTTGCTTTATGAATTAGTGTGATATATATTGAAGTAGCTGTAGCTTTATCAACGTCTGCATGTAATCAACAACTGACTGCCAATCAAATAAAGAAAGTACAATTCAAAAACAACAATATTTATTGTCAATTAACATTGAACTATACAGATACACAGTAAATACTGTGGATATGTGTAATGTTCCTCTCTGGCTGCATTTAAAAATAAAATAGGAGAAAATAAATAAAATAGCTTTTGAAAATATATGCATCTTAAAAGTGCTTAATTTTAGATAAATAAAATAAAGTGTAGCAGCAGCTTGAGTTTCCCTTTTTCTTTGTTAACCGTTTCACATCATGACTTAACAGTTTCAGCCGATTATAGAACAATATCAGTCTTTACACATCATAACAATTGAACAGTTTTAAAGTTTCTCTTTCTTTCCCTCTTATATTGCAGTCCCTCACTCACTTTTTTGTATTCAGTGCGAGAATTGAGCTTGAGCTTGTCCTGCCAGGAGTTTAAATCTGGGCTGAAATGGTGTCAATGCCATTCTCATACACACATGCAGGTGCTCATTGGTTAGCCTCGGTTAGCCTGCCCTGGAACGATATTTAGTTTTAATTTTGATCCTGGTGGACTGATCATATTGGGCTCTGAGAGTGCTTATTTTTTGTGACCTCAGTTCTGACTTGAGAGGGAATGTTTGGTCAAACACTTTGTGTTTTGTCTCAATTACCTCATTCACACCAACTGTGTTTCAGGGCCGGTTCGGAGCTGGAGCTTGAAAAGCACCGGGTTTTCCTGTTCACACCGCAGCGGAGCAGCCTCTTAGCTCCGGAATCCGGTTCGTTTCAAGCACCAAAAAATTCTCCGGCTAGAGCAAAAGCACCGCATACGTCACGCTTACGTCGAGGCGGGGGCAGGGGGGGGGGCAGGGGCGGGATCAACTTCTGAACAACAACAAAAAGCCCGCGTTTTATCCAGTTTGTACACAACGATGGAGAAACTTAACAAGCAGCAGTGGTCCACTGAAGAGACCAGCTACCTACTGGGAATCTGGTCTTCCGAAGACAACCGCTGATTTTTACCAAAACCAAAACGAGTAGCGCTTCAACACAATCGGCCATTGTTGTTGTTGTCGGTGTGAGCTGTGAGGGGTTTCCGCGCGGTTTGGCTTTATGAAGCAGGCACGCAAACGGTTACGTCATGACGCAAACGATGACGCAATGACGCAGCACCAGTCGGGCTCTGAGCATTGTGAAAAGAGCCGGAGCTAAACCGAAGAACCGGTTCTGAACCTGAAAAGCTCTAGCACGGAGCTTGAACCGGAGTTGCGTTGGTGTGAATGAGGTAAATGTGGCGTTTTGGCACTTTTAATGAGCGCCACGGTCTCTGAACAAATGAGACACACTGGTTCTGTGCTCCCAGTGGGCAGGATGAACATGAATGAGTCCGTCCAATCAGGGTTAAAAGCTCTGTTCTCACTGTCCACTTTCCTCTTCTTGGAGAGCGCCATGTGTCATTATTTGTCTCTCCCTGTCTGCCGCAAACACGCCTGTTCACTCTCCTCTCCGCTTCTCTCCCTGTATCGCTAATTATTCTCTTCACTCTCTTTCCTCTCCACTTCTCTCTGCCGCTCTCGTCTCTTCTTCTGTGTTTCTCTCCCTGTATCGCTCACTCGTCTCTTTCGCCCCCTGTCGGCAGCGGTTAAAATAGAATCGCCCCGTCAAATTGAATTCCCCTATTAATGTATTGATTATAGGTCCGGGTCCGTATAGGTCGGCGTCTGGGTCCGGATTCGGACCGCGGTCCGCCTGTTGCCGACCCTGGTCTAAAGCATTTATTTCATCAGTCTTAACATTGATTTAAAATAATAAAGAAAAAAGACACATTTCAAGGGAAATAACGGCTAATATAAATACATTTCAGAGTAAAGTTAACGTGAAATCTACAGTCATTTATCTGACAAATGTTTTAATAAGTGCTGCTTTAACCCCTTTTTAAAAACAGACACAAATGAAGACATTTAAATAGTATTATCAATCCTTTTCAATACTAAAGTAACCTGTATATCCTATATAACCTGTTTCAATAATTATAACTTTGTCTGTGTAAAATGTATACTTATGAAACTAGACCAAGTGTTCTTATTTTGTTTTGTTTGATGTGGTCAATTGTGTGTGCGTTGACTTAGGAATGTAGAGGATCCAGTCGCCCCCCCCCGGGTTTTTAATGGGCCGGATAGGAGCATGGGGGGTTGCAGGAGAAAGGTAATAAAACTGACACCATTGAGTCTATGCAGAGATTGTACTGAGAGAAAGATTGGGATGCGGAGTGGTACGGCCAGGTGCTGAGGATAAACGAAGATAAGGATTGGTACCTCACCCCCGTTCAACCCAGAATTGTTTATTTTATGGCTGCCATAAAAGATGACCTGGGATTGATCGGCGGCGCAGGAGATCCAAACTTCCCACACCTATGGCTGACTCACTCTGATTCGCTGTTTAGACCTCGTCAATGGCTGACTCACTCTGATTCGCCCAGGAGTGAGTCCACCAATGAAACACCTAGGGAGGAGCAACCGACACAACTCCTCCCACACCTCTCCGTTTGTGGTCATAAATATTATGAATTCTGTACACTCGGGGCCTCTGTTCTGTCTGACTGTCTGATACGTACATCGCACGGTAGTAAGAACCAAGGCCCGAAGTACTTAATTTGGTACTCTCCAGACGGTAGACCAGTTCTACCCCCAGAGTGGATAAGATCCATGCTAAAAGAAGCGCATGGCCCCGCTCATTGTGGTAAAACTCAAATGGACAGACATCTCACGCATTGGTGGCACCCATACTTACCTGACATGATAGCGAACCATTTGGAAGAATGTGTAATCTGCCTCACCCACAACATCAGAGCAACAGTGAAGCCTCACCAGGGAAAGTTTCCTTTACCTAAAATGGCCGGAGAACAAATCATCATTGACTACACAGATATGATTGATAAGGTTAGAGGGTTCAGGTATCTCCTAGTGGTGGTAGATGCATATACAGGATGGCCAGAGGCCATACCATGTCGTAGGGAAGATGCAGACTCAGTGATCAAGTTTCTTATCACTCATTACATCCCCCTACATGGGTTCCCCAGAAGGGTGAGGTCAGATAATGGCAGCCATTTCAAGAATCATCATTTGCAGACAGTTGAGAAGTCCCTTGGACTCAGACACAACTTTGGATCAGTGTATCATCCACAGTCGCAGGGAAAGGTAGAAAGAATGAATCAGAGTATCAAACAGAAGCTCAGTAAGGCCTGTGATGCCACAGGCATGAACTGGTTAGACGCACTACCTTTGGCCCTATTGTCCCTTCGCAGTTCTGTAAACAGAGGCACAGGCTTCTCTCCTTTTGAGCTAACACATGGTCACCAGTTTCCTGGACCTGGAGCATTAGCAGTAGGGAAAGAAGTAGAAGAGATGGATAGCAAACCATACTACCAGCAACTTAAGGGCTTGGTATCAGATTTCTCCACCCAGGTTGCTGACGCCAAAGGGGGACCGGAGAAGCACGAGGCTAACACCGCAGAATTCATCTGGCTGAAGGTCATCCGTCCGAAGTGGCTCAACCCAAGGTTCACCGGCCCGCACAGAGTGACTCAGAGGACATCACATGCAGTTCGCCTCGAAGGAAAGGGGGAAACGTGGTATCATTGGAGCCAGTGCGCCGTTGGAAAACCTCCAGCAAGGACGTTAGACGACATCAGAACTGACATCGCTGCAGCAGGACGAGAGAACGACACCTCTGACGACGACAGCCCAGCAGAAGCAACGACCCACACAACAAATGGCAGGGGATTGCCTAGCCTGTGCTACAGCTCGCCCGCAATTAGTCACTGACCCTGCGCCCCTGTTTTCCACAGATACCTGGGGTTACAACTGTATGTTACAACTGACCAAGATGGCTAGCCCACCTAACTGCACCACCCTGGCCAAGGTTTTCCCTCCAATTGACAATGGTACTAGGACAGGCCCATTCACGCCTAACAGAGGCGCCGGTGGGTACACATGTTTCACCATGGTCCAAAAATCTCCGCGTTTTGACCTAGGAAATATCTCTGCGGATTGGTGTAACCACACCGTGTCTGGTACTAGTATAGGACATTGGGCCAGGGGTGGTCTCTACTATTATTGTGGGGGCCACCGCCTGTTCACCCGTATCCCCGAACTATCTGTGGGGTTGTGTGCTATGGTGCGCCTCCATGCACCCCTAATGTTACGAGGCGAAAAACTGGTGCACACGGACCCTAAAGCCTCCCTCAACATCAACCTAGTCACTCGACGTAGGGGACACGTGTTGTCCAAGCGCTACGCCCCAGGCCCCTTTGATTTATCTGCCAACTCTCCCACTTACATGGACTCCATAGGGGTGCCACGGGGTGTTCCCAATGAGTATAAACTCGCTGATCAAGTTGCCTCAGGTTTTGAGAACATTCCTTTCCTCGCAGCTATCTTCCCTATCACCCCTAACAAGAATGTAGACAGGATCAACTATGTACATTACAATGTGCTCCGTTTAGCTAATCTCACTAGGGACGCTGTAGAAGGACTCGCTGAACAGCTGGGGCCGACTTCCCTTATGGCAGTTCAGAATAGAATGGCCCTTGACATGCTGTTAGCTGAGAAAGGAGGTGTGTGTTCAATGTTTGGTGATATGTGTTGTACTTTCATTCCAAACAATACGGCTCCGGACGGTTCCGTCACAAAGGCTTTAGAAGGCCTTCGCACACTATCCATAACTATGCATGAACAATCAGGGATACACAACCCCTTGGAGGAATGGTTTACAAACATGTTTGGTCCATGGAAAGGTTTAATAATGTCTCTTTTGATTTCTATAGCTACTTTTATTGCCATTTTAGTAACATGTGGTTGTTGTTGTGTGCCTTGTATCCGCTCATTGTGTGTTAGATTCATCAGTTCCACCATTGAAGGAAAAGCTGTCCCTCCGTACCAAATGCCCTTGTTGGCTTATGCATCGGAAGGAGAGGACAGCATGATGACTCAGCAGACAGGACGCAGTTTTAATATACTTTGGTCTCCCTCCACTGTCATAAGAGGTTGTTATGGTGGGCAGTTCCCGAAGGTTTAAAGTACTCTAAATCCCAGCTTCTGATGGATTTATATAATGTTGGGGGACAGACGCAGTAGAAAAGAATGACAGTGGTTATGTGTCGAATGCTTTGTGTGAATTGATCTCTTGAGGTGAGATCAAAAGGGGGATTAAAGTAACCTGTATATCCTATATAACCTGTTTAATAATTATAACTTTGTCTGTGTAAAATGTATACTTATGAAACTAGACCAAGTGTTCTTATTTTGTTTTGTTTGATGTGGTCAATTGTGTGTGCGTTGACTTAGGAATGTAGAGGATCCAGTCGCCCCCCCCGGGTTTTTAATGGGCCGGATAGGAGCATGGGGGGGTTGCAGGAGAAAGGTAATAAAACTGACACCATTGAGTCTATGCAGAGATTGTACTGAGAGAAAGATTGGGATGCGGAGTGGTACGGCCAGGTGCTGAGGATAAACGAAGATAAGGATTGGTACCTCACCCCCGTTCGACCCAGAATTGTTTATTTTATGGCTGCCATAAAAGATGACCTGGGACTGATCGGCGGCGCAGGAGATCCAAACTTCCCACACCTATGGCTGACTCACTCTGATTCGCTGTTTAGAGCTCGCCTATGGCTGACTCACTCTGATTCGCCCAGGAGTGAGTCCACCAATGGATGAACACCTAGGGAGGAGCAACCGACACAACTCCTCCCACAACTCTCCGTTTGTGGGCATAAATATTATGAATTCTGTACACTCGGGGCCTCTGTTCTGTCTGACTGTCTGATACGTACATCGCACGGTAGTAAGAACCAAGGCCCGAAGTACTTCGTTATATTGTACTGTTGTTTTTACCATTAAATCAGCTTATTGTTAAACCTCATATCGCTGCGTCTGAGCCCTTCCTTTTCATAGCAGACCACTCATCAAACGAACGGCGCGGAGCGGGCTCGAACCTTCAACCACTGAAGGGTGCTTCAACCCAACAAGTGCTGGATGGTGGGTTCACAACTGTGTGTTAGAACTTTTCCTGCATCTTCTGTTTGCGAGTCTTCCGAGGCCCCCCGGAAGCCTACCTCATTGAAAAAAGGTAAAGCACTAATGCCCCCTTTCCACCAAACCGGTTCCAGAGCCAGTTCCGGGCTACAGCCTGATTTAGCTCTGGTTCTTCCTGTTTCCACCGCAGCGGAGCGGCTATAAGCACCGAAAACCGGTGCTTAGCTGACCCTACTCGGCTGCCCGGCAAGAACCAAGAACCAATACTTCACCCTTACGTCGGAGGCGGGATTAACCTGAGCAATAACAGTTAATGGCGAGTACGCCGGTAAAATGTGCCTGTAGAAAACGGCTTATGCCGCAATAGGATAGCAACAAGTAGTCATAGTCAGATTAGCTATGCTAACATCACCCATTTTATACCAGAGAAACTTTCATAACAGCGTTGTGATACCAAACAGCGTCAATTCACACTGAAACACATTCACTTATGGGGGGGGATATTTATCAGCTGCTTGTGTGACAGTCAGACAGTAAATACTTTCCAGCTGCCGTTGCCGTGAGTTAACGGGAAAATAAACTCTGCCGTGAGTTAACGGTAGAATAAACTCCGGTGGACGAGCAGCACTGCAGCGGTCGGTAAATGAAGCTGAACCACATTAATAAACAATGAACCATGGCACTCTGGAGAAAAGTACAAGGGTTGAGAAGTAGGTATTTAATTCAATATGGCTTCTTATGATAGTGTTGTAGTACTCGAGACCGGTCTTGGTCTCGAGACCACTTTTTAACGGTCTTGGTCTTGTCTCGGAATCGAGTGCATTTGGTCTCGGTCTCGGACCTATAGGTCTCGAGATTTGATGTCAAGACCGGTCGAGACCGTTCTTATTATACATCCATGGTCAAGACCACGGCTGTTGCTGGGGATGTGATTGGATGTAAAACACCCTGTTTAAAAAATTCAACCAATAACGTGACTCCGAATCTTTGCCCTCATGCGCCGCAATGTTTGTAAACATGGCACTGGTCTATACCGGCTGCTACCCCCTCACCTCTCGCCACCCCGTTCACAAACACTCAAACGGTCTTGCAGTGAAGATGTCGCGAAATGTGTGTGTGGTGTGTGTGTGTGTGTGTGTCTTACGGGGCTTTCACTGACTGCAAACTCCTGACTGTGTGTGTGTGACAGGGAGGGAGAGAGAGAGAGAGAGAAGAAAAGAGAGTGGGTGTGTGTGTGTGTGTGTGTGTGTGTGTGTGTGTGTGTGTGTGTGTGTGTGTGTGTGTTTGTGTGTGTGTGTGTGTGTGTGTGTGTGTGTGTGTGTGTGTGTGTGTGTGTGTGTGTGTGTGTGTGTGTGTGTGTGTGTGTGTGTGTGTGTGTGTGTGTGTGTGTGTGTGTGTGTTTAAGGGTTTTCCTTCATCCTGTGTGTGTTTGTCTACAAAGGTGGCTCCTGGTTGTTTTGTTTTTGTTTGTCTTAGACCTATATACCTTAAAATGTATATAATGATGTTTTGAATTTATATATTTTGTATGTGTGTCTTTTTAAGATGATGTGGATCTTTCAGATCAAATTGATTATGGTATCTTACACATGGTATTGTAAGTGTATCATGTAGTGTTGGAATCACAGTAGTCTGGTTCCGGTCTTGACTCGGTCTCGCCCTGCCTTGGTCTTGGTCTTGACTTGGTCTCGACCTCTTAAAGTCTTGGTCTTGTCTTGGTCTTGCTACTCTCCGGTCTTGGTAATGTCTTGGTCTCGGATAAGGTGGTCTCGACTACAAGACTATCGTATGATTAACAGAAACACGATCATCGACCCGACGCAGTCCTTCATTGTTGTTGTTGTTGTGAGCCGAGCTGGGGAGAAACGTAAACCGACGTATACGGTGATATCATGACGTAGCAGCAGCTGCACCGGTCGGGCTCTGAGCGGTGGAAACACAAGTGGTGCTACAGAGAAGAACCGGTTCAGCACCAGAAAAGCAAAAGAACGGTTCTTGAACTGGATCCGGTTTGGTGGAAAAGGGGAATAAGAGTCTCAGAGTGCTCATTTGATGATTTTGTCTGTCCTCTAGTAACTACAACATTACATATTTGGCTTTGCTTCTACTCAAACAAATCAAAAAGCACTGGAAGTTATTGCCCCAGCACCGCTGAATAAGGCAAGTTATCAACAACCCCAATGTTCAAGAGGTAAGTTTGACCCTCTATTTTGATGCACATGTCAGCTGTTGAATAGCTTTTCTCATCTCCATGCACCGGGCAACGGTTACCTTGAAGCCGGTTCGATCCCGAGCTCGTCGAACACTTAAGGAAAGTCAACTTTACACATCTCTGATAAAAGGCAGATTCCGGCCAATAAAAAAACGTTTTAAAAAAAGCTTAATTTGCCCATCTCTAGCAATAGGACACAGGAGTTGTTTACATGAACTGGGTTTTTTATTTACCCAAAAATCCAAAGAAACCATCGTCAACCAATAATCTCTAATAACTAGGCCTATAAAAGAGGTCAACAGAAAATACCTCAAATAAACATGACATCGACTTAACATGTGTTCTCTCAACAAACTGACCTGCTACAATGACAAGCCAAGGAACCTAAATAGTGGCTTGGCCAAACCAAGTTGCAAACAAGAGATAACTAATATTTACAGAATACAACAGGACACTGACAAAACCCAAATCCCCCCTTTGACATGAAAGCAGGTGGTTTGTCCCAATCTGTCTCAATTGGCTGCTTGCAGTATTTATGAGTCCTCAGCACTCAGCCACGAACATGGAATAAACCTCCCCCAATGGCCACGGTAACTCAAGAGACAAAGAAAGTAATTTATGCAACAAATACTTGTGTTAGCTGTGCTAAAATGTTTGAAAATAAACAAAGTAATGTCAGATTACAAACAAATAAAGAGTTTACCATTTAAATCAAATATGTGGTGTTATTAATTGGCATGTTTTACTGCAGCAAAACTACTGAAGGTGAGGGCGCAGTGTAATTGTTTTACCCTGTGTTGCTGTGGCCATCACAACATTAAACAGCATTGTTGGAGATATTACCTTCATTCAGCTTTAGGACACTGACTCTAACATGAATAAACTTGGCTTACAACACATTTTTTCATCTTTCAGACAAAAAATAACAGTTGATGCTGAATTAATGCTCTGAATTTTAATCGAGAACCTGTTCATCTCTCGATATTGAATGTTTTTTGCCATGTTGGCATGTCTTTAGGGCTGGTATTGTCTGTTGGTCAGTCGTTGGGTCAACTTTCCTCCAAACTGAAATATCTCAACCTTTTGGTTGGATCGCAGTTAGATTCAGAAGATAATATTCTTTGTCCCCTGGGGATGCATTGTAATGACTGAAGTATCCCAATAAGTAATGCATATGACTTATTTTCTTTACATCCACGATGTATCCAGACGATTTTTACATTTCTTTGGAAAGCTTAAGTTTTGTCTTTCTTAACGCCAGAATATTAAAACAATGTATCGTCCTCACATCTGTGGTATTCATGATCAAGACATTTAGGTGTGAAGTAGCATCATTGTTCTCTATATACTCTAAGTTAGGTTATTCTCAGTGTTATTAAGTAAATGCGCATGCAATGGCAAACAGGATGTTTTGATCTGCACATGTAAAATTACAACAAAACATACTTAGAAATGTTTTTTTTTTACTTTTTATTTTCCAATGAATTTCTATGTACCTTTTCACACTTGTCTTTTGAGATGTTACCATACATGCATTCATATTTTGTTTCACAGTGGTGTACAAATGTGTGCATTCATGTGCAAATGGCAATGACAATGTTTCAAAAGAAAGGGGAATTAAAGTTCCACAGTTAAAATACATTCAATAAAAAAGTATAACAACAACACAAATAACAGCAGCAACAATAGCAATAATGAATCAGTGCATAGGACATTCATATCCTGAGATAAATACAGATAAATAAGCAATGAGTTTAAAAAGTAATATTTCAGCTGTTTTCTGAGGAAGAGTATTTATCCAGTATATACTCGGTAATGTGTAACATAAAATGTTTAAATTATAAAATATATTATTATAAATTATAGACATTTGGATCTTACCCTAACCCCAGTAGCAGGTGATTTAATGCTAAGTGGTGCTAAGAGTAGAAAAATGCTGTATAAAAGCAGTCCAATTAACTCTCTTTCCTTCATCCTCATTCAAGGTGGTCACGAGAACAACATATAAAGTAGTTTAGAAGTTAGTGCAGCGCAGGAAGTAGCTGTTGTTCAGCACGCGGAACAGCCTCCCGGACCTCAGGCTGTACTCAAACATGTATTTTCCACTATAGATGTAGGTAAAACCTGCAGAACAGAGACTCAATGTTAGTTTCTGTGTCAAGTTTTTCTTTTATTTCAGTAATCTTGACTAAGAATGCTTCTCACCTCTGTACTGGAAGGCTGCAGTCACCTGGCCGGTCAGTCCGGAGAAAGTCTCATCCACTCGCTTGGGGAATCCCTGGTCCATAGTCTTTCTGACCTCATCATAACTGAGGAAACACAGACAGTCATTACACCGATTCACCATTTGAAAACCGTCATCACACCTTAATAATTCACCTGAATAAATGTCACATAATCTGAACTCACCTGTAGTAATCGCTGCCTACAAAGAACAGAGTCTTGCCAGTGTCCACGTCATGAAAGACTGCATCAATTTTCTCCACACTTTTGGCCAGACCAAAACTGGAAATTGGTTTAGGATAGCCGCGTACAAGATCATATCCACTGAAAGCCCAAACCTTCTTTCCTGTATAGAGATAGAGAAAAGAAAAGAGTTTAGTTTATGCATGTAAAGATGAATAATGTCATCTTGAAAACTGTTTTAGGTAAGGAAAACACAAACCTTTAAAGAGATAGACTTTGTCTGAGCTTCGGCTTTCATAAGCAGCGTCAATGTTTGAGGGGGCATCGGGCCAGAAGTTTGTGATGAGACTCTGCTGAGGTGTTCTGCTCTGAGGGTAGCTCCTCCAGAAGAAGCTGAGAACACACAAGAACTTGAATGAGTTCATAAGTCAGAACTTGAATGAAGAGAAAACAATGTCAATGGACTTCAGCATTTGGATATTTGAGCATTCTCCAGGATGTCTGACCTGTCCTTGAAGAAGAAAATCTCTCCTCGCAGGGTGGCGACAGCATCCAAGACCATGGTTGAATCACAGGCATCAGGAGTGCTGGGGGGCAGTGGTTCCTCTCCAGAGGAATCCGTATCAGGGTTTGGGCCTGAAGGATAAACAAAATGAGTCACCAAGTATTCAGAAAGCCCAGCATCACATTGAAAAAGCCCAAACACTTGGTGCATCCCCAAGAGATTGTCCGATAGCAAATACACTGAAAAACTGAAATATTTACTTTAGTTAAATGTATATTGTCAACAAATGTTTCACAACTCTATTAGGTTAGTTGAAAGCAATAATATTAAGTTGAACCTAATATTTTTATTTAAACGTTATATTATTGGTTTCAACTAACCTAATACAGTTATGTGGAATCGGTTGGCATAATACACTTAATTCAAGTTAACATTTTAGTTATTCCAGTGTAGGCATTAATGGCTCAGCCGGTTAGGACTCACCATAGAGAGACTGGATGCCGTTGACATCGTCCCGGGGCAGATGAAGGTGTCAGGATTTCTGTATGTGTACACAGGGTACATGAGAGCACCAGCATCATCAGAGTGAGACAAGCCCAGGGAGTGGCCAAACTCATGGGCAGCCACCATGAAGAGGATGTAGCCTACAGCAGAAAACACACTTACAGGTTAGCCTTACAAGATAATATCATGTCTAAACTGACAGTAGTCAGTATGATCCATCATGGTGTACGTAAATAACAAACTGACCTGTGTTTGAACGGAAAGTGAAGTCCTCATCCTCGTCAAAATGAGCATCTCCACCAATGCCAGGGGATGGGGCGAATGCATGGGCAAGAGTACCGTCAGGGCCATCAAAGGGGTAATAATCACCATGTGCTGTTAACAAGAACATACTCAGGTCAGGTTTTGACAAACAGAGGGACAATAAATATATGTAAAAAACAGCAAATCAGAAACAGGTTTTCCCTGTGATACAATTGACCATCTGTCCAATGTGGTTTAAAGACTTGCATGAATTTAGGGTTAGGATTAGGCTTAAGGCAAGGATGCTCTAGGGGAAGTGACAACCAATATCCTGAGCAAAGAAATAGTATATAACTGGTGAAGACACAGTAAAAGTTCTCTGTACTCACATTGGCGGCCAAAGGAGATCATGATGTCAGCGGTGCCACTGTAGATTCTGGTGAATCTCAGAGGAGTGACTTTGGCCCAAACCTGCAGAGCTCTTTCTATAGAATCATCTACCTCTGACACAGACATGTCCGGAGTGTAGTTCTCTATCCTGAGGAACAAAAGTCAAGAATATTATTAGTTAGACCTACTAAAGAAACCTTTTCATACACATTCTCTCTTTAGATCAGTCACCTGTAGGTAAGGCTGTTTTTCTGCCACTTGTACTGTCCAAACGTGGAGAAACGGGCAAGATTTCCGTCTGGAACACCACAGCGAGGCTTCTTCATGATTGCCACGGTGTCAACATCCAGCGTCCCGGTGATCTGGAGACCAAAGAATCTCTGCATCTCACTCAGCTTCCTGCTCGCTGGGCTGACCCCCCGCCCGTTAGTAGTCTCCTCTGTTAGGTTGTAGAATTTCTTTAAGTAGTTCTGCAAGAGAGAGAACAAAAGTTTGATATACTGCAGCTGTATAACGTATAAACTCTTTTCTAGGAAGAATACATCTGTATCTTAGTATGCAGAAAGCTATTGACAGCAGAAATACTTTTTCCTGTACAGCTAACACATTCAGAATTCTTAGAAGGGTAGAGTTTCCCATACAATATATGACAATAAAAGATCAATCAAGCATACATACCTCTGCACGTTCCTCATCTTCCACAGTAACCTGTGATACTGGCATGCAGTAAGCTGTGAGTGCCAGGCTCAGCAGGGTGCACAGATGTAAAGTCTTCATGTCTTCGTTTCGTTCTCGAATGTAATTTTTGTTACTGTGCAGAGGGCAGCTGTTTATAGGCTGAGGACTTCAGAGCGACAGGCGTGTTGAGCAACTACGTCCTTCAGTGAGTGACTCAATATTCCTTTTATGGTTAGGAGAGGAAGTTGTGCTTTGATTGCTAAACAATGCACTGTGAGTCTGATGAAATGACATTTGTATTTGGATGTTATTCATGGGAATTTTATTGGTGGGAAAATAATATTGTAACTATCACATAAACTTGCCATACAACGTTATCTGTGTATGTTCTCCAGATTAATTTGCAGATTTAGTTTAAAAATGTGTTTTATTTTGCATCATGTTTTTTTTGCATGTAAAGTTCATAACAAACAGATTTATACTCCTGAATTTCCCCACGGGGAAAAAAATAAAGGTCCATTTTATCTTATCTTATACAATTTGAATTTGTATCAAGGACATTTTTTTTTCCTGGAGCCACTTAACAAAAACAACCAAAAATGATAACCCTATATAACATGCTTCTAAAAACATATCATATGATGTTCTCAAAGGTTGAATAAAATACTCAATTTATTATGTTGAGCGTGCCAACAACATGGATACGTTTTACAGCAGTGATTGCCATTCAGTATTTGACTGATGACCATTTATTTTTCATTAAGAGTCATTCATTATGCTGTGCTGTTATGTTTATTAATTATTTTGGGCTTAAACAATATTCCTAGTTTGGGTTTATGAAGACATTCACGTTTATTTAATAACACATAATTGAGTGTTCTATTGCAAAGAAAGCCTGAGGGGTTTTTCACTTAATAGAGGAACGTTTTGAGTCAGCTCCATGTAGTTATTTTCCGTCCAGATAATTCTCTAATAATCTACACCCACTTTGTACACCAATGTTAGTGGGAAGCTACATTTTTGTAACTCTTATGAAATAGTGGACAAGGAGGAGCAGTAATGTCTCTCACAACATTTTTCTCAGGCAAATTGATCAACACCAGTATGGGAAGTCACATTTAGAGAGAATGAAAAGGTTGCAAAAAAACCATGTCACAATGAAGCAGAAGGTAGAAACGCAGAAAACATTTAATGATTTGTGGTGTATCTTTAAAAGAAATGTATCATCCATCACATATGGAGTATAACATAAAAACAAAGGCATCCAGTTGCAGCAATACAATAATAATATCAACAATAAAATCAAACACAACACAAGAAAAGTGTACTTTGATACAAATTACATTATTACTATCCCGTGTAACACGATGAGGTACTGTAATAATTTTAACCACTGCTTTGAATCATCCATCACTTCCCTATTTGGTATTAGGTACATTGTGGTTATTGCTGATTATAAATGTGTTGTAACACTGGTGTTTTCACACACAGCAAATACAAATTCAATCATCTCCTCTTTTTCAGTATTTCATTGTCGTCATTCTTCTTTCAGTCCAGCATGTCATTGGCAGGGCTGGTGGTCACATATTTGGAGTTAGGGTCAAATTTGTAGTGGACGTTTCCTTTGAAGAAGTGCACAAGTCCTGTGGGGAATGAAACTAGTTATTGTTACATGTCAATTTTTTAGCCTAGTGCTTGAAGTACATGGCACCCGCATCTGTACAAATATTTCTGAATGCAACATATCAGCCTGTGGTTTCCACAAATAAAGTTATGTACACTGAAAACACTGAAACGTTGACTTTAATTAAATGTAATATATAAAAAGAAATCACTTAACTGTATTAGGTTAGTTAAAAGCAATAATATAAGTTGAACCTTTAAACTTAATATTATTGCTTTCATCTAATCTAATACAGTTATGTGAAATCTTTTCATATAATAATAACACACACTCACACACCAATTGTTTTTTAAGAAATGCGGACAGGAGGAACTTAGTCTCCTCTGAATCAGAGAAAATTATTCATGCCTGTTTCCTTCAGATTTAGAGTTTGGTCTGCAGTCACACTGTTAACTTCAACAAAATAAGAGAAATCACACATCCTAAGAATAAGCATATTTATGTTGGTTTGCAGAATTAATTCTAAGATTGTATCCACTACTTTCAATATATCTTCTTTTTCTGCAAACAGAGGTGCCTATCAGTCCTATTCCTTGCAAAAAATCTTGCTCACTTTATTGACTCGATACTTTTTTTGACACAAAATCATGTATCACATGACGAAAACTCCCCAATGTTGTCCATGTTAAATTGGAAACAGATTGAATAAGAAGGTGTTGTAACTACCCTCTAAGAAGACAGCTGCATCTATGGGAGTTGGAATCCCCGGCCACTGGTGCTCTATAAGTGTCGGTAATCCCTCCATCGTCTTCTGCTGCTCATTGTACCTATATAAAGTTCACAAAGATGACGTTGTACAGCATTGTCTCCACATTTTAGTGCTAGCAGGTTACAATGTTGCAGAGTAAACCACAGTGCCTCCTGTGTCTGACATGAGCAAACTTACCATGACTAATTAGCTTAAAACCCAAGTAAGAAATAGCAAAGCAATTGACGGAAAGCCATTTGTGTATCACCAACATCTTTTTGGCTTCAAAAATGTTGATAAGTACAGTATGATCAAAGCAATGACTACAGTCAAAAGCCAGCATCAAAATTATTTCTAAATTTGGGAGCAGATAATTCTGTGACATCTGTTTTACTGCATACGAAAGTTAGTCATAGTGCTAATGCAACATGATGTTTTTTATTAGGATCATAAAATAAATGTGGGATTATGATTATGGTAAATGAACCATTAAGCACATTTCATTTATTTGGTCATGGACCTTGTGATTTTTTTCAAAAGCAATTTCTGGTTGCAAAATTGTACTTGATATTTACTGAAAACAGATTTCAGTCTGATCAAAGTCACCAATAACTTAAAAGCTCCTTCCACACAGACTGCGAACCTGCTTTTCTTCAATGTTATCACACATCATTTTTAACCAAATTACTGATAACCCTGCACCATTCAAGAGTCAAAAAATGATTTTACACAAGTGTATACACAGTAATTATAGTTGGGATACTATAGTTATAGTTATAGCTATAGTTGGGAAACTGTGGGATATTTAATACCTCCAACACTCATGGCCAGTGAAGAATATAGTGTAGCTGCCTAGCCGGAAGTGAAGAGCGGCATCTACAGATTTTATTCTGGAGGGGAAGCCCAAGTCTGAGATGTTTCTTGGGAATCCCTCCTCAAGTTTTAGTTGCCTCATTACCCAGTATTGATGACCTGAAACAAAAAACTGATGTCTCACATTGAAAGATACAGTATATTTATATCCACTACACATTGATATACATGTTTTCTTGATTAAAAAAGTCAATCAAAGTGCCCAGGAAACTTTATTTAACCTTTGAAAAACACATTAACACTCCTATCCATGTTCTCATAGACAGCATCCAAGTAGTTGGGTACACTGTCTGACCAAAGACTGCCAATCAGGGTGATTCTTGTGTCATCAAACTGAGGATGTCTGCGCCACATAAATCTGAAAATACAAGGTACCAGGTAAAAAACAGGTCCCTCTGTCACCCTTTCTGTTTATGATGTCAACATACTTTGACAGGGACCTTTACATACCTATCTTTGAAAAATATGACCTCCTGTTGTAACTCTGTAACAGCGTCAAAGGACAAATGTGGATCACATTTGTCAGGTGTTCTTGGAGGCGGTCTTTTTGAGAATAGTGAAGCAAATTTTGGACTGATACCTGTTGGAAACAGAAATAAACAGTTTAGGTACATTCTTATCAGAACAAATAAGACCCTGGTCTTAAAAATGTATCCAGCTTTTTTTTCCTATTTAATAAAATGTTCTTGGTGTAACTATCAGAAAATGATTGTTATAAACACAAGTTAGGTAAAGTTAGTTGCCCTTGCCTTGAATCACTCTTGGCTAGTTGAAAGCAATCTTTAGATATACACTTTTGCTTTGCGCTCAGGGGCGCACCTTCCGAACAGGCAAGGCAGGCAACTGCTTGGGGCCCCGGACCAGAAGGGGGCCCCCAAAGAAGGTAGATTAAGAAGGTCCACAGCAACGACAACATGAAACACCCTTTAATTTACTGCAACGACATGTCGGGTAACCCCCTCAAGGGGTCCCCATTTAGTCTATCAGTCAGATCCCAAAGAGTCTATGACTTTAAGTGAACTCTAAACAGTATTTTTTGATAAGTAAGCTAGCTAGCGATTTGTCTACGTTAGCATCAAGCGTCTTCAAATAACATTATTCAACTCAAACCACCATATCACAATCTTTTTTAAACGTTGGTGTTTGTTGTACCTCTTAGCAAAATATGACAGCTTTATTAGCTTGGAAAATATTGATATGGAGAACTGAATTTAATAAATGTACTGTTTATTAGACCAATAATGAGATACGATGATCTTGCTAGCACGCCATGCAGTCACTCTCTCCCTGCAACTGAGACTGCTCAGCTGTGAGGAGAATGGGGGGTGCTTCGGAGATAGACCAGTGCCTGTATCAACTCAAATTCAGCCAGTGCAAACCCCAGTGGGAGCGCTGGGTCTAACTAGTGTAACGACAGCAACAGTTAGTGTGCTGATCGGGCCAGAGTCAGGCCAGACCAAGATCAGACCTCCTACACTGGGTCTGTCACTGACTTAACTATTAATAAAGTAAAAAGTTATATGCAAGAATACTAATTCAGAATGATGTACTGTATCATCTGCAAATAATCAATTTCAAGAAAGAATTAAAGAATAATCAAATATTTCATATAGCTAAACCTTGACAGAAGCCAGTTAAAGCTGCCCCATCAAGATTTCATTCTTCCCGAGTGGCTGTTGTGAGCTCAATCGCAAGAAGTGTATATGCAAGCTTTCATATGAAATCTGTCTTATGTAATAAATTGCATAATGATAACGTGATGTAACCATTATGCAATGACGTTATAATGCTAGTGTCTGATGTATTTATGAGTTTATAAGTCACTTTAAGACTGTGAAAAAACTGCTCAGCTATGCATAAAAAAAGGAAACAATAAAGTCAGAATATGACAGCAGAGAAAATCTAAGACTGTGAGAAGTTGGTTGTGAAATGAAGCGTTGACACTAACCATTATTTCAAGATTTACTGTTATTGAAGACATTTCTAAAGACTGATGATGAAACATAAAAAACAGGATGTTGTGGTTTTTAGCTTTCAACACCACTGTAAACTTTGGAAACCAAAACATTGAAATATTATCTCGAACAAAATACAGTTTGATTACATAAGACTCATCGTGTTTTTCTACTTCTTTGGTGCATGTTATTAAAGCACATGTTATAATTTCATATGCACACTCTATCTGATATATATTTATCCTTTTTTACAATTTGTCCCTATAGAGAAGTACCAGCAATTTTTAGGCCTCAAAGCAGTGAAATGAGGCCTTTTTTTTTTTACAATCCAGCTGAACTCACCATACAGGTGTTGGACATCTGTGACGTCGCGGAAGGAGAGCCGAATTTCATTATTGGGGGCAAAATTGTATGATGGTACATGATCGCTCCGGGATCATCAGAGTGGGGCAGGCCAAGCGCATGGCCAAATTCATGGACTGCTACAGCAAAAAGGTTGAAACCTGGAGCAGGAACGTCACAACACAAAGGTCATAAAGTTACACTTAATAGTTATATAAATGTCAGTGAGAGTAAAATGTCCAACCAGTCCTTAAGTCAACCTAATGTACTTTGTGTGAGAGTTCCAACTCTGGTGCTGTACCCGTAGAATTTAGACTCCAGTCTTCCTCTGCATCAAAGTGTACGTCTCCACCAATACCAACCCCAGGCAGGAAGGCATGCGCCAGGATTCCTCCTGTGCCATCAAAAGGTGAGCCATCTTCATGATCTGCAACAAACAATGCAATGAACTGATACACTTAGGTTTCCTTGATGCCATGTCTCTCTTTAAAACTAACCTCCATTGTGGAATGAGATGACGATATCAGCCTCTTTCCTGTTCCGCTTGCGAAATGTCATCGCTGCAGCGTTGGACCAGAGCTTCCACGCCGCCCTGAAGACTTTCTGAACCTTTGAGGTTGAGAAGGGAAGGTTGTAGCCAGCGATCCTGAGGAGAGAAGATTTGATTTTACAACTACCTAATTTAATTATTCTTTACTAATCTGCATATTTAGTGCTATTTTTCTTTTTAATTTTGTTTCCATCTGTTACAGGGTTATTCTTTTGTCATGCATGGCTCCATGGATGGCAATGTCCATTTGTTGGTCAACCATTCCCCACTCTGAATATCTCAGCAATGCTTGGATGGATTGCTAGTTTTTGTCAGACTTCATGTTCTCCTGAGGATAAATCCTACTGAATATGGT
The DNA here is from genome assembly GCA_031216635.1 of Dissostichus eleginoides. Taxonomy (NCBI): domain Eukaryota; kingdom Metazoa; phylum Chordata; class Actinopteri; order Perciformes; family Nototheniidae; genus Dissostichus; species Dissostichus eleginoides. Next base: position 5,686,644 of record CM062279.1, read on the forward strand.
GGTTCTCCCTGCTTTTTCCTTTACCTCAGGTTTGTCAGGTTCACAATGGTTTTAAGTGAAATGCCGACAACTTGGATGGATTGCCATGCAACCTGGTGTACACATTTATCACCACCAAGTTGCCATCATATGGTCAACATTTGAATGCATCCAATACTTTTTCATTGACCAAATACTGCTAAAATATTGACACTTCTTCAGGCTTCAGCCTTAATTTGTGTTCAGTGGAAATTAGTTAATGTTAACTACTTAGATGGTGAACATGGTAAACATGTAAGCATTGTTATTGTGTTCATGTGGCCATGCTTGCATTAGCATTTAGCTGAATGGTGTGCTTGAAAACCACTGTTATTTAGCCTGATGGTTGCTTGTCAGTAAAAATAACACCAGCTGCATTCTCTTACCTGTAGCTGAGGGTTCTCTTCTTCCAGCGAATTGTCTCCCCAAATCGCTCCACATCTGACAGACCGCAGCGTGGCCTCTTCATCACTGCCAGAGTCTCATTAGTCAGCTCTCCACTTGGCGGCAACCCAAAGAAGTGCTGCATCTTCTGGATCTTATCACAGAGTCCGGTCCTCCAGTCAGCATCTTCTCCTGTGTCTGTAGTCCTCTTCTGTCTCTCAGACTTGGGCTTGTAGCCATAGAAGTGCCGTAGATATTCCTGAGGATAAGTCGGTATTCAAAAGTGTGCACTACTGCGATCAACTAAAAGTTAAGTATGTTGGCTGTTGTACACCATTGATAGGCTGATACAGTGTCTTATCTATGTCTTCTTTTATTCCCACAGTGTATGGAAATCTATCTGGAAAGCAGTGAAGAATACCCTATGGTAAAAGTACTTGTAAGTCTCATTACATGACAAACGGTAAAGAGCAGAAACCAGGCAAAAAATCTGAATGCTGTCAATGTAAACATCCGTATTAAGACAATAGGGGCTAAAATAACCTTAAACATATATAAAATAACGAAATACTTTTGTCCCATCAGCACTTAGAAATATAGATCTGAAAACTGGTATTCTGAATTACAATAAATGCTGACTCAGTATCAATAGTGTACTGATTCGACTCAGAATGCTGAGTCATCACTGAGATTGGGTCACATCACTTCTCATAGCAGAGTAAATAAGACTGATTCATATTTTAGCTTGTGATAAGAGGTTCACACAAAACAACACAGCCTTCAGTTATATATGTGTGTAATAACAATGCTAACATTTGAAAATGAATAGTAAGTATAATGTGTGCAGGAATATTCTCAACATTAAGGTTCACAAAGTCTCATAGACACACATTTCTTATTGTTGTATGCAACATTCAAGTTATTACCGGGAAACAATAATATAGTATAATATTTTATATTCATATCCTTGATGTCCAGTAGGTCACACATTCTTATAAATATAATGTAAATACATAATGAGAAAGACCTGTCAATAATCAAACACAACATATGTCTAAAGCCACAACACCTTTATACACAAGTGCAAATTATACAGTATGCGTGCACAAAGCTATATAAAGAAATGCAAAAATGTAATAAACATTCAGATGCATGCATGCAAACGATGATATTATATTACTGCATGCTGTGAAATTATTTGATGATGATAAGGAACATGACCTCACAAGCTCAAAATGTAAATAACGTTTATTTTCTCCAATCATTTTAGACCTTTAAACTGGCCCCCTGTTAGTAAAAAAATACTATAGCAGGTTTATAAGAAACTGCATGGGTTAGAGATTGATTAATGTCTTGGCTCCCTGTCCAACAGAAACATGGAGATATTCAGAATCTCATCAACTCCAACTTTCTTACATTTTTAAATCATGGCCTAAAACTGTCCTGTTTGCAGCTGCATTTTACGTTGAACTTGGGTCTACTTGTTTAGAGCTTACACTGCGCTGTACATTTTTTCTATGGCCTGATCTCGTATTCTACTCTAGTTTATTTGTATCCGCTTTATTACTTTGATTTACTCTTTCAATATCCTGTGTTTTGTGGCCTTGTGGTTCTATATTATGATCTCTTGTCTTTCTGCCTCAGATAATGCACTTTGAATTGCCCTATTGTTTCAGGTGATGTGCAGTAGTTCCCTAACTTGGCCTTACAGTCTTTACAGAAAACATTCCAAACATTTTCTCAAACCCTTAATAATAATGCTCAAAAGTCGCAGTACAGTACTGTAATTGTAGGTGTCAACAACAGCGTGGACCAATGACTCTGCAGCCTCTGTCTACACTGCAGCTCTGTTATGTTATTCTTTTGTACATCATAAAAAGGTTTAATGCAGAAGAACAAGTACAGCACAAGAGAGTATAAATACTTATTGAGATAATGCATTATTATTAAAAGTCCATTTAAAACACTGTCAACATACACTGACAAAACTGAAACATTGACTTTAATTAAATATATTATGTCAACAGATTACATGTAGGTTAGTTGAAAGCAATAATATTGAGTTCAAATTCATTATATTAGGTTCAACCTAATATTATTGATTTCATCTAACCTAATACAGTTATGTGAAATTTGTTGACATGATACATTTAATTAAAGTCAACATTTCAATTTTTTAAGGGTATTTCTTTACACAATTATCTTCTTTGAATCTGATACCAATAGACAAAATGTAATAAATATAATTTTACTATTTCGGGGCCAATACAAAAACGTAATTAATTAAGAGCCAGCACTAGGTATTATTATTGGTATCTATACAGTATGATAGCTTATTTTGGGAAATGTTTGACCCCTTTTTTTCATTATATACAATTTGCAGTTTTGAAATAGTTTCACTGGGCAAACGTTCTATCCAACAGTCAGTGACTCTGTGTGTGGCTGCGGTTGCTCATATAATTTATCTGCTGTTATTCCCTGACTTTATTACCTGTCACCACAAGATAAGGCTGGCTTGTAGACAGCACACCTTACTGAGAGCCTTGTCACACTGATATGGAGCCAAGTGGCATACTCTCAGAGGGAGGTATAATCAGTGCATCTCAGTGAATCAGCTGCACAGGGGCAAAGTTGCTCTGATTGAGTAAAGAGATTAAATATTTTACATGTAATTGCATAATTATAAGAAAATCAAAGTATGAGACAAAACAACAATTAAGCTTACAATAAGTCTCCCAGCTTCCTAAAGAACAAGCCTCACTCTGACACATGGAGTCCAGGGTTCCAATCCTGCCTCAGGGCCTCTTACATGTCATCCCTCTCTCTATACTTTATTCTTTATTGTATAAGTTTCTACAAAGGCAAAAATGCCAAAAACATAAATAATTGTAAAAGAATTGTTAGCTGACAATAGAACGAAATACACACAGCCAGTAAAGAGATGTATAGATTCATCAAACATTTAAATCCATGAGTATATGCTGGTCCTATTTTAGTGCGTAATGTGATTGCATCATAAAAAAAGAAAAGAAAATCTCTATAATCACTTTTGGGTACTGTTTTCCTATTTTACACGGTTGCATTTTGTGTGAAAAATTTTAAAAAACCTTTTTAGGAAATAAAGAAATTGTTTTAAATTAAAAAGTAGGATATGCACTATTAATTTATCTAAGAAACAACAAATAAAATAGTTTACATGGATTTATCTATTGCAATATTATTTTTAACATACAGTCCTACATAAATCATTCTACATTTTTATGTTGAAATAGATTCATGAAAGTATCAACATTCCTATCAGTAGGTAAAAAGGTCAATTTAAAACTTTGAAGGAAATCCAGAAATGACTCATCTAACAAATCTCAACCCTACCTGAGCAAAGCTCCTCAGGTGGAGGTACTGGGGTTATATAGCAGTCCAGAATGATCCCTGCACACTCACCTGCACACCTGACAGGGCTCCATGCACACATTGGTAAATACCTCTGCAAACTCCTGGTCAGCTTCAGCAGGGGGGTGCGAGGGGTGGTCAGGGGTTCGGAGAGGCGAGGCCGTGACGAGAGTCAGAAGACCGAGCCAGAGCATCTTCATGACAGGCAGCAGTCCCAGCAAGTCAGCCTGTCTCTGCGCTGTGCAGCTGTGTGGGCCACCTGTTAATTATGAGTGAGTGCTCCTGTCCCGACAAGAACAGCAAGGGTCTTCTTTAATGTCTCTTCAAAGAAACACCAGAGTATGAAAACAGTCCTACAGTACCTGGCTCAAAATTCAGAAACTTGTTGTCAATACTCGATAACACACCGCTGCTAAGAAAAAGAATGACCGTTGCTAAGGAGGATCAAGGAAGAGAAGAAAAGAGGTTAAATTACAGAGCGTTGGACATCAGATAAATCAACAGATGAAGACAGACAGGAAGTAAACACTAGCAGGAACACTATGGGCTCTGGCAGCGTTTAAATGTCTCGTTTTATATTATTTTTAGGCATATATTATAGGTCTCAGGTATATAAAAAAACATGTCTCTGAAGTGTTTTGCTCAAAATACCAAACGGATCACCCATTTTCGCCATGCCTCATACCCCTCTATTTCAGCCCTGTTGCTGAAATAGTGCTGATTCTGGATCCGTAGCTTTGAAAAAAAAAAGGAGAAAAAGAAAAGAGAAAACAAATAACAAAAATAAAGAGGAGAGCTCATGCAGGCGAATTCTACCCAGATACTCAGCTACAGATGTAGCACTCCAGATAGGACTCCACCCAGCGGATTCCAACCGAAAACCCAGCGGATCCCAGTGGCTGGGGGCGTTACCAAATTGCTAAGAGGGCGTTGCCAAATTTCCCCATTTGTTCAATTTCAGGATTTAACCATGAGCTGGCGCTTCATTCACAAATACACAAAGACAACTGGGTTTTGTAGACCTTAGTTTGTTTGCAATGTTTGCAGCTCTGCAGTTGTGTTTGCTGAAGAGCATTTAATCACTTATTTGTTATGGTTTTCACAGGCTACTATAACGAAAAAAACATCGATATTTTAGATCAAATAAAGTATATCTAATCTTATTATCTTAATTGTAATTCAATAATATATAGTCTTTATATATTAAATAATCATAATAATAATGTTTACACTTGTTATTTTTTATGCTCATACTTTTACCTTTACAATAGTTTGCTTTAATATGCAGTATATTTTTTGTAATATTGTTGTGGTGTACACAGTACAGTAGATTGAAGTAAATCAACTCATACATTATCACGTATTATACAGTAATGTATTGTATTATTAAGTAATATCATACATTAACCCCATTATAGCAGATGCCACATTGAATGGATGAACACATTTATGCATCAATAATTACAACGGAGTATTTCTAAATATAAGTTGTACAAATTATATGTATTTAATACTAATAACATAATGATTCATTTTACTTTCAGATGATCATACTTTTCACTTGGGCTACTGACAATTTTGAATGCAGGACATTTGCTTCTAACACTTTTTACCTAGGTAAATAATCGGAATACTTCTTCCACCTCTGATTTTAACCTGTCACTGTTTTTAAACTTTAATTAAATGTTTGATATTTCCAGAGACCCTTTCAGACCGGCAATGCTGCCCTGCATGTAATTCCGATAGTCCATCGGAATGTGACAAAAGTCAAACGTCTCCCATCCCCCTTGGGAGACTTTCTCCACACATTCCGATGGGCAATTATTTGAAACATAGGCTACTATCTCTTGTTAACAGAGGGGGGATGGTAGAGCTTTGTCACACCGATGATGGCCGACAGACCCTTTCAGGGTTAATGAATAGTGGATAGGAGAATTCAAAAGGATTTAGGAGAAGAGACTGCAGTGCTTTGAGAATCCGACTGCACTTACACTATCGACGTATTTATGATGCGCCAGCGGACGTGATGAATGTGCGTCTGCTGCTGTGGGGAAACTACAGTTTTCTATACAGCGGACTACATGATGTATAATAAGAACAACAACAACCCAGCGCCGTATTCTATCTAAATACTTTGCACCGCGCTCCCACTTGTTGTACCCGGCAGAGCAAGAAACACTCCAGCCTTTTATTTAAACTTGTTTAAAACATATCTAAATAAATATGTGTGTCCCGGGCCATAAATGCAATTATACTGTCAGTTTTCAGATAAAGCCACGGCATCACAATTCTTCTGTATTCTACCGAATCAGCTGTCTGCGGGAGAGAGGAAGAGACAGATCACTGCATAAATATGCAAACCTACAGTTAACTATACTGCTGGAGAAGAGAGATCAGGGGGGGGGGGGAGCTGTGGCTGATGGGCCATTAGTTGTGTAAACAGACAGCTGATCACCTGAGAGCTGCCGTTTCATTCAGACTGTTTAAAAACAAAACAACGGTCTGATTTTAACATTGCAGTTGCATGCAACATTGCATTTCATTAAAATGAAACCTCTTTTTAGTGAATTACTGAGTTTGGGCACGTTAATAACGTTTTAATGAAGTTGATTACAGTATATTCATATTTGTCAGTGCTTTCATGTCAATTTGGCGAACATAAACATAAATGATCGTGAAGATGATGATTAAATTAGGATTAAAAATCGGTAGTGAGAGCCGTGCTGCATTTCCTCCCGTCGGATGTGATATAAAAACAAATCGATTATTTTTGTAGTTGTAAACTCACGTGGATTAAACCACATTTATGAGTGCTTTCATGTCAATTTGGCGAACATATGATACATTAAATGATCGTGAGGATGATGATTAAACATCGTTTGTTTGAGCCGGTCTGCATTTCGTGATGAAAAAACAAATCGATGGTTTGTAGTACGCCTACGTGGATTAAACAACATTATTTTGTTAAATAAAAACATGGTGATGTTTTGTAAATGATTACATGTCTCTTATTCAGCACAGAATATGATCCTATCCGTGACATATGGATCTTAACAAAGATCCGCTATATCAGATACCTGTAGATCTATCAGCTGTTTATTTCACATGAGTTCCAGTGTGGCAGTTTTTTAATCACTGCTCCCCCTGGTGGATCCATGACCCATTGCAGCTGGTTTCATTATAATTTAATTTATTTATCAAGGGGGCGTATCAAGTCCTGCGGGGGGTTTTCCTTTCAGCAGGGGCCAACCCCGTGCCGATCACGGGCCCACATGGGTAGGGGCTTCCGAAATGAGGTGCTACATCTGCAAATGCTGCCGTGATTAAACGCCATATTATGTTCCAAACCAGATCAAGGATTATTTCTGAAACAGTATGGAGCTCAAAGGCTAACGCAGTCCGATAGTCAATAAGTCAATACAAAAATGTTTCAATTAATATTGTGGGTAAAATTGTTGGTTTGTTTGTATGTGGCCGTGTTATAAGCTGTATAATGTGCAATGAGGTGGTCCCAGTTGAGCCCCATGCCCCCGGTACCGGGGGCAGAACGCAACATCTTGCAAGACACAGCGTCTGAGGGCTTCTTAACATTTAACAAACTATGAATGTGTCATACCCACTTAACGGGAAGAAACTCAGCTATCAGACAATAATAACAATTTTAGTTAAACGAAACACAAGGGTAACTAGAAAATGCATTTCCTGCTGAAAATGCGTGTGAATGCTGTAAACTGTGTACATTTGTTGCTGAATTTAGCTGAAAATGCAGAAATAGCTGAATAAGTTAATAGTTGAATGGTATATAGCTGAAAGTAGGCTGAAGGAGTTAAATATTAAATATAAGTAGTAGTGAATGAATGTGTATTAAGAAGAGAAAAGAAAGTAAAAACGCTTTGAAAAGCATCAGAATATTTTAAATGCAAACTTTTGAACTAAAACCAAACGTCACAATAATGTATAAAATATGTGGAACGTGTTAAAGTCAGTATGAAGTCTCCATCAGACAGAAAATAATAGACTGAGACAGTCTTTAAACTCCAGTCTGTTTGTTTGTGTTTGAGGTGATGACGTTATGAAACACCTGCGTGTGTAAGCCCAGAGATCAAAGGTTACCATGGTGACGACGTTATCAAACACCTGTGTACGTGAGCCCAGAGATCAAAGGTTTCCATGGAAATGTGCTGTGAAAGGAGAGCCTTTCCATTGTTCTGAATGAGAAATAAACCTCTTACATTTCTAACTATAGTTTAAAAACGGTAGCTGCTTTCGGTAAAATGTCAATGCGTGAAGCATGTCAAGGACCCTGAGCGTCTGAAGTGTGCTTTTTGTGCACTTTCGGGTCAATCATGTGGCATTTTTGGCAGATTTACTAAAGGTGTGCAGCTGCTGCTCTGAGGATAGATCAGGCTTTATTTACAATGGGCCTTAATGGAGACATGTTGAACGTTTTTGTCACTTCATGCCCTCAAGAGGCATTTTGTTTAATTTTGTTTAAATTTTTTAAAAATGTTCAACGTAAAGGAGGTTTCCCTACAATTCAAGCATACAATTATGTCCCAGGAGTGTAGGGTTTGGGAATTATGGCAGTTTAAAAAGAAAAATGTAAGGCAAATTTCAAGCTCTCCTCCACTCTAGCTGTGACATCACGCACTCTAAGCCTTAACGAGCTGCGCAATACACACTAATGTTAAAATCTGAAGAAGGCCTCTTTACTAAGCTCCTAACTAAGTTCAATATCTCAAAAAGTGTAAAATATATCAAACATCTGAAGAATAGGTTTTATAGCTGAATGTCTTGTGATCATTTTAAAGTTGGAATGAAGTCTCTAGCTGAAAGTATGAGGAAGGAGTAGCATTTGGCGCAAGGTGTAGGTAAAAGAGGATTTGAAGGTTCCTCCCATTGAGTTACATGTTAAAAAAAGGAGTTTAAAAAGCTGAATATTTCAAAAACTATAAAATATTTTGAAAAAGGTGAAAGTTTCCCATCATGTGCTGAAAAGGCTGAATATTATGATATTTGAAATGTTTCTGTAGCTGAAAGTAGGCTGAAGTTATTCGACGGCAAACTATTTGGTGAAATAAGAAAAAGATGATTAAAGATTTGAAGAACTATAGTGGAATGCTGTAAACACTACTTACTCTGTACTTTTTGAGTAATACTTGGTTAAACTCCTGTCCTGAGTACAATAATTCATAGTTCATATACAATACAGGAATTATTGTACTCAGGACGGTGTTTGACCGAGTATTAATCAAAAAGTACACAGTAAAAGTACTTGATTGCACTTGTGCTAGTAGTCCAAGTAGTACTGAGTCCAACATCAATTTCATGTAGAACTTTTTGCAAAAAATCATTTTATTCCTCATGAAATATACCAGAATACATGAATTATTGTACTCAGGACGGGAGTTTGACAGAGTATTACTCAAAAAGTACACAGTAAAAGTACTTCATTTTATTGTTGGTAGCAGTCAAACTAGGACTGAGTCAAACAGTGTCGGTTTTATTACAGTTTTTTCCGATTGCTAACACACAAAACAAAACCACACACCCAAAGTGCAAAACACCTAATTTCTCCTGCTAAATTAAGAACTGCACTCAAAACTACATAAACACTTACCAAATGCAAACTTTTGCACCAAATATAACATACTTCATTCATAATACTAGATTGTTTGACCACCCAACTACACACTGCTAAGAAGAAGAAGAAGAGAAGAAGAAGAAGAAGAAGAAGAAGAAGAAGAAGAAGAAGAAGAAGAAGAAGAAGAAGAAGAAGAAGAAGATGGACCTTTATTAAGGAGCATAATCTAAAGAACTTTCATCTTTTATGGGCTATGCTCTGTACATAGAGGTTTCTGCAGAGAAAGATTGCTTGCTTATACAGAAATACAGTAAATGAAGAAATACAAATGAGTTGTTGAAAAAAATCATTTTATTCAAAAATAACATTGTGCAACATGCATCTCAGTACATAGTTACTATGCTTCGGATCTCTCTTATGGCACATTTCCACTACAGCGCGGTTTAAGCGTGCCGTGCTGTGCATGGCCCGTTTTTGGTTGCGTTTCCACTTGGCGTAGTACCGGCTAATCATGGTAACTAACCTGTTTTCAAGTCCGGATTACAGAGGCAACAGTAAATCGGCTTAGATTAGGCTGAACCCTCTGTCCAGCCTCTCTCATCGTCAAACCATGGTTGATAACATTTCATTTCATTAGAGAGTATTCTTATTTGTCCACGTCCTCTCCCTCCAGCTCTACCTCTCCTTCTTCCTCCTCTCACTCTCACCCACCTCTTCCTCCTCCTCTCACTCTCAGCCCAGCTCTTCCTCTTCCTCTTGCTCTTGCTTCCATCTTGGCTTCCATTGTTGCTGTAAGAAAGTACTCACCTGTGGTCTTTTTATAGTGCTAACATCCTGATTGATGAACCAACAATTATGCTATCAGGTGTTTGGTCAGGTGGAATGTGTTTCTTGATTATTGGTCGATGTGTGAGGCATTTTGAATATCAGTGTTTTAAACCAGCTAGCACGTGACTTTATGTCAGATTCCTGTGTCTTACGTGGAGAAACGTGTGCAATGGTTTGCAAAAAGTGCCATGTTGATTTGCAAATTGTGTGAAAAGTTGAAAACGTGTTTAGAGTTTTGGAGATTTGAGCTGATGTTTTGCTCTTTGAGTGTCAGTTAAAATAATTGTGCTTTATGTATAATTTTAGTCTGTTAGCAATCGAGAAAAACTGTAAGAACTTATGGTACAAATTATTTGTATCGCAAATAAAGCAGAACAAACATGCATTATTTGACTCTTGTACTAGCGTCAGTGCCGCTTCTCGGCGATTACCGTAAAGGCGCGATTAATTGCGCACTCAAAAATTAAGAGCTGCTGATTTGGTGCGCACGAGAAAGTATATCGTGATGAGCAAAACCATGTCACTTGGCCCAGGTGGTTTCCACAGAACGGACAAAACGTGTTTAACGACCATAAACACACTCGTACCGTCCATAGGTACTGGCGGTCTATCAGCCAAAACAAACTTAAGTTTGTGTCAATCACTTGCACGTCACTTCTGGTATGATTGGCATTCCCTTTCCGGTTTGATTCTCTAGTTTGTTAAAGTGTTTCGGCAAATGTTAAAGTGTTTCGGGAAATGTTAAAGTGTTTCGACAAATGTTAAAGGTCCCATGTCATGGCCATTTCTACTGATCATAATTCCATTGTTGAGGTCTACTAAAATAGATTTATATTGTGCAATTTTCCAAACTCACATTGGTTTCTCATACAGCTTCTCTGTATAGTATGTGTATTCACTCTCTGTCCTAAACGGCTTGTTGGAGCTCCTGCCCCCCCCTCCCTGTGAGCCCAGTGTGCTCCGATTGGTCAGCTCGGCCACTCTGTTCTGATTAGTCAACCACCAGAGAGGCTCCGCCCATGTCTAACAGTGCTTTTTTCGGCTCTGAGCGGAACATCAGTTTTACAATTGCGTCGGTACAGCCATATATGTTATACGCTAACTAACCAAACTGTACCTACAACTGTTGTTATTTAGGTGCACTTGTGGAAACTGCGCCATGATGCCTACCGAAGTAGAAAACGTCTGTTGCAAAGAAATTAGAAAGGTAGCCTAGCTGACAGTTACATTATGTAGCCAGCTAGCTGAAAACACCAACAGTAGCACACACCATTATATGCCAAGATATACACCATACATACCCCATACCCTGCAGAACCTCCATAACATGTACAGATTCGATTATAGACCTTTGAGGCGTAGAACGGAAGAAGAGTAAGTTATTTTTACCTGTAATAAACTACTACTGTGTTTGATGAAAAATCAAATCATGGTTTGCTATATATGAATGATATGTTATAGGAGCAAATAATTCAGGGAAGAAAGGCTACTAAGTATTTCCATCAAACTTTATTTTTAGAAATGTACAAAATGAACATGTGTAAATATACATATATACACTGTATATCATCCATTCCTCCCCTTATAGGCGTTTTCGGCATCTTGCCTATCGCAGCTTTGTAAGCTGGTGCCGGGGCTTTTTAGGACGAGGCATCAGAGTGGTCATCCCGTCATGTGTTGTCCGCCAGATACGCCAGGAGTTTCCTGATCTGGCTGGACGAAATCAAATGCAAATCACAAAATATTAAAAAAAACTTTTAGGTTCGTTAGCTTGCCAGCTAGATTAATATGCTAACCTACGTTTGCTAATTGTTCAGTATAATATGCCAACCTACTATGAACAACAGCTAGTCTAGGCTAGCAAGAACATGTTTACAATTGCAATCTTATACGGGTAGTCTGCTACGTTCGGTCATTCATTGTAGCTGGCATAAAAACAATGTTTTCCCTATCAAACTCATGTCTAGCTGTTAGTAGCCTTCTTGTTTAGCTCGGTAGCATACATGCTAGGAACGCCAACTATAATGTACTGACCGTACGGTAAATCACCCGCAGTATACTGTCTATGAGTATTTCGTGTGTGAATGCAGACATTCTCCTGCTATGAGATACATGTAAGGCCATCTGCTGACATTGGAGTTGATATATGGAAACGCTAGCAACTTAGTTAGCCCAGTTAGCACTGTGTCAATGGCTTAGCAGCCCGAAAAACGATTACCCATTTAAACAGTCGTGGTAGATACCTTGTTTGTTTTAAACATCATAAATACACAAACAACAATGGATACTTACAGGTTGTGTACCCGAATCTCCCGCTGGTCCAAACAAAGTAGGAACAGCATCGTCCTTCAGTGTCCTACGCTGTGCATATCCGGCATGAATCGCTGCAATGTTTGCGAAGCTTTGGTCCGTGAAATGCTGTGCACACAGTACAATACCGGCTCAGACATCTGAAGGAACAGTGTTAACAAGAAATGTCACCCACTGACTTCGTCGTGGTTCTGCCCTCGGTAAGGCATACATTGAAGATTTCCCCTCACAAGACAGGAAACAGACCATGGGCGTCGCAGCCATTATATGAGGGTGGGACAAGTCACCCCACTTTTTCAAATGATTAGTTTAGACCCCCACTTTTACTATGCGGAAAGTCCGTGAATCGGTCTATCCACTCGCCGCACTTTGTAGAGCGCTGTGTCAGTGCTTCACTATCAAATCCATTCCACTTGCTTATTGAGAGAATGCCCAAATCAATGAAACTCCGTACCATGTTTTCACTGCTACTTTGTACCAAGGCAGATTCTCAGATAGCGCGCGCATGTTCAAGGAGTGTTGTCATAGTTGGACAGCTCAGATCTGTTGTATGAAGCGATGCCGGTAGCGGAGGTAAGGCACACACACCAAATGTTCAGGAAATGGTTAATACAGCGAAAATCAAAGCTGAAGATCTCTTGGTTTGATATGTTTTCTCCCCCAGACAACATGGACATAAGAAAAATGTTTTCAAAGAAGAGGAAAGTAAGTCATCAGCTGGTAGCAGTTAATCAGTTAACAGTGATGGCGGCGGCAAAAGCGTCTCACTTCTGGAGAGCAGTTTCGTCTTTATGTCATGATAGAGAGATACAAATACTGAATAGTTTCAATGAGAAAAGGCATCGAAATGCCAGGTTACTAGTATTTATCATGTAAACAGGGAACATGAATAACCCAATCTCTCTGTGCTCATATAAACACCATATCCCCAATATGATCATAACCGGGATAATACTCATAAACGGCTTACTGATGTCCATGTAGACGCAGTCAGTGTGTTTTACTTGACTGGAGCCTCAGTTCGATAAGAGATTATTTTCTGAGTTCTTTAACTTAGGTACTCTCTCTCAAAATGGTAATGTGCATTATGTTTTAATTATACTTCTTATCATTCAGAAGCTTTTTGTGTGTGTTTATGTTTTACTGAGTGCTTATAGGCAATTTCCATCCCAGTATTCAGTTAACTATTTATTTTCTGTCAACATTACATAGACTAGCTAATATTCTACCTACTGCTTGGGACTGTGAGTCAAATGTCCAATGTCACAGACTGGGACTTACTTTAGAGTCAGTTGTATTTACATTCAGTATGACTTGTTATGATTCAATGTGAAAGAGTATAATGCTCAATAAAAATGTCCCCCCCACATTCAGGATGCTTCCTACGCCCATGAAACAGACCCTCGTTGGCATGACTGGATACAGTTTTGAACTGAACCTGAGCTTCCAACAGTATATATGTTCGGCTGGCAGAGGGTGCGGCCATAGCTCTGGGCGTGGCTACTGGGTATCCCTACGTAACGATACCCAGGAAGAAAACATTGGAAAATGAGAAATCTCCAACGAGGCGTTTTGGGGAGGTATTTTCTGTGATGGAGTTTTACTCCTACAGGGTGTACTTTGAGGGTTTGTGACTCTGCAGACCGTTTACATGCATAAAAGCCTTCATAACACACAAGGGGACGGGTAATAACCGGAAAAGCATGACATGGGACCTTTAAAGTGTTTCGGCAAGGAAATGTTAAAGTGTTTCGACACTTGTAAATTTGTCTCAGTTTTGGTAAAAGTGTTTCGCTAATGTAAATTTGTTTTATAAAATGTAATTTTGTTTTTATAAAATGTAAATTTGTCTCTAGCTTTGTAAAAGTGTTTCGCATCTTGTTAATTTGTTTTTGTTAATGTTAAATAGTTTTTTCTTTGGTAAAGGTGTTTTGCTAATGTAATTTTGTTTTAGAAAATGTAAATTTGTTTTAGAAAATGTAAATTTGTAATATTTAAAGTGTTTCACACTTTGTAATTGTCGATTGCCCTTCTCAGCCACCATAGTTTTCATATATAGCTGCTATGATAGCTACCAGAGTGTATGACAGCTTCCGGTTTTGGGCATTCCGGCTACGCATCACTCATTCACCAATGGGTAATGTTTAGATGGATTTTATGAGCTTCCCCTCGATTCTATTGCTCTAACGGTTAAAAAGAGTGTCAATCCTCAAAATCGACAGAGGGGGGCCAGAGATATGGAAATTCCACCCAAATGACCCCAGAAGTGGTTTTTTTTTTGCTTAACCTCTCTAAAAAGGTCAAATGTCACTTGTTTTGCATCAATCTTGATACAGGGTACTTATTATATGTTATAGTTTGGATTCCTAAAGCTTTTAGTCTACTATCCCATCATTCAAGGGTGGTTTTCACTATAAGTAATGTTTTTTTTTTTGGACGGACACTCATTTACATTTTTTACTATGTTCAATCTGAATTTACTTTAAAATAAAAAAAATTCTATATTGATTCTGTCTTTTCTACATCCAACTCACAGGTTTATCATTGCTTTGAGAACAAAGATTATTAATTTACCCCTATTAGAAGTGAAGATATAGTCAATTGTTCTGGGAATGTCATTTTCAAGCCTGAGGCCTGAAAAACAGGCTCGGGGCTAAACTGGTGAATGAAAAAAGAACACCCTTCCGGGGGGTTATGGAGCGCGGTGGGAAGCGGAGGGATCTTGATCACCCTTATTTCACATCTGTATAAAAACATACATTTCATTACATTTTCAAACATGCTGATGTGAAATGGAACTCTGCAAAGGCTTTTATTGCATCTCAAAGCTCCAAAGTAGCATGTTAAGTAATTGGCCAAGCACTGACATTTTTGAAGAAAATCAACAATGTGTTGTGGCCAAAAAGTCCAGGTGCCCATAATGGAACAGGGGAGCAGAATAACAACAGTGCCAGAGAAAGCATCTCCTATGATATTTTTGGAACAATAATTATATTTGATTTGATTCAACTTCAGAGTTCAAAGTAATACTTTTTGTATTATGTATTAAGTATTACAGAGAAACATAGGCAGACAGCCTATGTTTCTAAAGCCTAAATAACATCCATTATAAAATGATGGTGTTATAGCCCACAGGGATGTGATAATTATAATATTTATGGTGGATTTTTGTGTTGCATGCCTTTCTTGGGTGGTAATCCTGTGGAAAGTCTCCAATAAAAACAAAGATATTGAGGACAAAGACAATAACTCAACTGAAGTCGAGCTCTGATCTGGTTTTTTGATGTAGAGGCATTTCAAATCAGATTGATGACTTAGATCTGAAGAAATGTATCAAGTTGCTTTGAAGGGATACGACACCAGCTAGTGTTTGAGATTCATCATGATGAAAGATGCCTTTATGTCTCGTTCTGAAATCAAGCAGAATCATTAAACTAATCTACAACAGTGAAAATGATTAACATTATACCTGCCAAAAAGCTCCAGCATGTTGCCATTCCCTGCGAGCATTTAGCTTGATGTGTGCTGTGTATGTTCCTGCAGCGTCGGAGGCTGCAGTTTCAGGACCGCACTCCTAGGACCCTAGTTGTTTTGCAACATCGCCACCTAGAGAATTGGATGCCCGCAAAAGTACAACCAGCGAGTATTGAGTCTCATACACAGCGAGTCTCTTTAGACATTGTAATGTACGGTGGCCCTGAAGTGCAAGACACCACAGCATTTCACAAAACACCACAGCATTTCAGAAAACGCCACAGCATTTCACAAAACACAACAGCATTTCACATTGGACGGAAAGGGTATTCCTTTAGGGAGAACACTTCTTGTTTGTGATTGGACAGAGCCAGCCAGAGAAGCACTGCTGTGATTGGTTGTTTTTGCTGCCAGTCAAGAAATGAAGCTTCGTGATTGGTCAACACCCGACAGCGCAATATGTCCCAACACATCAGCCGTTAGTTGTTAGCACACACTCAGAGCTCACAGCTCCTCATCTGTTCAGAAACTGGACAAAAGTTAAACATGTACAAACCACAGACTGTCTATGTCAGGGCGAATACAGTCGCTGCTTTATTTATGTCTGTATGGCGTTGTTGTGAGTGTGGACGGAGCAGCTACAGGTTAGTTTAGCCTGATCGATTCGATTCCATTCAGAAAACACGCATTTTAAAAGCTTTTCGCCTGCCGTCTTGTCTGCAGACTTGTCAAAGCATTAATTCATGGTTTTTACTAACCGGTATCAGTATGTAGTTACTTCGGCATCACTTTGAAACGTGTATTACAATTAAATCACGGTAAAATATGTTCATTTTGTTGTAGTTGGTATCTCCCATAGGATTTACATGGAGATACGCCCCGCCCCCTCTCCAGCGCGTCTTGTTTGAATGACAGGAGCAAACACAGCTGACAGCCGCGGTGAAACTCAAGCGATTAGAGCGATGCGAATATTGGGTAGTCTACCGTAGTATTTACATGGAGATAAGCCCCTTAAAAACCATGAATTAATAAAGCATTAATTCATGGCTGTCAGCTGTGTGTTTACTCCTGTCATTCAAACAAAACGCGCTGGAGAGGGGGCATCTCCATGTAAATCGGAATCGGATCGATCAGGCAAAACTAACCTGTAGCTGCTCCGTCAACACTCACAACAACGTCATACAGACATAAATAAAGCAGCGACTGTATTCGCCATGACATAGACAGTCTGTGTTTTGTATATGTTTAACTTTTGTCCAGTTTCTGAACAGATATGAGGAGCTGTGAGCTCTGTGTGCTAACAGCTAACGGCTGATGTGTTGGGACATATTGCGCTGTCGGGTGCTGAGCAATCACGAAGCGTCATTTCTTGACTGGCAGCAAAAACAACCAATCACAGCAGTGCTTCTCTGGCTAGCTCTGTCCAATCACAAACAAGAAGTGTTCTCCCTAAAGGAATACCCTTTCAGTCCAATGTGAAATGCTGTTGCGTTTTGTGAATTGCTGTGGTGTCTTGCACTTCAGGGCCACCGTACTACGGCTTGTTATTAACGATCTAAAAATGCATGAAAATATGTTTTTCTTACAGAAATGTAATTATTATTATTAACAACAATTTGTTGTTATTATGTTTTTGTTTTTTTAATAACAAATGTATTTTGTATGTCAGATGTAAAAATTTGAAAAACAAAGTAAATTAATATATATATATATATATATATATATATATTGTAGTAATAATGATATAATCTATTCATAATTGTAAATGTATATTGTATGTAGAAATACATTTAGATTTAGATATATTTTGTTAAAAGAAAACAAAAATGTTAATTTAGTTTTTGGGAGAAGGGGTGGGATTAAATTAGGGCTGCAACTAACGATTATTTTGGTAGTCGACTAATCGGTCAATTATTTTTTCGATTAGTCGACTAATCTAACGATTATTTCTGTCACACCCTCCATCTCTGCTTCCTGTGGGCACGGCTCCTTTTCCGGGCTCCAGTGCATGTTTTACCTCAAGTCTGCACACCTGTGAATGTCACCCTGTTGTCCAGTCCCTCTGCCTTAACATAACATGATCCCATAGAAAATTAAAATAATGACTCATGAAACATTTGAATTTGAACTTTGAACTTGTTTAATCAAATGTATTTGAATAACATAAATACAAAAAAATCATAATGAAAACAAAATAAATAATACAAATTAAAGTGCAAGTTGGAAAGTAAAGATGTGCAAATAATGTAAACGTTACTCAAAGTAGCAGCCTCTGCCCCAGCACCGTGGTTCTGTTGGGGCTGTTAACCTGGTCCAGGAGGGTGACGTGGAATTATTATTTTAAGTTTGGAATTAATTACAGCGTCCATAAAGCTCTAGTGTGCTCTACTACGCTGTAAGTTTGGCGCTGTTTAGCAGCTCGTTGGTGGACACGCAACCTCAACATAACTGAAATAGCGTTTGCTTAGCAAGCATTAACCATGAGACGTTCTGTTTTCCAACATGTAAGCTAACGTAAACATGACAATACTATGGCTAACTAGCTCAAACTTACCCATGATCCAAAGTAGCAGTCATCACGGTTCCAGGGTGCTTGCGTTTTAAATGCTCGTGCATCGCTGTAGTGCTGCCGTGGAATCTCAATTCCCCTTTACAAATTCTGCATTTCACTGACTTCTTTGGCTTGTCGTCTGTGAAATACTCCCACACTTTCGAAACTCTCGGTCTGGCTTTGTTGAGCTCTTCATCACCCTCATTCTCTCTCCTTTCCGCCATCGTTCGTATTCTTTCTTCTTTGTTGTTAGTACAGAATGCAGTCATGGCAGACAATGGAGAGTATACTGCCCCCAGCACTTCCTGTAGTGCATTGCAGTTACAAATGAACATTTGCGCAGTTTTGAATTAACGTTACCGGCCCTCTGATTGTTTTTATACGACGCGTCGACACTAAAATTCTGTGTCGACGAATTTTTATGATCGACGTCGTCGATTATGTCGACTAATCGTTGCAGCCCTAGATTAAATACGTGTAAACTCCTTCCCACGCCTTTTCGGATTTGTAATTAGGTAGATAATAACTAACTATACTGGCCTCGCCGAAATCTCCTTCTCGGTTAACCAGCGAGATAAACACTCTCACACAGTAAAACTCAGGACCACGAGGTGATGTTTTGAAGCTTTACTAAGCAAGCAGTGTGAAACTGAAAGAATACAGAAACAAGAGCAATTGTAAATATCAACTACATGACATAATAATTACATATACGTAGATAGATATCCAAGACGGCATGAAATTAGGTCAGTGCCAAAGTACAGATGCAATGTTTAGGCTATATTGCATATACAGCAATTACAAAATGTCAGCTGGGATCAATGATCACAATAATGCACTCAAGGTAAAGATATATAATGTAGAAACATAAAGACTTACAGGAAATGCCTTCTCAAGGGCTATGAACAATGGATGGCACAGGATAAACGGACATCGCCTTAGCTGGAGCACACATGCTATTCTGAAATGTCTCAGGCTAACTTCCTGTCACATGGGAACTAAAAATAACTGCTTCATGCAGTACGGGAAGTCACCAGAAGGAGTCACTATAACACACAAAATAATTGGCGGAGCCAGAACACTCCCCATCTGGTCTCTCTAAGAGACCAATACACACAACTAAACAGCTTGATCTGAAGAAATAATGTAGACCAGTTCTGAAATGGGTCTTAAGAAGACCTTGGTTACTCCGTCTTGAACAACTTTCACCTCTGCTTTCCTTATCAGTCCGTCTTTGCTGGGAACAGCTTTCACTACAACTCCCATTGGCCACTCGTATCTTCTGGCTTGCTTCTCCTTCAGAAGAACGACGTCGCCTTCTTCAATGTCTCGACTTCTGTGCTGCCATTTCTGACGGGTTTGTAGGGTGCTGAGGAATTCTTTCCGCCACCTACTCCAGAATTCGTCTGCCAGACTCTGAACACGCTTCCATTGGAATTTGAAGATCTCGCCTTTGCTGAAGACGTCGTGAGGGGGCATAAATGTTGCCGTTTTCTGGGTAAGAAGCATGGACGGTGTCAGGATGTGGGGACATTCAGGGTCGGATGAAACTGGTATCAGTGGACGTGCATTGATGATGGCTGTGACCTCGGCCATTAATGTGGTTAGGACTTCATGAGTAAGTTGTGCACACCCTGATTGTAGAAGCATTGCATCGAGTATGCGCCGTGCCACCCCGATCATGCGCTCCCACACGCCACCCATGTGTGAGGAATGCGGTGGATTGAAAATCCATGTGCACCTCTGGTCTTGTAGGTAGTCCAGTACTTTGCTTTGTCCAGGGGCATCCAGCATGAGCTCTCTACATGCTCCAACAAAGTTGGTGCCACGGTCAGAGCGCAGTTGCTTGGCAGGGCCTCTTATTGCAAAGAACCTTCTGAGTGCGTTTATGAAACTTGAGGAGCTCATCTCCTCTATGACCTCTATGTGGACTGCCCTAGTACACATGCATGTGAACAGCACTGCCCACCTTTTGCTGTTTGCTTGTGCCTCTTGTGCGCCTGGTAGTCACTTCCCATGGGCCGAACACATCCAAGCCGACATAGATGAAAGGAGGATCAGTTTGCAGTCTCTCTGCTGGCAGGTCTGCCATTTGCTGCTCCTCCACTTTGCCTCTACAGTATCATAATTCTCTTGTTTCATTTCATTATTAATATAATTTTTTTTATTATTGTATTACACGTTCGAAATAAATCAAATCCAATCAAATGTGTCTTTGAAGAGGTGCTTGATTACTCAAAAACAAAAACAACTGTTAGTGTGTTTCTGCACCTGGCTGCCAAAGATAAACATGTAGTTTGACCGAGAGGCATTTCAGTGCAGAATCAATCTTTATTTAGAAGACGGGTTTAGAAATGGTCATGCTGCCTTTATCTGCCAGCGAGCTGCAGGACTCGTCGGAAGAAGACAGAAGCTTCGAGGGGGGGTGTCGTAGCAACTTAAAATCCGCTGCTGTCTAGAGAAAATTATCAGTTAGGTAACAAACGTACAGTAACACAATATTCGTATTAAAGGTATCAAAGATCTTTTTAATCATAGTTAACGTTAGCTAATCACACTTCATTTCAAGACACCGGAATTGTTTTTAATGTTAAACAGATAAAACTTTAAAAGCACTTCACATTACTCACACTCTGATTGTCATTCATATTCATGTCTCCTGCTCGCTAGGTGGCAGTGTCACGAAAAGCTAGGGTCCTAGGAGTGCGGTCCCAGGACTGCGGTCCTGAAACTGCAGTCTCCGGGGTTGCAGCTAGATGCTACTCGCTGTGTGCTGTACACTGTAACTGTATTAGGTTAGTTGAAAGCGATAATATTAAGTTGAACCTAAATGTATTTTTTTTTAAACGTAATATTATTGCTTTCAACTAACCTAATACAGTTAAGTTAAATCTGTTGACATAATACATTTAATTAAAGGCCATGTTTCAGTTTTTTCAGTGTGGGAGATATGATCTGGAGCGATGGCTGTTACTCTATTTGTTAAACGGCTTGGTTGACACTTGATACTGATACTGATTTTTTTGTTATATCGGACCGGTTCTACGGATGCTCTGATCATGGTTCTAGGTGTAGTCATAACAACAAACAGAAAGAAGTCCGGTCAACTGTGGCCAAAAAAGGAAACCAAAACAACAAAATCCTCTGTCAGAAAACACCACAACCTTCGGAGTCATGATAGCTAAATGACAAAAGAAAAAGAGAGCTACAGAGAAATCAGCAGAAGAAGAAAGACATTAAGTAAACACTCGAGGGAACATGGCTCTGTCAGTGTTTAGAGACTCGTTAATGGAAAATAAAATGTGAACAGACATTTTTGATCAGTGCTGCCCTAATTTTCAATTTAATTATCGTAGCAGTTTCAGCTGTGGCAGAAGAACAGACTTTCTTTATAGTGGAAGCAATACAATTATTTTTAAATCAATAATATCAAGTTTAAATCCATATGTTGTCTAATTATCGATTGATTTAGTAAGCCATCACCACCAACTGAAGTGGAGTGTGTCCCACTGGCAGCCATTGGGAACAGTTTAATGCGGCTGGATATCCACCCTGCAGGCATGCCAAGACAAGGGACATGGAGGAAATCAGGGAGCAATGGCTAGAGACCAACCAGAGACCAGAGGGGCCACAGACTGCTGCAGCCCGTCCCCTCTGGAGGGGCCTGAGGTGTGTGGAGGGCCAGGGGGACAGAACAGACTTCCCAACAGTTATATGGACTGAAATGAACTCCTCTAGACAACAATTTCTGTAAAAGTTTGAAGGAGAGGTATAGGTTCCTGTTTAGGGACAAAGCTGCTACAATACGTGCCAGAACATGTTTGTGAGGAATGAAGAGAGATGCAGGTCATGTTGATGGAGAATAGGCAAATACAGATAATCAGCGGGTTTTCCCCATGTTTAAGTTGTCTTACTGGGGACAAATAAACTTAACCCAAGTAGCTGTTGCTGCGTCAAGGGAAAGAGTCTGTTGAGCTGCTGAAAACACGTTATCTCGTGCTTGTTCCGCCTCCATCCAGCTTGCTACACCATAATGTTACAATATCTAAGTCTGCGTTCAGACATACAGTAAAAAACATCAACATAAGCAGCAGTGACGTCAGAACCACTAGCCTCTTCGTCACTCAACAACTCAGGCATTCCCAACATGAGTCAGTCAGTGTTGACATCACACAGGTTATTCTGAGCCTGAACACAATCTCATCTTTACTGTTACTTACTACTGCGGGACTGAGTCAAAGGAAGCGGGAACACTGGGAAAACCCTCAAATGAGTCATCTCCCTGCTGCGCCCCCAGGCAATACCTGGATCCACAATGTGAGGATATGTTGTTTTGCAATACCTGGGTGATGATTTAAAGGTATGTGTCTCTTTACCAGAGCTTATGTTGTGCATTAGCATTGCGTAGTACTCTACCTGATCTTTAAAAAAAAACATTGGAAAAGATTTGAACCTTTCACTTTAACTTTGGTCTTTTCCTCCTTCTGTCAACACAAGGAAGAAACTCCAAATGATTTCAAACTAACCATTCAATAAACAAGTTAATGACATCAAGGTTTTAAAACCAAAGAGAACAGTAAGGAGTTGTTTATATGCCAGGCAATTGAAGAAAGGGGATTTTACAAATTGGTCACTAGATCTAAAGGTTTCTTCCTCCATTTCTCAATAAACCAATGCCAGGTTGGAATGTGTGTGTGTGTGTGTGTGAGTGTGTGTGTGTGTGTGTGTGTGTGTGTGTGTGTGTGTGTGTTTTGCAGAATCTCTAAAAGGCTTCAGAGCTATGTGCTTATCTTATCTCCACTTCTCTGACCGTCTTTGTGTGTGTATTCTACTTTTTCATGCAATGCCTGACTGAGGTGTGTGCAGCAAAACAACATTATCTGGATCAATGATTGACAGCTCTGTTTCTAATCCTGTTGTAAGGGTGCGTTTTTTTCCATTTAGTACGTGGCAAGGTGAACACGTATGGAACCTTCAGTATCAACTGCTTTACATAACAACGTTTATGATAGTTAGAGAGGAATGCGCTGTAGCCTATGAATGTCGGAAGTAAACTTTGTCTAAACTTGTTCTTCTTATAGTACATGGATGTTAGGAAATCCTGTAAAAAACATACAGTGCACACTGGGTATTATCACCGGCTGGCTTACAGGGTAAATCTTGTGCACGAAGGAAACTATACATTTTGAAAGAGTTACTACATTACATTACATTGCATTTAGCTGACGCTTTTATCCAAAGCGACTTACAATAAGTGCATTCGACCAAGAAGATACAAACTTGAAGAAAACAGAATCATATAAGTACATCAGGTTTCATAGAGCCAAAACATTTCAAGTGCTACTCAACTGGCTTTAGATAAGCCAGTCCTTTATTAGTATATAGGTGCTTTGTTAGAAATTCTATCGCTAGAAGTGGAGTCGAAAGAGATGAGTTGACCCCAGTTGACCCCCTTAGCAATGGGCAGAAGAATTACATCACAGAATAGATTGTAATCTAAAACTATTTATATTGCAGACTTGTCCAGACATATTTTACAAGTACTTGCATGAGTTTCTTTTTAAACCTTTTTTTATTCTTCTCTTTTTTTATTTATTTTCATTGTTTTGGTAGCGTTTTATTATTTCAGACCTTGTTTAAATCTTACCTCAAAACCTGAAGTATTTGTGTGCATGTGTACATACATATGTGTATGTGTGTGTATCTGTATAGAAGTTTGTGGGTCTGTATGAAAAAGCATGTATTTATGTGTATTTGTTAAAATGCCATAATATGGGGTTCCCTGACCAAAACGTAGAAGTTGGATGACTCACGGGGTTTTCCCTGTAAACTTTGGTTTCTGCCAAAAACCAAAGCTTGTTTTTTGGTTCCTTGGTTGTCTGTAAAAATATCGAATTGAATTAGTAGTAGCTTATCGATATTATCTGCTACTAAATATGAGCCTAGCCTTTGTATGATCATATTTCATTGTAATTATTATCATGTTAAACAGGTATACTCTAGAGCACTAAATATCAAAAACTAAACTACACCACAGAGAAAACTTACACCTAAAATATTCTAATAACAAATCAGCAGATGTCATCATCATAAAGGAGTCTGAGAGATGTCTCTGCTTTTGCATAAAGGGTCCGCTTTTAAAGTGCATAGTAGTTTTATTACAGTGTATTATTGTCATTACAACCAGCCCTTGAGACATGTTTACAGGCTGTCTCTGTCCCAACATGCCCCAGTCTGCTCACACACATGTATACCTGTGGGCCGTTCTTAGTGACAGAGCCAAGTGACTAAAGGAGCGAATCAGTAACTGAATCCTTATGTGACGCATATTTTGAGATGTGTCCAACTCAAGCAGTTCTATCCTGGAACCAGCCTTCTACGTGATCTACGTGGTTTATGGTCTGCAGCGATGAATAACACTTCCTCAAGGTGCAGTCCCTCATCTTCTGCAGGATAAGGGGGCAGAACTGTTTAGTGAGTGGCTGTGTGACTGTAAAAAGTGTTGACGTAGGTTTGGTCACACATGAAGCTCTGTCATTTTAGGAGCCTTAATTTTAGCGGTGGAATGTCACTAAGTAAATTTGCTCAAGTGCTGTCCTTAAGTAAAAAATAGTTATAGAGTATTTTAACATCATGCTACTTCATACTTTTACTCCACATTCTGAAGGCAAATGTTGTACTTTTTAGTCCTCTACATTTATTTGAGGTATTTAGTTACAAGCGACTCTGGTATCAAAGGTATCAAAGAAGTCCTTATCATATATTATTATAAGTTAAGCAACCCAGTAGTATATAGTGCTTCAAATAAACCCCACCTTTACCAAGTGGAACATTGGAAGTGATGAACACATTATTGCATCAATATTTAATAATACAAAATGTTTTATTATATTATTGTATATGGTGCTTAAATGAGCCATACTGCATAATGAGTACTTTTGTTGCTTAAAGTATATTTTGATGCTAATACTTGAATGCAGGACTTGTACTTGTAACTGAGTATTTTTACACTGTCGTATTGCTACTTTTACCTAAGTTAATATTCAGAGTACTTCTTCCACCTCTGATTAATTAACAAGTATGATCCTGCACCTTTAGAGAAAATATCTTAATACACTCTGAAAATGGCAGCTCATGCAGGGGAAGAGCAAACCCCCCCTAGAGTCAGGGGAGTGCTACAGAAACATGAGTTATGTTAGGGACACTGTGTATGCAAATACTGCTGTTGTGGTGCTGCCGGATGTTTCTGTGCTCTGAAGGTGACCAACGGATGATAAAGTACTGTGCACAGTCTTTTTTTTTTTAAAGGTAAACATTTAGGATGGTAACTGCAAATAATATAAATGTATTGAGATAAGTGGGATATATAAAAAGTAGATGTTTTGCTTCTCAGCCTCAACACACTGTAATTTAGCAGAACAGGTAAACAGAAGCTGGCTTATGCTACCCTCTATTGGCTGAACGCTGATACAGGACAAAGGTTAGTAAACTGCTCACTCAGTTCATACAATAGTCACACAGAAGCTACCTTTAACAAATATTTTCCAATGACACCAGAATAATGAATATATAACACACATGTGTCCTAGCTTAACAGTATATCTAGGCCAGCAAAGTCATACAACCAGGCATGTTGAGACTGTTATGTCTGTACTCTTGTCCTTCAGCTGTGTGTGTGTGTGTGTGTGTGTGTGTGTGTGTGTGTGTGCGTGCGTGCGTGCGTGCGTGCGTGCGTGCGTGTGTGTGCGCTATCATGTCAGTACCAGCTGGCTGGATGACACCTGCTGGTTTTCAGTGTCCATGACCCTGGAATGGGATATTTTGTCCTTCGTGCAGCGATGACCTCTGACCAGTAATATTTGTTCTAAAGCTGGTGGTCTCTTCTGGCATGAGCATCTCTGTAGCTGACCAACTGGGACTGAAGCTGCTGATGCATGCTGGGTAGCATTGACCATGACGACGGCTCATAAGCAGTTGGGCTGGTGATCTGAAGCTGTCAATGGAGGTGTTGAAAAGGACACTTAAGGGTCTTTTTGATCACACGCTCGTGAACTGTCAGCGGGGGGGGGGAGGGACAGGGACAGGGGACAGTGGGTACACGCTCTTGAACTGTTACCGCCAGAGCCTCGCTGCTGTGGAGCGCATAATTGCGCCGCATTTGCGCATAAGATGAGGCCCCCTGCGCAAAATGAGGCCCCACACACTCTGCATCATCTGCGTGTAGGGAGGGGCGGCCCTGCTCAGCGGGACCATTGCTTTTTGGATAGTGCAGACTGATGGTTATATGGGTAAACCCCAGTGTGCTGGCAATGTTTTCAAACTCTCCATTTATACTGAGGGCCATTATCAGACTTAACAGCCTCTGGTATGTCTGGCCAAGGATGCTTTCAGGGTTAGTATCACAGCAGAGGCTGTTGTGATATTCGTTTGGTAAGCTTGAGATGTCTGCTGTAACCGTCTACTGTGACTACATACATGTAGTTCTCATTGTTCCATGTGAACAGAACTCTTTTCCATGTCCTTTCTGGGATCTTGTGGGTTATCATGGGATCTTTAGTGTTAAAAGCTCTTTATTCGTACACTTTCCAATGGTCTGCAGTGTCTTAGCTTTTCTCTCCAACCCAAAGGAGTAGGTCGCTGCCTTTTTTAATCTTTAGGGTTTTACTTTGTTCAGAAAAAATCTGATCCACATGAAGTTTGATTTTGGGCCATGCTTTGGGTTGCTAGCATCCATATGAAATTAAATAGTAAAATGTTACTATTTCCATGGTCATAGGCACTGCAGCCCTCTACAATTATTCACATCATGTTTCATAAGTGGCCAGTCTGGGCACAATTGTGCTTCCAAAAAAACAACATGTTATAAACATGAAGTGAAATGCAGTGTATGGTTTCAAAAAGACAAAACACAAAGTTAATTTCTTCTGTAGACATTTAGTCTGCATGTCTTTTTATCATAAAGACATCATAAAGACTGACCAAAGTTAAACATAACTGGTGGCAGAGTTTACTCTTCTGGCCTCAACAGATACAGAACGTTATTCACCTACAGACACAGTTAATATCATTGGAACGGACTTTAACCAAAATGTTGGACACATGAAATGAATGGGAGGCCAAAGAACCAGGCACAAACTTTGCACTAGAAAGAGATATGGGCACGCTGCACAACACAGGGACAGTAGAATGGTTATTTGATCAAGAACATCAAGGCAACTTGGATTACTTGCAAGGTAACAATAAGGCACCCTCTTTGACAACTGCTCTACTGATGAGCAGGAATGCCAATAACACACAATGAACATTCCACTCAGACATTTGAACAGTTAATACTTATCTTTCATACATTGTGCTTATGAATATTTGTAACACTGGGTTCACACTAGTGTTAAACCCAAGCGTTTGAGATTTAGTGATATAGCATGTACTGTATGCATACACTGAAAAAACTGAAACCTAGTATGAACTAATATAACTATAATATAAACTGACTTGAACCTAATACAGTTATGTGTAATCCGTTGAAATAATACACTTATTGAAAGTCAATGTTTCAGTTTTTTCAGTGTTGTGGAAAATGAATGTATGAGTAGGTAATCCAGCACACAGCAGTGTAGGAGACACAAATATCAAAAAAAATACCATGTTA
This sequence comes from Dissostichus eleginoides, assembly GCA_031216635.1. Classification (NCBI taxonomy): domain Eukaryota; kingdom Metazoa; phylum Chordata; class Actinopteri; order Perciformes; family Nototheniidae; genus Dissostichus; species Dissostichus eleginoides. The sequence goes on from CM062279.1 coordinate 5,714,832, forward strand.
TATTGTTACCATTTCATATCAGCAGCAAATCATTTGAAATAAAGAGCCCTTCCTTTCACACCGCAGATCCAGTACAGGAAGTCAGATTCTACAGTTGGTAGATAGCATCTCCTCCATTCACAGAGGCATGTTTGGCAATGTCTGATAAAAGGGCAATGTGTCGAGTGGTTTTAGAATGAACTGTTTCTCCAAGATATGTGCCATTGGACTCTCCACCTCCATGCAATGGTGTAGAAACATGAAACAAACAATGCATTAGTGTCACGATTAAAAAGTAGTGAATGTTACGTCTTCAAAATCAAGGTTGATACTTAGATAAAGTATTGTTCTAATAATTGGGGAGAAAACTCATTGAATCCCAACCCTACGGCTTATGGGGATGCAAATATTTAGACATGTTCTATGTGTTCACTTGTTCATTTGGCTATACGTTAACATTTACAGTTATATTAACAGACTGGCTTTATAAATGAGTTTTAACTACAGCATTTAACTCCATCTTCCCTTCAAGCTAGCTGCAAACATCAGCTGATGATCTCCAGTGATGTTTCTGCATGTTTGCATTATTTGTGGCTGATCAGATTAGCAAGATTCTGGTCACAGGCAAACAAACAGGTTTCTCAACATAACACACCCTGGGGGAGAGTCAATGTAATTCTGATCACCAAAAGTCAAAATGTATGGACTTGAGGGGTGGCAGTACAACTTTAGTCCTGCAAAGAGCACAAATGTGTGTGCAGTATCTCTTTAAAGATGGCGTGTGTGTATCCAGACACAGAAACTTGAGCTGTCCAAAGTTGTTCAACTTGTTTTGTGTACATGGAAAAATCTTAGCTCTGTCCCTAACAGAATAACAATTCTCTAATGGTGTGTTATAATGACGTAAAATACAAATGATGGTTGACTGTTTTAAACCCAGAACAACTTTGGCAATGAAAAAAAAAGAAAATTAACAATCCAGTCATGGCATGTTTTCATAGGAACATTTGTAAAATGGCTTAGGTCTGAATTACAATAACACATTACTACTTTCACATTCTAGTAGGCAGTTTCTATCCCATATACAATATAGTGAGCACATCCAAAAGCAATACGCCTTGAAAAAGGATGTGACAGCACTGTGTTATGAGTTGAGCACCCTCAGCTGGTTCTAAAACTGCATAAACGCTAGGTAAACCTGTTATAGGTATAATAATTGATAGGGACTCATTTGAATATTTTTAGACTTAGGAGATTCAAACATACAACAATAAATATGCTAATGGGAATTCTGAATAATTTTCAATTTTTCCAAAACCCTAATTAAGATAACACCCCGTCCTCTTCGACATGTATCACTTCAGAAGACTACACATCATATTTGCATTAAAACTTCAATAAGATCACATAAACACTAGTCTAATAAATATTTGTGATTAAACAAAATCTTAAAACTGGACTCAGTGCTATACTGCTCTTCGTAAATTGCCACAGTGCAGAACTAAAGGGTTCCTAGGATAGTGCCTTGGGGTACACCTGCCCCCTAGCTGTTGGCGGAGGTCCCAGCAGTGAGCATTGGCAGCTCCCTGCTCCCATGGTGTCTGGATATGGCAGTCACCATCCTTCAGTTGGTCACTAACCCTTTATTTCAGCTCGTCTTCTGTGGTTCAATGTGCAATGTGGGCCAAACTCCACAAACAAACTGAACAAAGATAGGAAAAATAATTCAATGACTGAATTAATACAATCATGCAATAAAATAAAAATAAAAGCTATGATAATTACAAAGGCTTGGGGCTAAACCTACCTTTATATTTGGTCTGTGCTTGAGGTAGGTTGACCTGATTTGCAGGCTAAAAGAAGATGAATATTAGATTTTAAATAAATAAATGAACTAGCTCACTCCAATAAAACTCACAGCTGGAGCTTACCTTAGAAGTATGTGCAGGTAGGATCCAAGGCCAGTGAAGATGTGCCACCAGGCATGGAACTGTGTTGCTACTCCAACACCGGGTGGAAGTTTTTCTCTACTGGCTCTGAGAGACAGAAAAAACATGAATTGTATCTCCAACTGTATGGGATTCTTCTAAAGAGGGTGCTAATAAATTGTCTTTATAAAAGTATTTTTATTGATTGTACTTTATCAATCAAAATCTAAACATGCATTCTGCATTTTGGATAAGAAAATACAGTTCAATTTAAGATTCTTATTTCACAGTAAATAATCTGAGAGATATTCCTGTCCTTGATTAATGTAACGGACTGTTTATGTAAACATTTGCAACCAGTATTATTAAAACTGCTGTCCGAATTCCAAAAAATAAGCAAATGCTTCAATAATAAGAGGAACCTTACTATTGTTCCATGTCTAATACTCACCTTAATGTGTTGCAGAAGATATTGTCGATGTTCCACAGTAGGAACCCTAACAAAAAGACTCCTAAGGAGGTGTAACACAGCGGTCTGAGCCATGGGTACACCCTAACATTGAAACAGAAACCACAAAGAAACCCATTAGCAAGTTATTTCTTACACAGAAGATTGATGAACAATAATTCCTTTGATATATAAATGTTTAACAATGAACGCTCTTGAAAAACATACCATGTAACAATGAAGATAGATCGCATCACTAGGCAAGCTACTAGAGCTCCATACATGACCTGGAAAAAGACACATTTCATTATGTTTGGCCTTGAAACATGGCAACGTCAAATGAACATTCTGTCTCCCAACTATTTATACATTTTGTTACGGCTGGACGGTAGTGATGTTACGTATTACGCCGAGGCTTCGGAGCGTGTGTCGAGTAATCCCCGAAGCTTTTTGTGAAGCTTGTATCGAGGCTTGTATCGTTTTGGGCCAGTGACGTCACCGATGACAAACGAAGCCTCGCTGCCTGTCGATACCACGTGACTGCTTCAGGAAGCGATTCAGATCGGTTGAACCACAACGCTCATAATATCCATGGATGTATAATAAGAACGATATTACCCCTCCTGTACGCGAGCCCGGTGACACGATGGAATTAAGAGAGCTCAGACCCTCACTTATATAGAGGTCGGAACATGTCATAAGTATACATAAATACAAGCATAAATAAATACAGGAATAAATAGTATCCAGTTTTTTCAGATAACTTCAGTGTGTGGGCTGTGGCTCAGCTGGAAAGCAGTTGACTCACAACCGCAGGGTCCCTGGTTCAACGACTCGTCAATACGTCTTTTTTTTATTTATAAAAGCTACAGCTAAATGAGATAATGTAGTTAATAAATGTAGTCTTTGATATGGTTTAGCCTTTCTCAGGCTACAACATGGTTAAGTTTACGAATATTATTAAGGAATACAAATCCCTCTTTGCAATGTTTACCAGCCTCCTTAGGCTTTTCAATCACAATCATTCAACTGGAATAAAAACAATATTGTTAACATGAAAATATGATTTTATGTTTGTTGTTTAGAGTTATTCTAAGGCTTTACTCATTGGGAACCCGGTAGGAGATAGAGCACACTTTTGAGATGTCCAATCTGCCTGTTTTACACACTTTGACCAACAGGGGGGTTTGTGTTCAGATGAAGCCCATGATGAAGCCTCATGAGATGAACCCTTTTGCGAACCAATTGGCTGGAAAGCTTCAAAGCTTTATAAGGCTCGTACGAACCAAAATCCGTCCAACAACGCCAAGAATCTCGCAAAGACTAACAGAAAAAGCAGAACCTAAATGCACACAGGACTAATCAAACAAACAAGACACAGGTGAGGAGGGAGGAGAAAACCCAGGGGCACAAGGTGAACACAATCGGGTAATCAGGCAGGAGGGAACACAGAGACAGGAAGCAACAGACAAGACGGGAGGGGGGGGGGTGAACACTTTTCAAACTAAAACAGGAAAACAAAGACAGATCTAGACAGGACAAAATAAAACATAGACAGATCGTGACACATTTTATATGACTGAGCTCTGGTGGGAACCCATTGCTGAATTCCAGGCAGCCAAAGTACATTGATATTATTGATAACATAAACTTTGAACACAGTCCTCTAGCATAACCCTTTCTGATAGAGTGCTGCAGTAATGATATATTTCTGTAGGCCGACACGGTGGTAAGCATCACAAGGGCTCCCTTAAAAAATGTTTTTCCATTGATGTAAAAAGATAACGTTAGGCTTTAAACTAACTACATCACGGTCACATGACTTTACGTCACCACCACCAAGCTAAAAGCGGCTGATATTCGCTGTGATGACTTTAGTAGTCTCATTTAGCCACTTGTTAGCAACCGCTGTAACACAGGACAGTTTAGATGTTCACCAGTGGAGTCTTTACTGACATATCGTATGTTGTAGAATAAAAGATGAGAATCTCTTAAGCTTGTGTTAACCACAGGTCTAACCAAAAACACTCTCAAAAACCGTTAACTTCGAGACGAGGGAACCGGATGTGGAAAAGTACTAACCCATTTTCCAAATTTGAGGACTCATTCCTGCACCTCTCTATACAAGCATTGTTGTCTCTCAAATGTGGTTCAGCCAAACAGTTTTGTTTCCTTGAGTGTAATGAGCATATACAGCCAGTCATCAGTCAGAGCCCTTATTGGAGCTATTGATTTGTGTTGACACATATCCACATACATGAGGAAACCATTCCAAAAAGAGTACATGCAGTCAGCACAATCTATATTTAAAGGAAGTAGGAAGCTAAAGTCCCCATTATCAGTCGGGCTCTAAACCACCATAAAGCAGTGTGATTAGTAAACAAAGGCTGCTCTGTCACATTGTCCTTTAACAGACATGGCTGTGTGTTGAGTTTAGGGCATTGTATTTGGGTTAATAGCTACACCTTAACTGTAAAAAAATAAATACAGGGTTTCTGCTGGGCCTAGGTACACTCCCAACCATGGAGTATTAGATGTTTTTTTATTTTTAAGTGTAAGAAGACAAAGAAAAGTCTAAAAAGTGTTAAAACTTTAAAATATATTTGAGTTTTAGGTGCAAACTCCATTTAAAATCCTGTATGTTGTATTTTGAATCGTTTTGCATAATGTCTTTGGTATGAAATTCTACTTTGTGTTTAACATCCAACATGCACTAAGTGTTTTTGTGCTGAGTTGGCAAGCCCAATGTTTACTTAAGGTTGACTTGACTTCAGGCCCGCTGCGCCCATACAGCAAACAATGAGCGATCTGATACGGTTGAGCAAGAAACAAAGTAAAACCTTACCTGGTGAAAGACTGGCTCCTTCCACTGTAAGTACACCTGCAGAAGGAAATACAGGAAATACTCAAAAGAAATGATGGATATTGTGTTTTATGTACATTATGGTTCAAACTTAATCAGTGTAAAAGTGAAAGTGGATACTCACCAATGTGACTGAGACACTGAAGATTATTAATAATGCTATGGGGAATAAACTGATTGTGTTTTCTTGTTTGAAACACTCGTATCTAAAAAAAAGAAAAACGTGTTTATTTTACATGTTCAGCTTTAGGAACAATAAAGGAAAAAAAAGATACAATGAAAGGATGCATGTGTAACACATTTTTCTAAGTGGAGAGAATATCTCCACACCCTACAATCAATGAATTGATCAATTTATTTGCCACATAAGTCCCAACTTCAGTGAAATTAATCATCTGCTCTGGCAGATCAGCACACAGAAAAAGAAAGCTAAACGGCAGCATCCATTGAAATCAACAATAATCGCAGTGCCTGATATCTCCAAAAGAGACGCAGCCGCCAACGCCATCCAGCCTGTTATCTAACAGCAACACATTGGCTGAAAGGATTCAAGGCCGGTGTCCAAATCCTTCGCACAATTTTTTGATTTTGAAGGCACACAGTTAAAAAAAGGGGGATTTTCAGTCTATGACAGAAAATAGAGTAGACTATCTGCTGTTAAAGGAGGGCAAGGTGAGTTGCCCTGGAGAAAATGTTTAGCTTTGCTACAGCAGTAGGCAATCCTCTACATTCTCTGGGTGCAGCTTCCATTGTCCAGGTAGGACTCCCCCTCTGGATGTCTGACTAACTCCTTCCGTTTAATCAATTAACATAGATCTAGAATCAGTTAAGAATCATGTGTCCTTTACAATATAGAATGCTTCACAGTCACTTGAAAAATACACCCTGTACTTTCTTGTAGTGGATCAAGTGATGGATGAGTGATTCACTAGTTCACTTTACAATCACAACAAATATTTTCTCAGTCAACGTCGTTAGTAATTAAACAGCAATTCATCTAAAAGGTTGAGCCACTTACAGGCAGTAGATAAAGACGCATGTACTGTAGATCATTGGCAACTCATCCAGTAACTGCAAATCAGAACACAAAGAAAACACATACTGTATCAGTACATTTATAAGATTGCAGTCTTTCATTAAGACATTGCAATAGGCAGCAAATATTTCCATTTCATTGCGAGTCTGATTCATGCATGTTCATCAAATTGAGATAATTGTATGTACTTTTGCTGATATATTAACAATTTAATGTTTTACTGTAGCCCACCTGCATCTCATATAGCAGCGTCATGTGGAAGCACCAGGAACCAACGCCAACAGCTGGACAATGGACAGACAACCCCATTAAACATTAAAACTGAAAGTCAGGACATTCTTAAACAATGTGATTAATGAGATCAGAAGAACACCCGGACAGTCTGTTCTCAATAGCTACGATATGTAAACAAGAGGTGTGTTTGCTAATGCAGAGCCGGGTAATTTGTGGTTTCAACAGACTTACCTGCCAGTCCGAGGAAAGAGCAGACGTAGCGAAATTCGAGGCCGTCTCGAAACGTCTGGATGGCCCCGTAAATGGGAGGAAGGATCATAATCAGGTTGCTGACAGTGTTCCCTGTTCAACAAGACACCAGAGACAAGTTAGATCCAGGCGACACAACACTGTATACGACATTTGAACACCTCTGAATGACCTCTGATGGGTGATTGGTGACATGAGGGACCTGAGAGGGAGACAGGCTGGGTTACATGTAGTGATCATTTATAACGCCAGCATGAACGGGGTTTGCAAACTGCAACTACGATTGCTGTTGCATTTTGTATTATTTAGGTTTGCATTGTTTAAGTAATTAGTCATGTAAACAATTAAAATGATAGGCAATTTTTTTAAACAGATGTTACAAAGTGCTTCACAAGACAATAATAGCAGAACAATTAAGTAAAAGTATATTAAATAATGTAACTATTAAATAAAAACATCACAGACCATATCAATAATAAAAGTTATTTGGAGTTATTTAAAACAAATATAATCTTTTACATACAAAAGAAAGTTATAATAAAGGTTGTATATATTGTTCGGTGTCAAAACATAAATAAAAATAACAATAACAACAAAATAAATGAAAAACAAATCATCAGTATCGACTATCAGCCTCTTTGTTATTGTTAATGGCCCATTTTACAACTGGTGTATCATTACTTACAATAGTTGATTTTTGAGGTTTGTATAGGTGAGCACAGGTCTTCAATGATTTAATATAACCCCCATCATTCAAACCCTAGCTATTGGTTGACATAGAAAGCGTTTCACAAATCTTAAATTGCTATTTTTCATGGCCTAGGTACATTAAATAGTTTTGGGGGGTTGGCATGTTCTGTTATCGCCCATACAGTATGTGCTATATTTAGCCCTACTCCTTAGGCTGGTTTTTCCTTGTTTTCTATTATTCGTGATTCACTGTTTTATATTTATACCCACACTGACTCCCACCGTAATTAACATGTTCTTTTTTAAATGTGAGTTTGAGTCTTACAGCCTCAAAGAAAGAAGGTTCTGGGTGGTAACTCACCAATGCGCTTTGGCCTTTCTATGAGAGGGGTGTGGGTTTTCTCTTGGTGCTCCTAGATTTGAATTTGGAATTGAATGACTGTCGGTGTGTTTCAGCCCTGTGATTGAATGGTGACCTGTCAATGCTTACCCTGCCTCTCCGGATAGATGGATGAATATTATTGGTGGACTGGGACATTTGGTTGGAAAACATTTGATGATGTAACCTTGGGCTCTCGGACATTGAGATTTTTCCTTGTTGAATTTGCTTCAAGTTTTACAGACTTAGCAATAAATAAATAAGGGTGAAAACAATTGGCATATAAATCATCAATCAACAATTGTTAGTTGTGTCTCTTATTGTTTTACAATGTGTATGCACTCTGTGTATTGCATTGTTGAACAGAGTATTAATTAGGCCCATTTGTGTCAGAGTGTGACAGGTTTATCAGCTTATTATACAGCTGATAAACCTGGGACGGGAAGTGAAAAAGGCTTCAAGGACGTTGTTGGAAACTGTGCTGTGATTGTGTGAGCAAGTCTCATCACGCCAGGCTCTTGCTGTGTTTTTACTAAACTATGAGTACTTATCAGGCCCACAGAGAACCTGATAAAAAAAATGGTCAACATTGATCCTGACGTTGCTCTATTGGGTGTGGCGATATATAAACTAAGGTGTGTAAAACAATCAGGCCTACCAGGACATAAAGTAATTTGAAAACTAATACTGAATGTCCTGGTATTTTGACACTTTTGCTTAGTCTGCAGGTGTCTGATAAAGGCCGAGACCTTGGAGGGGCTGTTAAAAAATGTGTGGACTTTGTTTACTGATAGTTCATGAAAACATGCCAAGAATACTACAGCATTGAATGTTTTATTTTTCTTATTCCAATGAAAACTACAAACATCTGATAATGCTGAGATGACTGTCCCGAGAGACTCTTTTCTGCCCCCCCTGTCTCTTTCTCCCGTCACCATGCCCTATTGTTTCAATGTTTTTTCTTTGTAACCTGAATCAACGTTTAAATGCCAAACAATACCTAGCGACGGGAACAACTATCTAGCGAGGCAGCGTGTCTTTAGTGCAAACAAAATCTTCAACTGTCAGTATCCTTAACATGTGACATTTACATCAGCGCCAATGTTAAAAAATCTTTCAATGATATTAATTTATAAAGTATGCTGAATGCTATAAGGCTACTCTACTACCAGACTAGTGCCTCCAAGTAGCACTTGTATTACTAATAAATGTGTCTACAAACGAAGGTCTCTTGCTGTGGACAACTACACTGAAGATGAGACATTCAATGATATGACTCAACTCTGACCCACTTTGCTTCAGTTTACCTTGGACTATCTGTTGCATCAGTAGTACCTTTAACCTCATTGATAATAAGATAATAATAACTGGAAGGTCCCTAACACACAGTAAAAAGGGATCACAAAAGAGAATAATAGGAATGCCTAGTTCACTTCCAAGACTAGAAATGGTCTGCACAATAGAGAGTATATGTTTCAGTAGGAGTATTTGTCCAATGTAGTTTGGTTAATGCTTTTGAATGAAATCATGCTAGAAAAATCTATGTGTCAAAAGTCCAGCTGACATGGTGTATTTTTTAACAGTATTACACTAACAACGTTTAAATCTCAGATAACGGATCCTACAGAACCAGTTTAAGCCCTGATAGCATTGAGGGAATGTTATCACGTTTCATTTGTTGCATTGTGAATGCACTGTAAAGGGAAACGTTCAAGAGCACGCTCAATAGTGGACTGAAATACTACAAATCACTCCAAGCGTGGAATATAGTGAAACTGTGGTGTCTGTCATACCGTTTGCTTGAACACTCACATACAGTAAAGCTGTGCCAAACAGCTCCACTCAGAACAAGTGGACTGTATATCGGCGACGGAAAGCTTTTATTTTTCCTCATTAAGTTTATAATGCCATAAGAGCTAGCTAACATTTAGCTTAAACTAATATCCGCCGAGCTTACACGAACACCAGCCGCTGCTCCCGCTTCTTGTTTACGTTATCGAGGGGAGACAGTACGGTACGTACACCACACATGATGGCCGTCCTTCACCAAAGACTCTTTAAACGAACCCTAACATTCACCAATTTCAGTAATATGACGCATTTCTTTTTACTTACAGAATTCCGCAATGTAAAAGGTGGCGACATAATTTTCTTCGCACCAGTCCAGCGTTGAGGTCGGCTGACCCCAGTATCCGTGCCTGTCTGCGGAGGGAGCCATGATGGAAGAGGAGGAGGCTGCAGTGCGCTGCTAACGGATCTGTGGAGTCATCACAGCCGGAACACAGCCACCCTGCCCCGGCCCGGCGATGGAGGGCAGATAACAGTCCAGCAGCGTGTTACAGATAACAGCAGAGGCAGCCTTTACATCGTCACCTACTGCCTGTAGTATCTGCCAGCTCATAGAGTCCTATTGTGACCCCGGAAATGTTGATTACCTCTATGTTTAAATGCAGTACGGGAAAGTAACAAAGTACATTCACTCAAGTAGGCTACTGCAGGGACGTGCACAGACATTTTGGGGGGCGGGAGCTCAAGTGAGAAAAAGGGCACTTCCCATAATCATTTATAAAAAAAAAAATGTAAAACAAAAAGTTAAATATAGTTGCACATCTCTGACTTACTGACCAATTTATTTTAATCGCCTCACACTCACGCAATTGTTTAATACTCAACAGAATTCTACAAAATAATCAGCTAACACAGAGACAACGGTCTTCTATATTCACTACGCACAAGAGCAGACAACAAACTAGTAACATTAATAGTTATTAAATGAGCAGCCAACAATCAAAATTATAAAGTTATCTATAGATTTAAAGCTAATCTGCATATTTAAACAAAAAGTTTCAGGGGAAAATACTGACTTGACGTAAGTAACTAGCTGGGGAAGTTGTGAGGTGACCTTTTTTTTGTTTGTTTTTAGTTTTATCCTTTTCACCTGCAATGCCTTGGTAACTGCATGCAAATTAGCACATTTTAATCAAGATAAAATAAGAGCAGGGGCGGCGGGTACTGTAGGCTAGGGAAGGCTAAGCCTTCCCAAATATTTTTGTCGCATCCTGGTAAAATAAAAATATAATGTTTGTGTCTTTGACATTAGTGCTGCTATGTAGCCACCTGTGCCCTGTTCTACGAAGCCAGTTCAACAGACCCTGGATATGTTTGACTTATCTTAACTAACCCTAACAAACGAGATCTCGCTAAGCGGTCCTACGACGCTGGTTATCAACTCGGTAAATCAAGCCAGGGTTTCTCTGTCCAGCTGAGAGCGCGTTCACGTGAAAGGGGCGGGGTTAGCAACATTTGACCAATCACAAACAGGGACAAGTGTACTGACAGCGCAGCGTCATACTTCCTTAATGAAAAGTAAACTAATATTAGACAAATATGAACTTTAAACATCCATTATTTAAACATATAATCCAGGATACAAGCCACATAGTTGCACCTGCAAGGTGAATATAGAACAACTTGTTAAAAAATAAATAAACTACCGAGTGTTTGAATGCGTACAACAGTTTTATGATATCACTGCCCCATCTAAGACACGTGGATCTGACTTTAATGACATTTGAGTTGAGTGTTTCGTCAACTTAATGTGTTGCTTAAAATAACACTTCTGCATGCAGTATGTGACAATGTAAGTGTTGAACGGCCAGATACGGCTCGAGAAGCTGACTCAGATATGGAAATATATGATATATTATGATATTATATGATCGATGATCTGATTGATGATGTGATATGAATGATAAGTGCGACACGTTGGCGTCTTCTCTGCATACGGCAGTTTAAACTGTATTTCCTTTATCCTGTAATATGACTTGATAGATTTAAACTCCGCACACTGAGCTCTGATTGGTCTGCAGGCGGTGCTTTCACTGACTTGATCTCTTTTCTATAGACGCCGGAGGCGGGCAGCGTCAGGTAAAAAAAGTTATTTAGCCTTCCCAAACCTGAGCCTCACGCGCCGCCTATGAATAAGAGATAAAATAGTACTTTATTACTAGTGTACTAGTTAACGCCTAATTTGCATATCAATGTGGCGATTGTGATGAAGTTATTAGATACACATTTTACTGTATTCACCTTTAGTGTCTCCCCTTAAGTAGCCTACAGTAGGCTACATTAGCCTGTATGCCCATGATAAATTGCCTTACCCCTAGATTCCACCGGGAGCGTCTGCGCTGCGTTACGGCTACGCCACGCCACGCTGCGGCGTTTTTAGCGATCGCGGCCACTCTAGTCAATGGGTGCTATTCCACCAGACCCGCTGCGCCACGCTGCGCCGCGGCTTGAAGCGTCCCAGAAGCGCCTCAGCGCAAGGAATTTCTAAAATATAGGATGAATCCTATTTTTGACGCGGCGCAGCGCGGCGCAGCCGTAGCGCAGGCAGGAAGTGGAACGTTCATCCGTCCCAGGCCCATCCCCCAAATAAATGTCCAGGAAATATGCCCAAATCAACAACAACTGCGAGCCTGCACACACGAAACTCTGCTTCCGCAACGTTTTGAAACGCGCCCGGTGGGTTATGACGCAGGAGGAGGTCGCAGCGCGGCGTGGCGTAGCCGTAACGCAGCGCAGACGCTCCCGGTGGAATCTAGGGGTTAGCTAAACCTTGAGCTAACTTATCCATTAGCTAGTGGCCTACCTTAGTTAACTATATTTGTTTTTGTCTTTTAGCTAATTAGCTGTAAACTCGAGGCACTGGCAGCTTAGTCATTTGTTCATCACCACTCACCTTCAGACAAGCCAAGAAAAGCCGGCATGACATGGAACAGTAAAGTGGGAGGTGCTGCTACCTGTCGGTCTGAAGTGACTGCCGATATCCGCACCGCTGTGCGCGAGACGTGGAGGGAGGGAGGGAGGGAGGGAGTGAGGGAGGGTAGAGAGAGCATCGGAACTTCACAGTCTAATCTCCTGACCTGATCTTTTTTTATTTTGTATTCAATCAATATATTTTTGGAAAGGGAAACTGTGCGCAAACAGCAGTAGATATATATTCATTTATTTAAAAAATAAAAAAGGGGGGGAAAAGGGCACTTTCTCTGGAGGAAGAAAAAGGGCAGGGGCTCAAGCCCACTTTGATGTCTATGTGTGCACATCCCTGGGCTACTGTGCTCAGGAACACATTTCGACGTACTTTAGTATTTCCATTGAATGCTAATACTTTTACTCCACTACATATAAAAGGGAATAGGCCTAATGTAATTTTACTACATTTATTAAACAGCTTTAGTCAAACTTTTACCATAATGCATTTCTAAAAGTCAAACTACTGGACTTAAGGTAGGCCTACTACTTGTAGAATTATGCAATAGGCCTACAGTATATGGGCCATTCTACCGAATTGGTGCAAAGTCAGGTTGGAACAGTTTTGAAATTTTGTATGTTTTTTTCTGAAAACTTTGTCCATATATATTTTTGTACCATATCTAAATTACACATATCTAGTAAAAGAACCATACATTTTAATATCGTATTCTCAGACTGTATTGGAATGTTCTTCCTCTAGCAAACATTTTCACTACGGAAACATAGTAAATACACTGTAGTAAAAAAGTATTATATTAACCTGTTAAGATTGTTTTACCTTCCCTTCTCTAAATAGTATTTTAACAAATATTTCTTGAGGGTTTTCACAATTAAATCAATGCAATTTAATTTTTAATCAAATTTCAAAGTTCAATTTATACAATTCATAAAAATCATAATGCAAACTTTCTTTGTAAAATGCATAATACTGATCATATTGAATCCAGAGTTGATTGTTGAAATTGAACATACATTAAACCAGGGGTTTTCAAAGTGTTGGAAAGCCGCGCCCCCCCTCCCAATTATTATTGCTATTATTATTATTATATTATTATTATTATTATTATTATTATTATTGTTGTTGCTATAATGCAGGGGTATTATTATCCAGTGGAATGCCCTTACCTACTGGCCTAGTTAAATCAAAGTGGTTACTTTTTTTTGGCTGGGCAGTGTAGTTTTACACACCTTCTTATTTGACTTTCTCAGGAGTTAAAGGTCCCATGTCATGCTTTTCTGGTTATTGCCCGTCCCCTTGTGTGTTATGAAGGTTTTTATGCATGTAAACGGTCTGCAGAGTCAAAAACCCTCAAAGTACCCTGTAGCGAGTAAAACTCTAACACAGAAAAGACCTGTCTATGCTGCCCCAGAACGCTTCGTTGGAGATTTCTCATTTTCTGTGGAGCAACTCACACCAGTAGTGTAGGCAGAAATGTACTTTAGGGCGGGCCTGTATAAAATAGGGTGGGCCAGCTTTTTCCAGGGGGAAACATGACTTTAAGGTAGGCCTGGCCTATAATAATAATATATAATAATGCCCATTGCCAAGCATCGTTGTAGCATTCCCCTCCGAATAATGGTCGAAGACTTGACTGATGATATGAATTTATTGAAATCTCCAATATCAACGTAAGAGCTATAAAGACACAAAAATAACAAATATATTTAGGCTCCATCCGTATTAGAATCACTTTAGCATACTACCAAAAGTCAACTGTAAACAGACAGCAAAGCTACAAAACAGCATATAAACGAATTAGGAAAAAACCCACATTTTTATATTATAGTTAATACCAACCTTGTGCCTCTTCGGGGGTGCTAAACCTCAACATAAACTGTATCCTTTACTTTTCTGTCTTTATATGTAGATTAATCTCCGCTCCTTTTCTCCGTCACGTTGTTTCCATAGCAACAACAACTTCCTGTCAACAGCGTAAACTCGCCTTCAAAATAAAAGCATCTAAATAAGACAAGAAGTTCACCTAAATTACATTTAAGACATATTTACAACTGCAACGAAAGTAACAAAAACAATGTAATATCCTTTTCAGTTTCACAGAACACAAATTGGGTTATTTACAATCGTTATGTAACTCTTTTATTGCACTAACAGCAACAATAGGTTGTAGCATTCAAACCTGCTCATGGACTTGCAGTGGTCCTGGCTTTGTTTATGTCTCTCCAACGAGTTACGCAGGTGCTTCCAGTCTACATATCCATCCCTCGTAAATGCACCTTCAGCTCCTGGGCTGGGGAAATGTCTGCACATTTTACAGAAAAGCGCGTCCCTACTTGCGCTGTATTCCACCCAGGGAAAATCTTCATACCACCTCAACCAGTTTGTACCGGAAATTAGTTCCGGTCAGAGGATAAAACACATACAACATTAATTCAACTCGATATTTGTTCACTTGAATTTCACTTTGAATGCTTGGATATTCTCAATGGGTGAATACAAAAATGTATAATAATAATAATTAAAAAAATATATTACACCGAAGCTTTCTCAGGGCGGGCCAATGTGTAAACTGGGTGGGCCTGGGCCCGCCCTGGCCCTATGGTGGCTACGCCACTGCCTCACACACCAGGATCCCTTGGCTAACTAACAGGGAGTCCCCATTGACTTGCATAGAGCTCCCTGAACGCTGGTAATAGACGAGTTGGGATTGCGGAGAAATGCTCTCCACAGACCCATTCTCACAGCGTTATAAACCTTTTTCTTACTCAATATCAAGCCACACTTATTGTTTTTACTTCGGCTGTGAGTGTTTGTGTGTGCTCAGGATGAGTTTCGCTTGTTCTCGCTGTATCGCCGACCCGGAAACCTGTCCGCTCCTCGCAGCAACGAGCCTCCGAACGTCCCGACCAATCAGAGCACACTGGGCTCACAGGGAGGGGGGGGGCAGGTGCTCCAACAAGCCGTTTAGGACAGAGAGTGAATACCTGGTGAATACACATACTATCAGTGTTCGAATTACCCATTTGCTTTCGGGGGAGCCCTATTTTTCAGTGCACATCCTGCTACTAAGTATGTCACATGCACGCTCTGTTGACTGGCGCAGCAGCGCGGATGCGATCAATTGCAATAAAAACAATCTGCTGCTACTAAGCACAATAACATTTCAGCCTGGCTCTTATGGTGCTCATACATCTTCTTTCCGCAGGTTATTCTGTTGATCACTGCTGACTTTTCCCTGAATCCATTCTTGTGAAAGGTGCATTCCGGTGGATTTTTCTGCGAGCGGCAGGGAGATCAATATACTTTTGCCTCTTTGCAAATCTCACATCCACATTTTTAATTTTTTATGAAAAGCCATGGATACCTTTCATTACACTCAGTCCATCTTTTCTGTATCCAGTTAAAAGGCAGGTCATGCATCGTCAGGTTCGCTAGTGCAGGAGGCGCCGGCGGCTGTGGCCGTTGTTGAAGCCTTTTCAGGCTCCGCATCGTCAGGCCTCTCCCTCGGTGTGGAGCTGTCAAACTCGACCCTAACGCCGCTTACAGCCGGCCAACTAAAAGTTGTTCCGTTCACGTTGTGATTTTTAGACTCCTTCGCTTCTTTGTGAATCCAAAAGCTGTTGTTTTCGTTTCTCCATATTTTTTATTACAAAGCCAGAGTTAAAAAAAGATATCAATATGAAAATGTCAAATACTGCGCCGGCATCGCCGCCGTAACCATAGCAACGTAAGTAGCGTAAAGAATACAGCGCCGCCACGTAAAGATGGCAACACCCAGAAATATTCACAAATATAAAACAAATATTCAGAAACTGTAATGAACAATGACTATTATTTATTTCAAGAACTTTTATTTACAGAAACTCAACATTTCTAATCTGTGTGACACAAATATGCACAATTGTTTTGGGCTCCCCCTATTTATCTCAAAGTCGGCCTTCAGGGGAGCTCCCACCCTCTTTAGGGGAGCCAAGCTCCCCCTGGCTCCCCCCCATTTCGAACACTGCATACTATACAGAGATGCTGTATGAGAAACCAATGTGATTTTGGAAAATTGCACAATTTAAATCTATTCTTGTAGACTTCAACAATGGAAATATGATCAGTAGAAATGGCCATGACATGGGACCTTTAAAACAGTTTTAAACAGAGCAGGGGGTTTAATCTGCGCGCCAGGGTCATTTTATGCACGTGTAAAAGCACATTTTTCGCTCGTGAGTAGCTTGTTTTGCGCGCTAGAATATTGACCCAATTCTGGCTCCATAGAGACAGCCCTCTTGCTCGCTCGCGGGAGTGTCAGCCTCACTCGCTCGCGGAGTCTGTCTGCGGGCGCGTGAAAAGTTTCTGACACTTTGGGGCGGAGCCACTGGACTTTGATTGACAGCTGCCAGGAAGCCCGGAGTTGCCAGGTTTGATCATTGCCTTAACTACAAAGAGCCGAGGAGTGAAAGCAGCAAGATTAGTTGGACGAGATTTATTGATAAAGTTGTCCATAAAAAACTATTATATTCGTAAAGTGTACAGCTAATATATATATATCAATTAATTTGATATGAAACAATATATCTTTGAGTGGGCTGTATCTGTCGAAAACGGCTAGCTACTATCTGCTGAAGAAAATGAATGTCCACAGTGTTAACATGTAGAAAACAAGTTAACCTAGAGGCCGTTTTATTATTACCCTGTCAGTGTGCTGTTGAGTTAGCTATTTAGCTAGCAAACATTAGCTGGGTGATTCTCTGAATCGGGTGCCGATTTTAAATGAAAGGAAACAAAAAAGTTTAAAGCAATGAATTAATACACAAACAGGGTGTTTTTTACTGTAGTTTTAAGATCATTGGTTGTCTTTGTAGTAGACAACAAACATATTTGCATGTCCTCAGGTGCACCATAGAGAGTATCCTGACTGGCTGCATCACGGCCTGGTACGGCAGCTGCACCGCCCTCAATCGTAAGGCTTTACAGAGGGTGGTGAAAACTGCACAGAACATCACCAGGACGGAGCTGCCATCCATGGAGGACCTCTACTCCCAGCGGCTCAGGAAGAAATCCCGCAGGATTACAAAAGACCCCCATCACCCCAGCCACAAACTGTTCTGTCTGCTGCCGTCTGGCAGGCGGTACCGCAACAGCCGGACTAAAACCACCAGACTCAGGGACAGTTTCATCCCACAGGCAATAAGACTGCTAAACACCTGAACTGTTGAAGCAACATCTGTTAAACACCTGAACTGTTGAAACAACATCCATAACATTAATCTGGCTGCTACTTAGAAACTATTCATCTAATATATCATATTCAATCACTTGCATATAGACTCTTATTGCACTATTCCACTATTTCACTTTTTTACAATTTTTCTTTTTGTATTTACTATTTACTTGCACTATTTTTTCTGTTTTTTTCTGTTCTATTGTGTTGCACAGTTGGAGGAGCCTGTGACCTAAGATTTTCATCGTCATAACTACACTGCGTTCGTATGACTAATATAAAAGCCTTGAACCTTGAACCTCACTAAGCATCATTACATATTCATTGAATATTGAAAATAAAAATTGCCAATTATACCAAAACGTTATCATAAAACGGCCTCTAGGTTAACTTGTTTTCTACATGTTAACACTGGACCTTCATGTTTCCTACCTATTGTAGGTGCTTACAGCAGACAGCTAGCAGATTTCGACAGATACAGCCCACTCAAAAATATATTGTTTTATATCAAATTAATTGATATATATATATTAGCTGTACACTTTACGAATATAATAGTTTTTTATGGACAACTTCACCAATAAATCTCGTCCAACTAATCTTGCTGCTGTCACTCCTCGGCTCTTGGTAGTTCAGGCAATGATCAAACCTTGCAACTCCGAGCTTCCTGGCAGCTGTCAATCAAAGTCCAGTGGCTCCGCCCCAAAGTGTCAGAAACTTTTCACGCGCGCGCAGACAGACTCCGCGAGCGAGTGAGGCTGAAACTCCCGCGAGCGAGCAGGAGGGCTGTCTCTCGCATAGCCGCTCGCTGTCTCTCGCATAGCCGCTCGCGGGGGTTTAATCTGCGCGCCAGGGTAATTTTATGCGCGTGTAAAAGCACATTTTTCGCTCGTGAGTAGCTTGTTTTGCGCGCTAGAATATTGACCCAATTCTGGCTCCATACTACGTCAACCCTAAAAGCGGAGGTGCTGTGGACGCTAAATACCGTAGCTAAACACCAATCATACATTTATTTAATCGTTTATTTGGCAGGGCAACCCAGTCTCACGGCATTTCGTGTTATAGTCACGAAATTAATTTAATCTATTGATTCATGTTCACCAACACAATTTTTGCATTTTTTCCGTGTCACACAGAACGATTTTAAAAGCAATGTATTTCTATTGGTATATTTCGTGCCTGCACCACGTCTTTTTGTCCGGTCGGGTCTCTGAAGACCAGAAGCTGTGTGGTTCATAAAAACATGTTCTTGCTCAATATCTTACCCTAAGCCTAACCCTAACCCTTTTATTTTAAATTGTATAATGTCTGAGTTTTTTTGCCGTCCGCGAGGAAAAGAAATGGCGCTCAGAGCCTCAGAATACTGAAATCTGTATATTTTTTTCCTTCTTATTTGTTATTATTTGGTGCAGGCACGCCACCAATATAAATACATTGCTTCTAAAATCGGTTCTGTGTCAGAATACTGAAATCTGTATTTTTTTAAATCTCTTTTTCCTTCAAATTTGTTATTATTTAGACTGCTTTTAAAATCGTTCTGTGTGACAAGAAAAAAATGCGAAAATTGTGTTGGTGAACACGAATCAATAGATTAATTTCGTGACTATAACACGAAATGCCGTGAGACTGTGTTGGGCAGGGACAATGCACAGTAATGAACACTAAAAACATTAAAATGTGTTAAGCGTAACAGTGCCAGATTTAGCTTTGAGCTAATTTCCATCCGCAGTCCCTCAAACACAACAGCATTAAGACAGCAGAGCTCTGACTATAGCTCTTGTCACTCACTCACTCACTCACTCACTCACTCACTCACTCACTCACTCACTCACTCACTCACTCACTCACTCACACACACACACACACACACACACACAAACACGCACACACTTTTTGTCTAACACGCTAACACAGTTCTGTGTACTGTTATGCTGTTATGTTCAGTCATCGTTCTTATGTTGAACATGAATACATTTACTTTGAAAGTAATTATGGGACGTATTTCTTCTTTCCTAGCAATTTTCCTTCATACTTTCTTGCCGTGAAATAGGTCTTAAATTCTATTCAAAGTGGTCTTAAAAAGTCTTAAATTTGAGTTGGTGAAACCTGCAGGAACCCTGAAAAATCAATCCATGTTGCCGCTCGCATAAAGTTAGCTGAAGTTAACTAGCTAGATTTCACTGTTTCTCGTTATTTTTTTCTCACGCTGCGCCTCCCCTGAAGCTCTCTGGCGCCCCCCAGGGGAGGCGCGCCTCACACTTTGAAAACCGCTGCATTAAACCAATCAGTATCATATCATTTTAGTTGAGATAATCAATATACTTTATTTTTTACAAAACATCCAGTGTTTCGGTAGTGACTGTGTATTTTTGCGTGTGTTTATAAATTACCTCGAGGGCCGTACCAAATGGTATCGCGGGCCGTATACGGCCCGGGGACCGGAGGTTCCCCCCCCTGCTCTAGCCGGAACTACGCCTAGTGGAAACGCAACCAAAAACGGGCCGGGCGCGGCACGCTTAAACAGCGCTCCGCGCTGTAGTGGAAATGCGCCATTAGTCTCTCTCCGTTGGTGCGCTGGGCTAATGCTAATGCTAATACTGCTAATGCCAGCAAATACAATGGCGGCTTCACAAAACTTTTCAGAGTTTTACGGGGCATGGTTTGCAATTCGCCCAGCCAATCAGAAATTGGAACTTTTTTCTCCCCAGGAAAGTACCTGCTCTCAGCAGGAAAAGGGGGGGAAAGTTCTCATGAAGTAAGTTCTCTTTTTGGTGTGAACGCAAAATCCCAGGAACTATCGGAACTAAAAGGGAAAAGTACGGGGAAAAGTACTCAGGTGTGAAAGCGCCTCTTGTGTTTCGGTCGTGACATGAAAACTGGGGACATGATTTTTTGAGTATAGTTTTTTTATTAAAAAATGAAACCCACAATAAATCTAAATATTTCTACTTCTGTTTGAATCATAAAGATCTTCTAAATACACCATTGAACAAAATAAAAAAATGTTTTTAAGTGTTATTTACAGAAATTGAAATTTAGATGTCAGGGTTGGGGACAGCTACTTCCCAATAGAAAGTACCCTATAAATGATGTTTTTGTATATATTAAGCTTATCACTATATAATTTAATGCCTTATGTTTAAATAGACCATAACATATTCTTAGTAAATATCTATGTCTGAATACGTAATTGTTTTGTTAAATAGTTTTTCTTGTTGTGGGACCGCACTTTGTACTAATTCGATAGAATGCCCGATATAACATTTCCACAATCTAATAATGTAAGATAGAGTAATATAATATATCGCATATGGAAGAATTTTTTCTGCAGAATTAGTACTTAGTAGGCTACTACTGCATCTTCTCTTGATAAAATATCTGTAGCCTACTTTTATTTAAGAATATAGGGCTTTCTCCTTGTAATGGAGTATTTTTACATTAATGTAATGACCTTTTTCACTTCTGATCATAATCCAGTAAGAATATATGATTCGAAAATGGGCCTTAAGGCATAATGAGTACTTTTACTTCTGGTACAAAAGTATAACTTGATGCTAATACTTTTGGACTTTTACTTAAAGGGGACCTATCATGCAAAATGCACTTTTGTACGTCTTTTATACATGAATATGTGTCCCCGGTGTGTCAGGGAACTCACCAAGTGTCAGAAAACACAACCCTCGGTGTTTTCCTCCATACCCAAATCTCTAAAAACCGGGCTGCAACGGAGCTGATACAGACCAAGCCCCCAGGAAGTGCGCCGGACTCTGAGTAGAATATTCGTTGTGGCCAAATGGCGGTACTACACTTCCTTTAGGTTGCTGGGCCCGGAAACACTTTTTCCCATTGACTTACATTGGGAAAGAATGGTCTGTAAATCGTTGGATAATTTTTTTTAAACTAAATAAACCACCCAGTATGAGCGTTTGTATAGCCCTTATTAAAAACATTTGGTCCTCAAGTTTTAAAATGTGCTAATAACGTTATTCTGAGAGTTATTTTCCTCTGCATTATGAACGCGCATCTAACCCACGGGACCGCGCCGCCCGGCACGTTCATGTTACGGACGGACCAATATCGCGTTACTGCCAGCCCACGGAGCTGTAATAATGGATATATTGCACAAGTTTGCTGTAATTCATCATTTGTAAATTATTATACTACATGGGCTGTATGATGTAAATCTTGTACCGTAAATGTTGTATTAAATAAAGTTAATATTACCGACGTAGATTAACGTCCCTGTAGCTTCTTATTGCACTTGCAATATACCATTAAAAGAGTTGAACGTAGCTGTTTGTTATTACTATATAATACCACGCAAGGATAAGCCAGAGCGTACAACCTTTGCATGTGGGCACAACACGTTTTGACTCAGTTTGATTCATTCGCTATACCATATGATACCATACTTATACTAAAATAAAGATATATGTTTGAAAGCTCTAATCAAATTAACAGTTGTATTAATTATAATTGTATATATATATATATATATATATATATATATATGCCACGAGGGGGCAAAAGGGGGCATTGCCCCCTCAGTTTTATTCTTTGCCCCCTCACCTTAGCATCATTCATCCATCAAAAAGTACAATAAATGTCACAATTATTAAATAATAACTTTAAATAATTATCTTCCCCAATACACGTTACTATGTTTAGATCAGATATGTGGGCAGGCAGTCAAGAAACGTGTAAAAAAGCCTCAAACCCAAGTGAGCTTGTAGTCTTAATTAATGTTAGCATGTGTGCTTAGCTGTAAACAAAGTCGGATGGGTGACCAAAACGTCCCCGTTTTCCGGGCAAAGTCCCAGTTTCCGGTGGCCGGTACCCGGTTGAAACTCCCGAAAATGTTCCCGTTTTTGAATGTGCGTTAAAAAACAAAGAGCAGGGTGAAATAAAATGTTACATGTCAGTAAAAACAGAGTAACAGTGTTGTGCCTTTTTGTAGCGTTTGCGTGTTTCTTCTTCTACTACTTCTTCTACCTACTTTTTCTTCTTCTTCTTCTTCTACTTCTAATTCAATGTACCTGCCCGCGAGATATTGGATAAAAGAAACTCGGCTAGTAGTGTCAACTAAATCCATAGTATTACAACAAAAGTGCCTTAAACGAGGTAAATTATGAATTTATGTTCTCAATCGCCAAGTGTGGGATTGAATATTACATTAGTTTAGATTAGATTTATTGTCCCCATGGGGAAATTCATTTGCACAGCTCTGTGAAAACAATATGAAATCAACAAAAAATAAGACAGACAACTATAGATAGCACCACACATGATGGTTTTTTTATTTTTTGCCAAAGCGAGCCCTTTTACTATAATAATAATAATATGTTAGGCCTATGTATTATATAAACCGTATTGGTACAATGAGCGACATCTAGTGACGGATTTTGGAACATTAATTGGATTTTTCTCATGGCAGTTAGACTCTAGAGACAAACAAGGGGACTTTATTTTAATTTTTAATCTGTGTCTGTCCATTTGGTGTAGTATTTTATCCAATATTACATTTGGTTTATATATTAGTCACTTTCTTATGAAATGCCAGGTTTTAGGCCTTGGTTTGAACATTCGATCCTGAAAATAATTGTTCTTTAATCCTGACATGACTAGTAAGTAAGTAAGTAAGTAAATCTGTATAGGAAGACGAGTTAAGGGATAGAGGAGAAAAGGTTATGGTATGATTATAGAGCCTGTCAATTTATAAATTGAGGAAATCAATGTTAGTCTGTTAACCAAAGTGCAGCCATCTAATAATGTTTTATCGTTAAAGATCAGAGGAAAACAACAGAATGAGAGGGGTAAATCCGGAATAAAAATAAAGAAGCAAAGAGATTGTAGAGCAGTGAGAAGGAAAAAAGCTTGGTGTGTCAATTAATTACATTGCCAGTATTTTTCGTTGTTGTGAAAAAAAATCGCCCCCTCGGATTTTTTAACAGCCCCCTCAGTCATTTCATCCTGGAGCCGGGCCTGATTTATACACACAAATTAACAACCTTGTGTTTCTTCAAACAACAAGTTGTATTGTAATGTTTATTTTAGTGTTGTTTTATGCTTATCCACATTTTAATTTCAGAGCACAGGACAGTCACGCTCAACAGTGAAGCTGGCAATGCTGAACAAAACCATCTGGAGTTATAATATTTATTCAGCTGAAAAAGTGAAAGCTTTACGAAAATGTAATTAAAAATACATAAGCATTTCAGGTAGAAATTAGCATTTTATATAGAAATTCACAAATATAAGAAATGAAACCTAAAAGAGATTTTACAAAATGTATACCTCTGATGGCTGGCATAGTAGAACTAGGTGAAAAAAATAGTGACAACAATTTTTAATACAATTTATATAGATTAAAAGGTAATATAATATTGATTACAATGATTCTATTAAAAAATCCACCAAACATGATCAACAGGAAAGCCCTATGAAGGAAGCCAAAGACAGCCTAATGTTACTTAAAGTATGCATACAAAAGTATTAAAGATTAAAAACAAGAAATGATAATAAAAAAAGTTACACATTTTACAAAATACACGTCCTGTAACAGTTTGGAGGATTTAGCAGCCAGGTATATTACACAGTTTTAGCGGCATATATATATATATATATATATATATACACATGGTTGGTATTTAACAACAAGGGGTGTTGTAGTGTGTGATATTGGTATTTATGGAAACATTTTACACCTTTCCTTCAAGTATTATACGTTTTAGTTACTTGTGGGGTACTTAACATGAATAATCACAGTTACTATCCTTTTACTCCATCACATTTCAAAGAGAAATAGGCTATTGTTATTGTTACCTCCACCACAGTAATCCATCATCAGCTTTACTTTTTAGATAAAGATTTAAATCACAATTGATCATAACTCAAAATACATATATTTTTATATATTACCAAGTGGTTTCATGTACAACCCACACAAGTATCATGCTAAATGAAGCTCTGTTGCTTGGATATCACTAGATCCTGCTACATCAGCGTAATATAAAAGTACATAACGACTGATGTGTAATGTAGCATAATTACTAGCTAGCTGCTAGCTGCTAACTGCCGCCTCGTTAATATCAAAATCCGTCATAATAACAATCCATTACCATGCTGTCATGAACGCGCGGTGCTGTTATGTGTACGCAAATTGACGTGCTTGATGTGAACGACCATTTTGGGGGGCATGGTTAAAGTTGCGCATGCGCTATGAGCGCACATACGGGTACTTCTCAGGCATGCCGGGTAATCTGTGACGTTTCGCTCTCTCAGAAGTTGGGCCATTTTATCATCATGCGCCAATGAGCAAGTCTCATACGAATGAATGAGGCCCCGCCTCCCACGCTGTATCCAGTTCTTATAGAGAACCGCAGTGACGCGTCCTAAAACCCGGAAGTAAGTTAGCATTTTTACCACTTCCGGTTCCTTCGTCAAAAAGCAATGCAATTTCTCCATAGGGTTTTGGAAATTAGCTCCAAATAAGGTCTGTGTTTGACACAAAATTAAGAGATAGATCACGTTTTGTTCTACCACATTAAATACATCAGCAGTGACCCCGCTGGTGATTTCTGAAGAGTTTACGTGTCGGAAAAACGATGGTTGTTAACAAGTGGCATTAGTGGACTACAGAAATGGTCGAGGCCGTTGTACGTCATTACGCCGATTACGTAAACACTCCCGCTAAATTTCTTTCCCCCTGTGTTCTGCTTGAAAGAGAGTATATGCCTATCTTAAGCATCTGTAGTATCTTTAGTATCTATATCTTTATCTGACCATCATCATTTATAGTCGTTAATAGTCGTTTTTGTTTGGCGATCTTAAGTTGGCGTGACGTTGAGTAGTGCGACCCTGCCGTTCTAGCTTGTAGTTCCTTTATAGCATAACGTTAGCATTTTGCTTCTGGCGACTAGATTTATGATTCGAAAATTATAAAAGTAGCGTAGATATGTGGAGATTATCTGGCTGAACAAAACGTGATCCCTCTCTTAAATGTGTTTCAACCACAGACCTTATTTTGAGCTATTTTCCAAAACCCTATGGAGAAATTGCATTGTTTTTTGACGATGGAACCGGAAGAAGTTTACTTCCGGGTTTTAGGACGCGTCACTGCGGTTCTCTATTATACATCCATGATACAGACTGATACAGATTTGAAATTGTTTTGACGTCAGAAACGAGGAGCTCCGCCTATATGGGCAACTCTCCACCTATCAGGGGAATGTGGGGTTGGGCCACGGCAACGGCCATTGCCGCTCGAAAGCGCTGGAGACGCTGTAGTACATATGCCAGGCCTGTAAGTGGCGCAAAAGCAGCGAAGAAGACTTCTCACAGAATCAGCCCTTGCAAAAACAGGGCTGGAAGAGAGCAAATAGAGCGAAATGAGGCATGGCTAAAATGCATCATCTGTTTGGTATTTTGAAAAAAAAACTTCACAGACATGTTTTATATAGGTATGGCCCTACAATATATTATTCAAATATAGCATGATAGGTCCACTTTAAGTAACATTCAACCTGCACACATGCATTACGTCATCAACGTGATCTCTGTAATCAAAGATCTTGTATTCACCAAGATGTTACATCCCCCTTCTTTAGAAAAGAACAGTATAGCTGCCATAACAAATTATAACCATATGCATTTAAAGCATTTAAAATAAATGTACGTCTTAAGGCACTATATCTACTAATTGTGATTACTCTATCACTGAGGGAATATTATAAGGCTCGTACATCAACATTTAGTAAACACTTCTGCAGGTTACCTCATCTTTTTTGAACAGTTGCCCAGAAATAATTCTAATAGAGCCTGTAGTACTGCTTCTGAAACAAAACTGTTAAATTTCTCTTTCTTTTCTCACAGGTTTAACACATCTCTTGGCTTCACTATGCGGCCTGATCTTGTGATCTTATTGTAAACAATGTGTGATTGCTCTCTGGGGCCTGTTTGTTTCTCAGTGTCCTGCTGCAAAGTCTCAGTGTCCTCAGGCTCCAACTGCTCGTCTGATGGAGTCTCCTGATCTGTGTCACTCTCACACGTTGTAGAAGGTGACGCCTGTTGCGCCGAAACATGTGACCTCCGTCCGTGCAGATGTTGTAGGATCTCTGGGTACCTGCTGGCTCGACTACTGTTGCAGGTTTCCATGTCCCTGTTGGAAGCTGGAAGCGGATCGTGGCTCCCACTGGTAGTGCAGGCAGTGATCTGGCATTCCTGTCATAATATTGTTTTTGTCGTGTTTGGCACTGGTCTCTCCTGCTGTGAACGGTGCTGCTACAGGCAAGCTCTGGTTGTAGATGCTTTTCAGTGGTGGAAAGGATGGAGCGCAGACGCTTGCTCATGAGTAGCTGCGCTGGTGACTTCAAACCATCCACTGGTGTGTTTCTATACTCCAACAAGCTGAGGTACAGGTCAGTTCTCTGAGCGTGTGCTTTGTCCATGAGAGCTTTGGCAGTCTGAACTGTTTTTTCTGCTAGCCCGTTGCTCTGTGGATACAGAGGACTGCTTGTGACATGCTTGAAGTCCCATGCATGAGCAAAAGCTTTAAACTCTTGTGAACTGTAGCAAGGTCCATTATCGCTGACTAGTGTCTGTGGTATTCCAAATCGAGTGAACATGGCCTTCAGCTTTTGGATGACTACTGAGGAGGTGAGGCTGGTGATTTTTTCTACCTCAAAGAACCTACTATAATAGTCAACTACAACTACATAGTCAGTTCTGTTCCATGTGAACAGATCAATGGCTATTACCTGCCAAGGTTGTTCTGGGATTGGGTGTGACATCATAGGCTCTTTTGGGAGTGAGCTGCGTCGCTCAAGGCAGGTGCTGCAGGTCCCTACTAATGTCTCTATCTGCTTACCCATCCTTGGCCAGAACAGCACATCTCTTGCATGTTGTTTGCACTTTTCCATCCCTAAGTGTCCTGTGTGAATGCATGAAAGCATTTCAGCCCTGAGTGAGTGCGGCACGATGATTTTCTCTCCTTTCAGTAGGATGCCATCTGTCTCTGATATCCAGGGTTTGAGTTATAAACTGAGCTCTATGGGGGTCTTTAAAACTAAAACTAAAACTTAACGCACGCACTCAAACATACACTCAGCCAGGCCATACCAGTTTTTTTGGTGCCATTTTGCTGGATTTATTTGTCAATATTTACAGCGTTGCTGCCCATAGTGATAGCCCTATAGTTTAAATCTACTACCCACAAATAAACATATTGACATGGGTTACTATTTAAAAAAAATTGCAAATGTATTTAGGAACCTATCCATGTGAACATATTTTAAGTGGGGGTGGATCTCAAATCCTCAAGGGGGGTCCGGGGGCATGCTCCCCCGGTAAGATTTGTTTTTTATTTTGGAGTTAAATGCATCAATCTGGTGCATTTGGGGGGAAATAAAGAGACTAGATCTATGGAAACACCCATATGAAACATAACTGTATACATTTAAATAGTCATAAAATCATAAGAACATGGCCATAACCAAGAACATACCATATCCGATATTAAAAAACATTGAAACTTGTTTATTTATTTATTTTTGGTTCATTTAAAGTTGCGAGTGTGTCTGGGCTCCTGAACCAGCCTCACCTGTCTCCCTCCTCTCCCCCCTGCTCCTCTTTGAGGCACCAGCAAAGACTTTAAAAGTGTATCTTACCTTTTTTCACCTAGTTAACATTTTCTTTCTTTTTATTCATGCATATTTTACTAATCACTCCCCCCTCAAATGGAAATATGTGTTTACATAAATGGTGACCAAACCGTTTGAGATCCTCTGAGATAACTGACTAAGTTAACTAGCCTATCTAAACACCCAGAGAGTCCTTAACCTCACCTGAGCTGTAGTTATCAGAGACTCTCAGTCTGACAGTAGAGAGCTCTCCCTCCACCTTGTTGTTGAAACATCTCCCTAAATCCATTAGCGTAGCTAGCTAGCACCAGATGCTAACAACAACAATAAAAGTAACCGGTGGCGCGCGCGCTCTCTCTCTCTCGCTCGCGCCACCAGAAACCTCCCGGTCCTCCCGATGACCAGTCCGGGCCTGCACACACACACACACACACACACACACACACACACACACACACACACACACACACACACACACACACACACACACACACACACACACACACACACACACACACACACACACACACACACACACACACACACACACACACACACACACGCCCTCTACTTGCTACAAACTTAAATACGAAAAGGTTCAACTACGCACACACACATCATCTCGGCTCGCACAGCACGCTCACAGGCATAGATTGCGCAATAATGTATTGCGCACCTTGGAGGTGCAGTGCAGGCATATTGTCATTCAAGAGATGCGTAGTTCTTTTGGAAAACATGTTTTTCTTTTAGCCTATTTACCTCGTTAACGTAAATAATACTCATTACATTGACACATGCATTATTTGTGATTAAAATAATGGTTGTTGGTAATGTATTAGCGACCCCTACAGATGTATGATTTCACTGCGTCCGTGGGAGCTCAGACCCCTCCTTGTGGGAGCTCAGCTCCCATTGGCTCCCACATAACTCGAACCCTGCTGATATCTCATCCCTATGATTCCAATACTCTGAGACTGCAGGTGGACATTTTTTGTTTTTCTCGGGCCACCCTGCTTGGATCACCTGTCTCAGCACTGAGAGCTGCTCATCTTTGGCTGTAGCGGCTCTGATCTCTGCCATTTTGCGGTCGCTTACCGGAGCGTTGCTGATCACAGTGTGTATTTGGTAGTCCATGCCCTCACTCATGGAGCGGTCGTAACACTCAAGTGGCTTTCTGGACAGAGTGTCTGCGACGGGGATTTGTTTTCCTGGTTTGTGCTCGATAGTGATGTCATATCTCTGTAGCTGCAGTATCATGCATTGCAGGCGCGGTGGTGCAGCTGCTAAGGGCTTACGCATGATTGACTCAAGTGGCTTATGATCTGACTCGACGATCACCTGTCGTCCGTACAGGTATTGGTGAAACCGCCTACATCCAAAGAGCACTGCGTATAGCTCCTTTTCGATCTGAGCATAGTTCTCTTCAGTTTCAGTCAGTGTCTTTGATGCGTATGCAACTGGTTTCTCTTCCTGGAGCAGGACAGCTCCTAAGCCGTGTTTGGAAGCATCGACTTGTAACTTCACATCCTTTGTGTGATCGAAGGAGGTGAGTACTGGGCCAGGCTCCTGTGTTAGGATGTCTTTTTCTCGTTGGAAGGCTGCATCATGATTTGAGTCCCACACAAACTCATTGTTTTCCTTTAACAGTTGCCGGAGTGGAGCTGTTGCCTCTGACATTCTCGGGGCGAACCTGGAAAGGTAAGTGACCATGCCCAGTATGGTCTCCAACTCTGCCTTGCTTTGTGGGTTAGGCATTTCATTGATGGCCTTAATCTTGTTCGGCTCAGGGCGGATGCCTTCTCGTGTCAGCTTGTGCCCAAAACAGCTTACCTCAGGCACACAGATTTTGCACTTGTCCTTATTCAACTTTATGCCTTTTTCTCTGGTTCTCTCCAGCATGGCACGCAGGCTGGCGTCGTGCTCCTCTTTGGTGCGGCCGTAGACTATGATGTCATCTACGATGGCGGCAACGCCTGGAAGCCCCTCATAGGCCTCATCCACTCTCCTCTGGAACTCATCCTGTGCAGATATGATTCCAAAAGGCAGTCTCTTGAAACGGTACCTGCCGTAGATCGTGTTGAACGTGGTTAGCATAGATGAGTCGTGTGTGAGTTTTATATTCCAGTATCGAGATCTGGCGTCTAGTACATTGAAATACTGTGCTCCAGCCAGTTTTGGTGTGACGTCATCTAGAGTAGGGAGTGGATAGTGGGGTCTTTGGATGGCTTTGTTCAGGGCGCGGGGGTCTAGGCATATTCTCAGCCTATTTGTTTTCGGCTTTTCCAACACTACTAGTGCATTAACCCATTCAGTTGGCTCTGTGACTTTTTGGATAACGTCCAGTTTTACCATGTCGTCCAACTCATCCTTGAGCCGGTCACGCAGAGCATATGGGATGCGGCGAGGTGGACATACCACTGGCGGTACAGAGGGTTTGAGTTGGAAACTGCATTCTCCAGGAAACAGTCCGATGCCTTCAAACACATCAGCAAACTCTTCCATCATGGTTGTGTGTGTTATCGGCTTTGCATCAACTACATGTATCATTTTGACTAGGTTTAAATCTAGACATGCTCTTAAGCCTAACAGAGGTGGAGCATTTGTATGGACTATGTCAAAACCTACCATGGCTGTTTTCTCACCGTGTTTACATGTCAGTCTACATGTTCCTTCTGCTTCTATCCTGTGCCCACCATAATCTGAGAGTTTGCTTGATGGGGGGCCTAGTATTACACTTCCATATATCTTGCGGAATGTGTCTGCTGGTATAATACTAGTCTGAGCACCAGTGTCCATTTTAAACTTCAGTTTGTGCCTCTCTTTTCCTATTTCTACTTCTGCATATGCCTGTTCTCTATCTGTGTTTTCATGCTCTTTTATGATAGCATCAATATAGAGTTCTTCTAGTGACTGTTCTGCACTGTTTGAGATGGTATGCAATTTTCTGGGATTATATCTCGTCTGTGGCTGCTGTGTTTGTGACCTACACACTTTAGCAAAGTGGTTGGGCTTCTTGCATTTGCTGCATTGGGCTGCATTGGGCTTCTTGCATTTGCTGCATTGGCGACCCTTTGCTGGACATTCCTCAGTGCGACTGTGCTCCCTCCCGCATGCTCCACATTCCTTGCTCCTCACGGCGCTGTTACGATCATTCCATGTCGTCTTGTGCCCACGGGATGCTTGGTCTGCTCTAAAAGGTTTTCTGCTAACTGCGTGAGCAGAGCGACTGTCGTGGCTAGCAGCGGGGGTTAGCATTGTCTTTAGCTGCTGCTGTGATAGCTCATGTGAATGTGCAATGTCAATGGCTTTCTCTAGCGTCAAGTCTGGACCGTGACATAGCAGTTTTTCACGCACTCTTTGTGAGTTTGTAGCAAAGACAATCCTGTCTCTAATCATTTCCTGACTGTTTGGGTAGTTGCAGTCTTTACTTAGCAATTTTATCTCCGTTACAAACTGGTCGAAACTCTCACTGTCCTTGGATTTTTTCATGAAATCTATAGCGCGCAAATATGGGATTTGCTTTCGGAGTTACATAAGCTTCAAAACCGTCATAGTACGTTTTTAGCAGTGGCGAACCGTCAGGGCCTTCAAGGTATTCAGAGAATACCCTGGAACACTCAGATAAAACAAACAAAAAATCGATTTAATTATATAAATAAAATGTAATAAAATGTATATAAAATGAATAAATGAGAATCGTATCTGTGTGTTGATCTGTAATATTACAGTGTTACGTTGATTTGTTTGTCCTTCTCGGACCATGCACTACGCATTTCAGTGGTTTTGTGTTAGAAAAGAAAGCAACAATCAGATCTTGTTCTGGGTCTCTGGGTAGAATATCCTTCAACCAAGGTATTCTATATCCTTGATAGAATGCCCTGGCCGTTGCACTGAATGAGAGCGTACGTTTGGACTGACAGTTTGATCAACCAATCATATATTGATTTGTAGCCAATGGGCGTATTCTTTCAGAGTTTCCCTCGGTTCCAGGGTACTCTCGAAGGCCCGGTAGTTAACTGGCTCGAGACAGAGGATCTAGATGAATGCGACAGCAATTCATGCCGTTTTTTAACGTTGAAATGGCAATGCAACAGGTGAAGATGAAGTTGTTGCGGAATTGTTGTGAGTACCCTTTTCAAGACGACAATTCAGTGAAAAGACGGACATTATAATGCCGGGGGGGGGTGGTGTCTACAGAAGGTCCAGTTGTGATAGACACGGTTCACCACTGGTTTTTAGTACCTTACTTTGGCCTTCTGTGAGAGTCCATGTGTAAAAGACATCTCTGCCTTTTTCCCCAATCCATAGGAGTAGATAGCTACATTTTTCCTCCTCGTCTTTAGCATGTAGCGGGCCTGAAAACATTAGCTGCACATGCTGACGAAACTTTCTCCATGCGTCCGGCAGATTAGACGAGTCCCAGTCCATTCGTGGTGTTGGAACGCCTGTGTTCTCCATCTTACGTCGTCAGGTCGATGATAAATGAACTAACTCTGACACCATGTAATATTCTATTCTATGGACATATAGGTGTCTACAGAAACAGACGAAGCGGACTACTTCTCTCATTCCGAGTGTCCATCTTTATTCAACTGGCGCGTAACCTGCACACATGCATTACGTCATCAACGTGATCTCTGTAATCAAAGATCTTGTATTCACCAAGATGTTACAAAGGTGAGTTCTTTTTTTATTTCCTGCTTTTTAAACACATGTGCTCTACACAATACAGGTTAGCTCTGAGTGTTAGCGAGGCTTGCTAATATAAACAAAGACGAGATCACGTCCAAAACACGTCAGGCATTGTTTCTGATAGCAACTTTCTGTGGGTCCGCTGCCGATTTGACGTCAGATCGGCAGCAAATCTGTATCCGCTCGTTGTACACCCGTTTTTAAAAGATTTGGGTACGGAGGAAAAGAGAAAGGGTTTTATTTTCCCCGACGCACCGGGGACACATATGTATGTATAAAAGACATCACAAAGTGCATTTTGCATGATAGGTCCCCTTTAAATTAAAATGGAGTTAATGAACAGGGTTCACGTTTTCAAATATGCAAACCTTTTTTTACTAAAGAAAGTGGAACTACTTGTGTACTCACTGAATACACATTATCATACGCGAGTGTCCTAAATGATAATCACCATTATTTTTATCTTTTAAACAATTTAATAATAAACACGTTTGGTGTAACTGATCATAACCATAACCCAGCTTAAAGCACCCACCGACAGAGCATGGTTATTGAGACAGGCTCTGTTGTATGACACTGACACAAGCAAACAGGAAGTAACATCAGTAATAAAAGAGGAAATAAGAAGACCTTTAACCAGCAGTAACCCCCTATAAAAGCGCATTTCGTGATCCTTTATCTCCCACCATTAAAGAGCATTTAACAACCACTCTTTCTTTAAACACTGCTCTTTGGGTAAATGCACAATAATAAAAGGTTTAAAAGGGTGAAGTCGTATTTAACAGCATCCTTTCTAGGGAAATTAGCACCTTTAAAAAGAAAAGAAGAAACTCCTACTTAATTACATACAGGACTTAATTACACCGAACCACTAAAGAGGAGTCCCATGCTTTGAAGCACTCACAGGAATTCAATGAACTTCTAACAATGCAATCACCATAAATGTTCATAGTAATAAAAACAATTCTTACAAATAAATTAGGCATTATTTCTAAGAAAATTATTGCTGATCATAATGCTGTAACACAAAACTGAATTGTATTTTATTTTATTCTTATTTTATTCCTGTTTTATTCAGTCCTGCATTGGTATTAAGTGTTCTTTTTAATCACAAGGCTATGTGTTGCTCTGGTTTTACCGAGTAGCATGAAGCTGCAGCGTCGGAGACTGCAGTCTCGGACCGCACTCCCAGGACCCTAGTTTTTCGTGACACTGCCACCTAGCGAGCAGGAGACATGAATATGAACGACAACGCAGAGAGTGTGAGTAATGTGAAGTGCTTTTAAAGTTGTATTTGTTTAACATTAATAACAATTCCGGTGTCTTGAAATGAAGTGTGATTAGCTAACGTTAACTATGATAGTCTTAAGGCAATACAAACAAACATCTGTTAGCTTATGATAGCTTCTAACCGTATTAAAGGCACTAAAAACAATTATTCGTTAGCTATAGCTTTCGGCAAAATAAAATGTTAGCATATTTGAGTATTTGTTTAATGAAACTGTAGCGTGATTTTGGCAAGCCCAACTAGGTGTCCTACATTAATTGTTGATTTAATCACTAATTACAGTAAGAGTGTGAGTAATGTGAATCGTGTTGTTTGTTTAAAGTTAACAACTATTCTGGTGTATTGAATTGGACAGCAATACAAGCAACACGTGCTAAATGTGAGTCTTACAGGGAAACAGTCATCTGTTAGCCTATGATGACTCGCTGCAAAACCAACTGTTAGCCTTTTGTTTATTTGTTTAATGAAACCGTATGTTATGGTTGTGTTATTTAGCAGAGGCTTTTATCCAAAGTGACTCACAAAAAACATAAAATAACCATAATTAACATTAGAATATCAACACAAATAGTTACATAGTCAGTTACATTACTTATTACCTTTTTAACAGGGTAATTAGTCATCTGTAACCTACTACATTTAAAAAAGTAAACTTCCATACCCTGATCATTAATTATAGTCAGCTAATTAATTAAACTTCAAAGGATGACAAAAGCATGTCAATATGATCTGTCTGTCCGCTACATTAAATCAGCAGTAGCCTAAGTTCTGTCTTCAGTGTAATGCTTCTTTAATAGTCATTGTATTACTATTTGAATTCATTGTAAATAATCTTAACTGTGCTGACTGCCTGTTTACTGTTTATCAGACAGTCTCATCATTTTGACATGTTTTGTAATATTGCATGAGGTGTTTTAGTCAGTTATTATGTCGGCCTATTCTGTAGGTTAGAATCTGTCGTGTCAGAATCTAACAATTAAGCCTAATTTATGTCTGTCTATGAAATTATTTCAAAATGTTCAGTTTGACCAATTAGGCTCTCTCTTTTTCAAGATGCATATTTCAATCCAAGAGGGGAGATCCTTGCCCGACTTCCAGCGATGTACGACATGTTGCAAAGACTTTCACTGCCCGTTCTGTGCCTCAAATGTGTTCCACCCAGCCAAATTGAGCAAGGTCCAAACCCATTTAGAGAGCCACTTCAACCGTGCAGTTCTCTATGAAGGTAAAGTTTGCAAACATTCTCTTGTGAAATGCAAATGGAGTTGCAATGTGTCTGCAT
This sequence comes from Dissostichus eleginoides, assembly GCA_031216635.1. NCBI lineage: Eukaryota > Metazoa > Chordata > Actinopteri > Perciformes > Nototheniidae > Dissostichus > Dissostichus eleginoides. The sequence goes on from CM062279.1 coordinate 5,750,523, forward strand.
TAAAAGCAGCCTGAATGTTATGATCAGTTCCATTTGAGCAATAAATCAAAACAAGTCCTTCTATGATTTGATTGTGGTGACCAGTTACTTGATTCAGATGTTTGGTATTCATTACATTACATTTCATTTAGCTGACGCTTTTATCCAAAGCGACTTACAATGACAATTAAGGGACATTCTCCCGGAGTAACTAAGGACTAAGTGCCTTACTCAAGGGCACACTAGTGGAGGTGTTCCAGGTGGGATTTGAACTCACAACCTTCCGATCTTCAGCCCACCTCACTATCCATTAGACCACCACTACCCCATAAATTCATAATTTACACTTTAAAATAATATGATCACAAAATAATAATACTACAATTCTATGTTCTTATGTTTAAGGGTATACCATTCACAGATGTGCATTAAATTGCAGACCACGATTTCATTTCCACTGCTTCTACTGCCAATCAATGCTGACGCGCAAAGCAGACTTCATCAAACACCTGGCTCTGTGCAAGGCGAAGCACTCTGCCATAACCCCCATCATCCCAGATCCATCAACCCCCATCATCCCAGATCCATCAACCCCCATCATCCCAGATCCAACAACCCCCATCATCCCAGATCCAACAATCCCCATCATCCCAGGGGGAAAGATGCAAAGGGTCCGTGTAGAGCCTGTACTGAAGAAGAAATGTCCCATATGCCATGTTCTCATAAATAAAAAAAATGTGAAAAGGCACATGGAAAGAAAGCACTCTGCCAAACAAAAGGACATAACCGCAAGTTCACACCTAGTGAATGCATAGACCCTGAAAATGGAGTCTATGCTGTCCACAAAGCCTTCCATGGAACAAGTATTCCTCTGCATGTTCAGAATAAAGTGTGGGGAGAAAATCAGCATGTGTCTTGTGAAAACAATGAGTGCCAGGTGAACCTGGAGTTGGCATGGAGGAGTGGAATTAAAGCCTATCAATGTACACATTTAAAATCCATAACCTACTGTTCATCCTATGCCTCCCCTACTGAGCTTGATGAAGAAACTCTAACGGAGATGGTGAACAACAAATGGTTTGGTGAAGATAAAAAGAGACTCTGCCTGGTTCGGCAAAACCTTGCCAAATGTAACCACGTCCCTTTATCTGTGTACTCGAAAACTGGAACCCCGCAGACAACAAAATATATATCCATATATGAGCCTACTGTTTCATATTACAGTCAATTGGGAAGAGTCATGGTGTCGTACGACACAAAGAAGAATTTGTGGCACTGTCCTAGTGCAAAGATATCATGCCCACACAAATACATTGCAAAATGGCACTTATTTCAGACACACCCTGAACTATTCAGGAAAGTCAGAAGCACAGAGGAGGTGGAATGCCTGAGTACAGCAGCATCAACAGAGGACGAACACAGTCACGACGAGGCTGATCTGGGTGATATACCATATCCACCAAAAGGTGTCGAAAAATTGAAAGGCATGGCCCAATATATTCTGAGGAACAAAAGGTTACCTGCTGTTCTGCCACAACATTTGCGGCTTCCATCAGTGGAAGTGCAATATTCAAGGCACCTCATTCCAGAGGAGATGATGTGCCAGCACTGCCCAGGCAATGTGCCCTTGAGTGACCCAGTCCTCATTACACATAAGGCCAAAATCCTCACCAAGTCACGTATTGTTAACGGTAGGTCAATGATGTAGATTTATTGATTTCTTAAACTGTGGTAGATTTGTTCTACTTTCAGTAATCATTCAATGTGTTGTAAACTGTAATTTTTGTTGAATCTTTTGATTTCCAGATGTTTCTACCTACTGTAAATCTTGCCATCAATCTTGGAGCTACTGTAGACTTATGTGCACAAGTACCAAAGAACTTTAACATTATGAATTCCAAATGTCTTTTTGTTAATTTTTTTTTTTTGTCTTGTAGAAATCTTGCTCAGCAGATTGATCCTGGGAGCTGGACTGAGAAGACTGGGCATGATATTGCGGTGAATAATCAATGCATAACAAATATTCATAATAAATCCATAGCTACTGCAAAGATAAATTACTATTGCCCGTACTCTGCACATCATGTAAAAATCATCATGTGACGGAGAAGAGGGGGTTTATCTATCAGTCATGTATTTAATGTTATTTTTTGTTGTTGATTTTAGGGCTTGCCACGCCAGATCTGTGGAAATGACTGTGGGATTTTTATGCTTATGGTAGGGTATCAGCTGGTACGTTTGCAGGCTTCTGTAAACATTGTAAATATAATGCTTTGTTTTCCATCTTCTCTGTTCCAGTATACTCTGTCCATTGTTACAAGCGCCGGGTTTGAATTCCAGGAGGTTAGTTTATGATTTTTTTTACCAAAGAAGTAAATGCCTACTTAAAGTGTTGCTTATGTTGCATCATACTGTTCATCTTGAAGAAAAATGATTTATTATGGACATTGTGAATCAAAAATTGTCTTTGTCACTTTCACATTTCATTCAGATGGAGATGCCTTTGATTCGGAAGTGGTGGTGTCTTCTTCTCATGGAGCGTTTTGAAATACAAGGGTATGAAAGCCCTTAACAATATGTGTGTTTTAATTTCAGTAACACTTTATTTTGAGGGTCACTTGTAGATTATCTACAATCTCTCAACAAACTCAGTAGCATGTCAATAGAACATCTGTTAGTTATATTAGGTTAACCATGTACAGATCAGTAGACCATCAGTAACAAGAGCTGTAAGACTCTGGATGGCAATATCTGTTGAGATTATTAATGCATATCAATTGTGCACCAATGCCATAGCGGCTTAGCCTTTCCCTATGCAATACTTTAGATTACATCTTGTTCTTATTGTTTCAAAGGCATGGCCAAAGGTTTGCCTTCTGGACTCTGGAGGCCAGAAGCTTGCTCGAGGGAACCCTTCAGCCAGTGTTCAGAGTGCCACGACAGAGTGCCAGAATGGATATCTCCCAGGAGAAGGTGGCCATTGGCATATTGCAGGCATGTATTTACAATTACTTTAGTTTTGACAGTAGAGACAATAACAATAGAGACCTACAATAATATTTAGCTTGAAAGGATTTCGTATTAAATCGTGTTTTATATCTACAGCTGCCTGAAGGAATAATCCGCAGGATCCTTAGGTTTGTCGTTCTTGAGGATGGTGATCCTGCAATCTGCACGCTAGCCCTTACCTGCAAGAACTTGAACTACATCGTGAGCCAGGGGTCATTCCAAAAGGAAGCCCACTTCAACTGGCTTGACAGTAAGTTTATAAAGTGTCTTTACTTCTGCCTTCTCCTATCCTAATATTATGAAGTTGATTGACTAAGAGTAAGGTCAGCTAAATTAAGGAAGGTGTTGTTCTTTTTCTGTCTGAATTGTAATTGTCTTAAGACATTCTACTTCAGGTGTCGTCAACTGGAATGTCCTTACAGAGGGACACAAACAGGAATTTAGGAAGGCCTACCAAATTTCCTGGTGCTTTCACTGCGACAACCTTTATAAGGAGGTTGGCACCGGGTTAGTGGACGACGAGGAATGTTACAGGGTTTTTACTCAGAAGAGGGCTTCCCGGGGTACTGCAGCTGGAGTTGTTTTCTGGTGGCTGAGGGAACAGCAGACCCCGCCTCACCCCAGTGAACAATCCACAGTGTGGAAATTGTGCCCAATAAATAAAAATGTATTCTGCACTGAAATGCCTCTCGGTCAAACTGCATGTTTATCTTTTGCAGCCTGGTGCATAAACACACTAACAGTTGTTTTTGAGTAATCTAGCACCTCTTCAAAGACACGTTTGATTTGATCTATTTCGAACGTGTAATACAATAAAAAAAATGTTATTAATAAATAAATGAAACAAGAGAATTATGATACTGTAGACATAAGCAGTATCAAATTGATAAACTAAATATTATTGACTTACAAATTATATATAAACAAATGATCTACCTAATTACACATCCGAAAAGGCGTGGGAAGAAGTTTATACGTATTTAATCCCACCCCTTCTCCCAAAAACTAAATTAACAGTTTTGTTTTCTTTTAACAAAATATACATCGAAATGTATGTCTACATACAATATACATTTACAATTATAAATAGATTATATCATTATTACTACAATATATGTATATATATTTACGTTGTATGTCAAATTTGATAAGACAAATATAAAAGACTATCTTTTTACATCTGACATACAAAATACATTTGTTATTAAAAAAACAAAAACATATTAACAACAAATTGTTAATAATAATAATTTAATTTCTGTAAGAAAAACATATTTTCATGCATTTTTAGATCGTTAATAACAAGCATTACAATGTCTAAAGAGACTCGCTGTGTATGAGACTCAATACTCGCTGGTTGTACTTTTGCGGTCATCCAATTCGCTAGGTGGCGATGTTGCAAAACAACTAGGGTCCTGGAAGTGCGGTCCCAGGAGTGCAGCCTCCGACGCTGCAGCTTTATACTATTGGTTTTACCTGGGAAAGGTAAGTACGGTGGCCGGCAGGTGCAAACGCGGAACAACGGCCAAAAACGCATACATAAGCAGGAAACAGCTGCAAATAATGAAATGAAAAACAAACAAATCTTGAAAACAAATACAACCAAAAAACGCTGCATTTACAGAAATGATGCAAACTAAATACAACACACAAACCCCGAAAACAAACGCAACAGAAAAACGCCGCAAAGTCAAAAACACATACAAACCCAAAAACACATACAAACCCACTCTAGGGGGCACGCTACGTGGAACAGATTGATGTCTGACCAGACATAGAGAGAACGAACGAGAGTGATGCCAATTGAAGCCGGAGGAAACAAAGTTGATCGAAGTGGACAAAGTCGATATATAAGTTTTGTTTTGATACAAAGAGCGTCATATTTACCCAGCTAGCGTTAGCTTGTTTGGTAAAAGAGCTTGCAAGTCAAGAGACAGCATTGTGCACCTAAATGTAACTCTTGACATATAGATATATTATAGGTGCAGAGAGGAGTTGGTTGATTGTGCCCCAATGTAAATCCTAATGTGAGAGTTAAAGGACGGTCAACAATATAATGTACCTTGGTCTGTTTGGATCTATCGTGGCATTTATTCTTAATTAAAGTGAATTTATTTTATTTCAGTCACTCATTTGTGTGTATGCAGGTGTGGGACATTCCAAATGTTCAAAAAGTGAGCACTCCAAGAATGGCAACAGTTTGCCAGGGTCGAATAAAACATTGTCAACAATATTTTGTGCCACAAGAAGCAGAATGTTTTAACAGTACAGTAGTTTGAATATATTTTTTGTTTACCTTTATCAGACCTCTCAGGCACCCACAACCAGCGTCTGATCGGGTAAGACTAATTAAAAACTTAATTATACCATGTAGGTTTGAATTTGTGAAAATGAAATCAATAAATACCTTTGTGTGCTAATGACACTGTCATTAGATCAACTGCACTTATTTCCTGGGTAAAGATAGGATGGAGAACCAACTCCATTCCAGGAAGAGGTCCAATCTGCCCCGGGTCAGAACCACTTCTATAGGTAAACGATGTTGACAGTTGCATCGTGACACAGTTGTTTGGTGTGTATCTTTATTTGTACATGTGTTTGTTTGTATAGCCTCCAATCACAGTGGGTAACGTTGCCAGGAAGCAGAACAATTATACTTTTATACATTTCCAAAGACACCCACAACATCTTATATCTTAGTGAAGACGATACAAAAAACACCCAGAAACATTTTTCAAAGATCAGATATTGTTTCTTGCATCCTTTTCAAATGTTTACAAGGATTGTGCAGGAGTATGACAACAGTGCTGTTGTCAGTTTAGAACCCTATGTATTAAAAAAAAAACAGGAAGAGGATCGACATCCTTTTGTAAATATGACTGTCATGCATATATTATGTATTTGAAAGTAATTATTCGACTGTCTTCTCACTGCAGCAACTACACAAATGTGTATGCACCTATCTTTGATAGCCAGTCTGAGCCAGAAGACAAAATGGAGCAAAGGTATTAATTGTTACTATTACCACTTCATTTTTCTATTCTATACTGTAAATCTTATTACTAGCTTCATCATTTAATATTACATCACTTTGTCTTTCCCAGCACAGAATACCTGACTGCGGAGGACATTGTTGCAGAACTCTCTGCAAAAATAACAAATACATCTTGCAGCAGGTTCAATATTAATGTGTGGGATGGAGCAATCCGCGGCTTCAAACGTGCCTCATTCGACCCCTCTCATGAGATGTCAGTTAAGTTCACTGATGATGAGGGACAAACTGAGGATGGAGTGGACACTGGTGGTCCCAAGCGTGAGTTCCTGACCCTCCTTATGGAATGCCTGAGAATACGAAGAAAACATCATGTCATAGCAACTGTTTGTGCCCCATGGCGATGTGACTTTCCCAGCCGCTCACTGTCTCAAAATCTGATTCTAAATGTATAATGTTCTCTATAAAGATAGAACTAATACACAATTATGAATGTATAATATAAGCTGTTTTGTGTATTTAATCATGCATTGGTCTACAATTTAATAATGGCTTCTACATATTTCACATAAACAGACAATGAAAAAATGTGTCTTCATGCTGATAACTAGTGTATGCATCTGCCAATTAGTATTCTAAACAGAGTGTGTTGAATCCTTATTTCTTGCATTTGAAACAGATACAATACAAAAAAAGTGAACTTACTGTTGTGTTCAACTTCTGCCAAAAACTGTACATTTTTGCCACAGGAGCCACAGAACACTTGAACTGTCCCCAGATGTTGGCCACAGAAAGGACAAAACATGACAGCCTGAAAAGACATACATTGATGTAGTAAATCCATTTAATCAAGTCAATCAAAAACACATAGTCTAAATAGTGGTTAGCTAAATAAATAGAAAGATACATCATGTTTACCGTTGAATCTGTGTTTTGTCTCTCTCTCCTTGAATGTCTTCTCTATATTTGTTCTTGAGCATGTCTAATGCAAACTACTCTCCTGTCATTACTTTGTCCCTCTTCACATTTGATCACTTCTCCACCGACCATAGTTACTTATAGTATTGCTACAGCTCTGTATAGTTGCAACATCTATACACAAATACATACATATAAACAAACTGCTAAGAATCTCTCTCTTCTCTCTCTCTCTCTCTCTCTCTCTTCAAATGTTTCCGCGGTACTCACTATATGGTGTTATTTACCTGCACTTGATTTGTCATCTCTTTTAACAATGTTCTTCCTCACTTTATCTTCTCTTCACGTGAAGCTCTCCTCTCCTCAGCTGGTGTAGTGGTTAGGCACGCTAATGCTAACTATATAAATATGACGCTCTATGTATCAAAACAAAACTTACCTTAGTTCTTATATCTTTCTCCACTTAAATGAACTTTCTTTCCTCCCGATTTCCATCACTCTTGTTCATTCTCTCTATGTCTGGTCATACATCAATCTGTTCCACGTAGCGCGCCCCCTAGAGGCCTGGAGCACTTCCGGTATGGTTTTTTTTGTATGTGTTTTGGGATTTGTATGTGCTTTTGACTTTGCATATCGTTTTGGTATTTGCAGCGTGTTTCTGTTGCGTTTGTTTTCGGGGTTTGTGTGTTGTATTTAGTTTGCATCATTTCTGTAAATGCAGCGTTTTTCTGTTGTATTTGTTTTCAGTGTTTGTTTGTTTTTCATTTCATTATTTGCAGGTGTTTCCTGCTTATGTATGCGTTTTGGGCCGCTGTTCAGCGTTTGCACCTGCCGGCCACCGTAGAAAGGGGAGTTAGTATTGTGTTTATTTATTGTAAATCGTGTATACATGTGTTTGTTTTGTGAAGCACTTTGAGTTACCTTCATGTATGAAAAATGCTATATTAATAAAGTTTGATTTGATTTGCAAAGTTATAGTGTTATTGTCACGTAATTTTTGGATTGGATTGATTTATGGATCTATAATTAACAGTTAAATATCAGTTTTCCTTTGAATAATGTTGAAATAAGATACAGGCTGACATTTGCTAACTTTATGTCAACCATATATAGACAATACTTCGATATATTAATTGAGAGTGCACATTTTAATTTGAAGCTTAAATAAATGTCTTATGATATATTTTTGCTTAAGTACTCAAGTTTTCCACTAGAGGCTCGTCTCAATACCCCTCCTCGACTCCTCTCTTCCCCTCCTCCGGGACTTGACCCGGAAATCGATCAAGACACGCCATGTTGAAGGACATCCCAATAGCTGACATGCACACGGAGGAATCGAGGAGGGGTGAGGGAGGAGGGATGAGGGAGGAGACGAAAGGGAGGATACACGAGAGCAGACTACGCGGAAGTGTTTTCACTACTCGCGTATACAAGCCCGCCCCCACCTTCACAGCTGGTCGATTTCAACACAGGAAAACGGAGAACTGGAAGAATGAGTGGAAAAGCGTCACATAAATTGTGCTCACAGTTCCGTGGGAATTATTATGTGCAATTCATTTCTTAAGGTTATACTAAAAATGTAAGTCATGTTTAATGATCTTGAACGTCTCTAAAACATAGCTATTACGAAAACTATTTCATAAATGGCTAGATCTTGATAAAACAATTATTTTTATTGTTTTTTGTTAAAATATTCAGGAGTTAAATTATTTAAAATTCACAGTCCTGAATGTGGGTTTGTGGTGAATGTGGGGATCTACAGGACACACATTTTCAGAGTAAAGGCTTTCACATTATTATAATTATAATTTTATTGAAATGTACATCTTACACCACAACGGAACACAAAAGCAGGACCAACCAATACATTGAATAAAGGTAAAAGCTCACAGAACACATTGTTGTGACAATACAACTCTCATGTTTACTGATTTTATTCATCTCAAAATTAGTCTTCTCCTTAGCCAACTAGATTATAATATTCAGATCCTTTATTTAAACCCTTTCCAATAAATAATGAAGGATTTGCTCACTGTTGACTGTTATTCTTGTAGTTTTCATTGGGAACCTAATGTTGGATGTAGGTGGTGTGGCACTTAAAATGCTTTGCTCATTGGCGCAGCTGCAGAACCCAGCTGGATGTTCCTAAATATTTAGTTTTGTCGAAATATTTACAGTTCATTGATAAAGAGGCAATGTTGACTATGGCACCATTAAACCTCTATCACATTTCCTGCTGAAGTAAGGGTGTCCAGGGGGTCACACAACCCCCCTCCTGGAATGTTCTCATGTTATTCAGATGGATAATCCCACTGCAGGCAACAGACGTGCCGGAGGCTAAACTGCTATTGCAAACAAAAGTCTTCTGTAACACAAAGGAACAATTTCAACAGAAAATATCTGAAACAGGGATGACACCTTTTTCTTTATATATATATATATATATATATATTTTTTTTTTTTATTGCAAAAACTGGACATTTGTAACAGTGTAAAACCATTCAAGTTTGAAATTGTCAAATCATTTGCAGAAACATTGTTTTATAGATAAGTCTTAAATTGGTCACAATTTGGTTTGTTTACCAGATGAGTGCATCCAGAGAGGATCAATAACCTTATAATAACATTTCAGCCTCTTGGTCAAATATAAATATTGTAGAACTTTTGGTTGAAAGCATTGCAAAGGATGTGCGAGAAATTGTGAACATCCTTGGAGTTGACACATAAAAAAGCAGTGTGCTTTACAAACTTTTTGGATCACACCGCACAGCTCTACAAAAGTAAGATTATTGTACAGCTTTTACAAAAAAATATTAAGACTGAGACAATTTTTGTGCTGGCACAATACCAATGCATTTACATTTTATGCAATAATCATGATGATCCTATTGAATGAAGTCTTCAGTGCGTATTGTGTGCTGCCAATGCAAACTAAAATGGGACATAGTGATATGAAATACTCATCAAGATAAAAAGGATAGGTGTGCAAAAGGCTTTGCTAACTAAAGACAGGATGAAATGTTTAAACACATCTCTTTAGCCGTGTGTTGCGGAATGCTGTCGGCCTGTGATATGAAGGAATGCTCTAGTGCGAAATAAAACATATAGACAAAAAATACACACCGTTAAGCTTTACTTTATATGGTTACAATTCATCTCTTATCTTGTCACCCTTTGGCCGGACCATCCTGCCGAGGAAGAGGATTGACTTGGTGCTCTCGTCCTTCACAAGGAAGATGAAAGGGTGGTCTGCGTAGAACAGTTTGGGGTCTTTCAGCTTGTCTGTGCCGAAGATGCTCGTGTCCATTTCATTTCCATCAGTGTCCCATTCCAGGGCTGAGGCGTGGAACACACTGGACAAGTAGAGGTCCTTCTTCCCAGACATTTTGGAAAAGTCAGCTTTGGATTTGTTTACAGCATCTGTCAGGCCCAACTCCCCGAGGTGTTTCTATGAATGGGAGCAGGAAGTTAGTGTGTAATTCAAATTGTATAAAACAGCAATTAAATAGAAGTTAAGAGATGTGGTCATCTTTAGTGTCTTACCTGCAGGTTGTGACTGACTTCCATGCTGACTTTGGGCAGAGACACAGCTACTGCTGTCTGCTTCAGCGTGCCCATCCACTTATCCAGCTGCTTCTGGGTCAGCAGCTTCTCCAGCCTTTCCAGAGATTCCACATGGTGGGGCATAAAGAACACCACAGTGGACTTCTTATGAGCCAGAGGTATGCTCAGGATGGATAACTTATTAGTTTTGTCGTCAAGGAAGCCATAGAGACCTGTGGAAATAAATGACATGTATTACACATAATTAGCATAATCTGCTAACAATAACGTTTTGAAAACCACTTACACTTTCTGTTGTAGACTCTTTTATATTGCTAAATTGTTATTTTTCTGGTCATAAGATGTTTATGTTTCTTTTAGTTACTTTATTTGTTTCTGTGTACAGACTGAAAGTGAAGTGGCTTTTAATGTGGGGAATAGCTTGCCCACATTAAAAGTAATTCCACCCTAAACTTGAGCCGTTGTCACTGCTAGCTCGGGGGCTAACAGAGCGCCCTCACTTTAATCAGCAGGTGGAAGAGTTGTAGCATTTGTTCACAGACAATAAACTACACACACTGCAATGCCACATTACTGCTGACTTATTTTAACTTAATGAAAATGCCTTTAAGTTGTTTTTGTTTTTATTGTGTTTCTCCTAACTTCAAAAAAGAAATTGACTTAAAGATTGTAAGCGAGGGCAGCTAGCCTGGCTCTGTCCAAATTACAATTTGTATCCACCAACAGCTCTTTTGCTGATTAATTAACACTCTATATATTGTTTGTTTGATCCATACAAAACCTAAATAAAGAAATTACCATCTGTAAAAAAAAAGTTAGTGATTTCCAACACCAACACAAAAATTGCTGCTCAGACACAGTTTAGCATTTAATCCCACTATATAAAGGGCAATTGTTCTTTTAACACTTGCCTGCACACGTCTCTTATAATGGCTATTTGCGAAACGAAAGTGGCTAGCAGCTAAGGGTGCTAACAGACCGACCAACAGTGATATAACATAAGCTGGAGGGTGGCCACACACAATTTCACATTTCACTGTATTAGGTTATTTTAAAGCTATAATATTAAGTTTAACCTAAATCTGTTGACATAATACATTTAATTATAGTCAATGTTTCAGTTTCTTCAGTTCAGTGGGCTAAGAAGGTGCTATCAGCAGTAACCCCGCCGTCACCACAGAGCAGTGGTGGCCATCAAGTGATGGAGGAATGAGGCCTTGAGCCCTGAAATGAGTCAACATTAAATGATCAACATAAGGTCTGTGGTTAAGTAACTTAGGAGATTTTAACGTTTGTTATACAACATAAAATATGTCAGTAAAAAACCCATTGTTTTTTGTGAAGGAAACCAGCACAATGCCTTTTTTGGCCCACCATCAAAAAGAACAGCACTCACTGGCTACTTAACTAAAGCACTGAGAATCTGGGATTACGACACACACTTAGGGAGAATGACTTCATTAGTTACTAGTCAAGTAGACATTACCCCGCTATATCTTTACATATTAAATAGTTTTTAGCTGCTCTGTATGTTGTATTGAGAACCTTTGAGAATATATTTCCCTAAAAGATTTTAATGAATTTTGTTTCTGAATATATACTTGTACTGTCCCAACCTACCGGTGCGGTGCATCATCTGTAATGAAACGGTGTAGCCACGGGATACCACAAATCCACGGTTGTCCACCATTTTATGATGGAATTGCTCGTCCCAATGAGCTGTGAGGAATACAAATCAGTTAGTTTTAAGAGCATTTAAAGGAATTATATTGCACATCTGCAGGTTTAATACTCACGTTTGAAAAACATAGCATTGATGATCATCGCCCCATCAGCCTTCTCCACATCCTTGGTAACTTCGGACAGTTTGCCCTCAGTAGACTTGGACGCCCACTCATTGATGGAGTTCACGGCGCTCTTCTTATCTCTGAAGTTTATCTTGGAGTGATCACAGTTATAGTGCTTCTGGCTGCTCTTGACAAACTCATCCACAAAGGTGACGGAGCTGGGTCCATAGAGACGGTTGCTGATCTTCCAGGTGACATTGCGGGTTTTTGGGTCACTCACCTCAGACAGGAGCTCAGCCAGACCAGAGTGCAGTTGATCATCTTTGACTTTAGCCGCATTCAGAATGTTTTTCACCTGAGAGGCAGTGGAGGCTTTGCCCCCAAGAGCAACCAGACCCAGAGAGGAGGCCACCACTACAGGGGAGATCAGGATGTTTTCTACGTCCTTTTCCTTAGCTATTTTTTGGTAGAGACTGAAGGCAAACTTTGCACTGTTGTCAGCCAGGATGGTGGCGTGTTTGCTCAGGACTTTCTTTGGTGAAGCCGAGGTAGCAGCTGAAGCAGAGGTAGCCAGGAGGACCAGGGCCATCAGGCTTTGCACCCACATGTTGGAATGCTAATCAAAGATAAAGAAAGATATAAAGCAAATCTTATTAATGTACTGATTTAAGCGAGCCAAACTCTTATCTTGGCTAATTTGTTCTGTTTTAGTTTCACATATCTTAACTTATTTTTCCAAATTGGAAGCCTTTTTTTTGTGCACCTCATAGGCATTTTTTAAGGATAATAGCAGGGCGAGTTGGGTTAAGCCTTGACATTCAAAAACGTCTCTCCCAAATAAACCTCGAGGCTAGACCTACACCACAGACACGTAGGCAGCTACAGGAGGTCAAGAAGAAACAAATGCGGCCAGCTACGAGTTCTTCATGTCTTGGAAACACACACGATTTAAGTTTTCTAAAATAATCTCTAGAGAAACGAGTGGTTGATGCTGATCAGTTTCCCATGACGTGGAAAAAGAGATCACATGCTGACACACACTCAACCAATGCCAGGGTTAGGGTTAGAGGTGGGCTTACTTTAATGTGCATTAAAGAGATCAATGGCAAACAGCTACGTTTTAGAGTTTATTGTCTGTATAACTCAATTAACAGCAACTTTTCCAGTTATTTGAAATGATTGGTGTTGGAAGATACATTTTTTATTGTGCTGCAACTTGAAAACAGAAAGATCAAGGATGAATAGATTCATCGACTGCTGATGATATGATCTGAATAGCATGTTAAGGTAACACTGCATGTGATAATCATACTATGTTTCTTTTAATGAAAATCCATTTGGTTTTTATGTTATTTTCTGCATGTTCTACGGCCACCTCCCTAATTCTCTGAACTCATTTGCATGTCTACTTGCAAGCAACATACTTTCACGTTTTGTACATTTTTTAAAACAACTTGCAAGAATCACCCAGTTTAGGACTACAATGGAATATTTGACTACTTATCCCAGATCTGAGTTTGTGGCCTCTTCTCACATGCCTGGGCATTTCCCACAAGTTGAACACTACACTGCATATTTTCCCTCCCCCCCTTACTTCCAGAACTTTTATCTTACCTTATGGGGCTCTTTCAACAGTTCAGCAGGTTGTCCTGAAGCTTCTGCCAAAAGTTCCCCTGATCTGCTGTATGTGAGGATAATTTAAATGGCAGTCAAACATATATTTGTATGAGACAATTGCAGGAATTGCTCTGCCCGGTTCACAGAGCATTAAAATCTCTGCTCAGGAATCTTCCTCCGCCCATAGTGAGGGGCAGTGGTAGAAGAATCTGCAACCCCCAGGTCCTAAAGCCTGAAGTTGTTGAAGCCACCCACCCCTCTGTGACCTATAATAAAGTTACCCTGTATTACTCACCAGGCATGTGCACACATAGACATCAAAGTGGGCTTGAGCCCCTGCCCTTTTTCTTCCTCCAGAGAAAGTGCCCTTTTTCCCCCCTTTTATATTTTTTAAATAAATGAATATATATCTACTGCTGTTTGCGCACAGTTTCCCTTTCCAAAAATATATTGATTGAATACAAAATAAAAAAATATCAGGTCAGGAGATTAGACTGTGAAGTTCCGATGCTCTCTCTACCCTCCCTCCCTCCCTCCCTCCCTCCCTCCCTCCCTCCACGTCTCGCGCACAGCGGTGCAGACATCGGCAGTCACTTCAGACCGACAGGTAGCAGCACCTCCCACTTTACTGTTCCATGTTATGCCGGCTTTTCTTGGCTTGTCTGAAGGTGAGGGGTGATGAACAAATTACTAAACTGCCAGTGCCTCGAGTTTACAGCTAATTAGCTAAAAGACAAAAACAAATATAGTTAACTAAGGTAGGCTACTAGCTAATGGATAAGTTAGCTCAAGGTTTAGCTAAGGCAATTTATCATGGGCATACAGGCTAATGTAGCCTACTGTAGGCTACTTAAGGGGAGACACTAAAGGTGAATACAGTAAAATGTGTATCTAATAACTTCATCACAATCGCCACATTGATATGCAAATTAGACGTTAACTAGTACACTAGTAATAAAGTACTATTTTATCTCTTATCTTATCTTGATTAAAATGTGCTAATTTGCATGCAGTTACCAAGGCATAGCAGGTGAAAAGGATAAAACTAAAAACAAACAAAAAAAAGGTCACCTCACAACTTCCCCAGATAGTAACTTACGTCAAGTCAGTATTTTCCCCTGAAACTTTGTGTTTAAATATGCAGATTAGCTTTAAATCTATAGATAACTTCATCATTTTGATTGTTGGCTGCTCATTTAATAACTATTAAGGTTACTAGTTTGTTGTCTGCTCTTGTGCGTAGTGAATATAGAAGAGCATTGTCTCTGTGTTAGCTGATCATTTTTGTAGAATTCTGTTGAGTATTAAACAATTGCGTGAGTGTGAGGGTATTAAAATAAATTGGTCAGTAAGTCAGAGATGTGCAACTATATTTAACTTTTTGTCTGTGCACGTCCCTGTTACTCACTGATTATGGTTGCACCCAAATATTAGTGTTCTTGTTAGGATCTTAAACACTTTCATTACTGTTTACTCATCCAATTAATAAAGTTGTGTTTGTTATACACAAAGTAAATATGGTAGAACTATCTTTTTTGTATTTGTATTGACATAAAATATAGCTTAACAATAGTAGTATATTGGTGTGAAAATTACAATGCATACTTCTATCTTATTGTTTTAGTGACGGCTTCATTTCTGAACTCATGTAATTGCCAAAATACAAACTTGTTGGGTCATGAAGAAAATGTTGACACTTACAATGAGAGTTAAGGATCTTTGTTGTTGTCAAAGTGCGTTTCCTTCCCTCCCCCACTCGTAATTGTCCCTCTCCGACTCTGCCACCAGGTCTATACATTTGACCAAGGCCACACTTGAGTACGCACTGCTAAAGTAATGTGTTCGACTGTGGTGTTGATCCATGAGTGAATGGGTCAGAGACCTTGTCTAAAGTTGATGTGAATTAACCAAACCTTCATATTTAGAAAGGTGAGTCACTTAATATCTTACTGTAATGTTTCAACGCCTGCCAATCAATTATTATGTCTAAGAACAACTATTTCCAGTTAATCTAGTCCCGAAAAATCCTTTACTTGACCATAAACTAGGAACTTTTATTAATAAAGAAATTGATAACTATAAACACAATTATTATATCAGTAGCTGGTCAATTATTTCAGATAATATAAGTTGGCAATAATATCAGTACAGTTTTGGCTTTCTTAATTATTGTGAGGTCACGTGTATGATAATAGAGCCCATAAGAAGATGGTCAGTGTGCACATGCCTCTATCTGTGTATTCAATACATATATCCAGTTTTGAATACAAATGTTTTGATTTCATCCATTATACATCAGTACAGCCTGATAGCTATGTATAGATGTGGGAAGGGATTTGGCAACGGAACACCATGGTTGCATTTTTTCCCATGAATGCTTCCTGCTCTTCTTCCTGGTGTTATTAGATGTTATGCTTATCCTCCCCCTGCTTGGGGATATGATGTGTGTGTGTGTGTGTGTGTGTGTGTGTGTGTGTGTGTGTGTGTGTGTGTGTGTGTGTGTGTTTGAAAGAGGATCAGGCAGCAGGAAGTTCCAGAAGAAGCGGATGCATGTCCCCTCTAACACCTGTTAAATCAAGTCTATTTTATTTTTATAGTCCAACATCACAGATTACAAATTTGTTCCAAGGGGGTTTAGCAATCTGTACAGAATATGACACCTGCTGTTCCCAAAAAAGCATATTGAATTGATTGCATTGAATTACAAGAGAGAGGACCTGCTATCCTCTTCCTGAACTCCCTTTTAGAGACTATTTTGGTAAAAAAAGACAAACACAAGTGGCGCACAGCTTCTACAGCTCTGTACATCATTGCTGGTAGGGTAATGGTTCACAGAGGCTTCACTCTACTATTAGATTACAGTAATCCTACAATGTCTATCTGATTTATTGTCGCTTTGGATTAAAGCGTCAGCTAAATTATATGTAATGTAAAAGTGGGGACACACTAACTGTGAGGCCTCAGACCCCAACAAACTGCACAAAAGCACATATTCATATGTACGAATGTTACAAAACATCATAAAACAAAAACAAAAACACACTGAAAGCAAAGAAAGAAAAAGCCAGGACCCAGCTGTCTGGAAAATAGAAGAATATTCTGACCAATTCGGAAGTGGTAACTAAACAAAACACAAGATTATATATTCTGATCATACATTGCTTTGAGCTATACTCTAACTTTTGATTTTGGCACTTTTACTGAAAAGCAATTATGTTTTAATAAAAAAAAGGGTACATTTGATAAAATGACCTAAATAATGATGTGTAAATGATGTGTAAACAGGAACATTTAAGTAACCCTTTTGCAATATTAAAGATAGTTAAGTTTACTACTTATTATTTCCTTGAGTCATGTGTATTTGACAATTACAAAAAAACTACAATACCCAGATTGCTGGTTTAACTAATTAATTTCACATTACTTCCGTGATCACAAGTGGCGCCCTCTGCTGGATATAACTGATAAATACTGACATTCAGTTTAGAGTGTGAGTTCCCTTTATGACCACTAGAGGTCCACTAAGAGCTAACATTAAAACACTATTTTACTATTGTTGCTATTGTGCAACTGAGAGGTTCCTGGTACTGTAACTGCCACCTTTATCATCATACTTTATTCATACTTTTACAAAACAACAAGACATTATTTCACTTCAGTGGTCATTTCAATTAAATCACACATTTATACATCGGAAGCACTTCTGGCATGTATTTGGTACTGCTAGAATTCCTCTCCTGACATGTTTCCACATGTCCACTGCTGAAGTTTGTCTTTTGACTGCTGCTGCTAAATTGTTTGGGATTAAAGGGATGTGACGTAATTATCCCAGGCCAAGGGTTAATCTCTGATTGCTGGGCCTGGAATAGATCTGTTAGAAGTCGTTACTCGTTGCTCTACATCTCCTCCCTACAGGTGTTGGTAATATGCCTCCTGTGTCGTGTTAAGTGAGCTACAAACACAACAAAACAACATCTCAATAGTCTAGTGGCAGCAAAAGGAGAGCCGTGTAGATCACTGCATGTTCTTATCCAATTAGGACTTAGAACACTGAGACTTGATGTTGAGAGTATTTTCTGATCACCTATAGGCTCATGGAACGTTTTGACTCCATGAAGCCCGTCCAATCCTCCCACTCTTTCACTAATGCAGTTCTGCTTGGTAGATTCCAGGAAACGCTAACATTTCCTCGAGATGCCTGGTGAGGTTGAGTACATTGTTCCTCTGTTATCCCCCTTTGATTTCTCCCCGGCATGTCCTGACACTTTGAACTGGTAACATACTTGGTTTATCTCTCTCAAAACACCTCTCACCTGCAGCATTTGAGAAATATCAGGTCAAAAATGTAATAAACAAGGTCGGAGACCGCCAACAGAAAGAGGTGCACATTTTGTCACGTTGTCTCAAACTAGTAGGTCTTATTTGGTTCTTAAAGCTTTGACGGCAAATGAAGCAGCGTTGAAAAGAAATGTGCTGTGAACAATTCACTTTTCAGAGTACTATTGATATGTTTTGCATTTGAAATAAATCAATATTGAATTGATTAACTTTTACAGCTGAATAAAATTATTCAAAAATAAATAATAAAGTACACCTTAGAAAGGATGTATTCTATGCATTAAAAGTTATGTTGCCAGTAATAATTAGTAACACATTTATTTATTCTTTATTGATCTTTTAAAAGGCATTAATGGGAACAAATGGCAGATCGGTGAAGCAATGGAGATGTGTATGCATGCTAATAGTTTTAAGTCCAGATCCTAAAGAATATTTTGATGCCTAGACTTTGGTACTTTTAACTAACAAACAATTGTACTTTATAGTTGTAACAGAGTATGTCTACACTGTGGTATTTGTACTTTTACTCAAGTACAGGATCTGAGTACGACTTCCTCATAATCAGAATGATAAATCCTTTATTAAACCTAGATTAATAAAATAGAAATCAAGTTCACATCCAGCGTAAAAAAAAAAAAAAAACCCCCGGCATTTGGTGCAGACAAGAAGGCAGGTGAAAACCTTTTAAAATGCGTGTTTTCTGAATGGAGATCGGATCGATCAGGATAAACCAACCTGTAGCTGCTCCGTCCAAACTCACAACAACGTCATACAGACATAAATAAAGCAGCGACTGTATTCGCCATGACATAAACAGTCTGTGGTTTGTTCTTGTTTAACTTTTGTCCAGTTTCTGAACAGAGATGAGGAGCTGTGAGCTCTGAGTGCTAACAGCTAACGGCTGATGTTTCGGGACATGTTGCGCTGTCGGGTGCAGACCAATCACGAAGCGTCATTTCTTGACTGGCAGCAAAAACAACCAATCACAGCAGTGCTTCTCTGGCTGGCTCTGTCCAATCACAAACAAGAAGTGTTCTCCCTAAAGGAATACCCTTTCCGTATAAATTGAAATGCTGTGGTGTTTTTCTGAAATGCTGTGGTGTTTCCTGAAATGCTGTGGCGTTTTCTGAAAAGCTGTGGTGTTTCCTGAAATGCTGTTTTGACTTGCACTTCAGGGCCACCGTACTATTGAGACCTGAACAAAAGAGATGTTTGTTAGTCTTGAGATTAAAGTCAGAATTATAACTTTAATCTCAGAACTAAAAACAAATCACATTTGTTCAGAACTCTATATTTGTTTCTTATACTGTATGTAGCCCTATAGTAACTTAACATATTAAATCATTTGTCTTGAAGATACAGTAAAAAGCATTTCGTGGCATCAGAAGTGAACCTCCCTCCTCCAACAGCAGTCCCTCTGCTCAGGTGCGTTCCCCTGGTCACTGATATGATGCACACTGTAAAAAGTGTCCTCCTCTGAGCCCTGTGCTCGGTGTTAAATCTGAATAGATGCAGTATTATTTGCAGTGTGCCGCACAGCTCCACCCACAGAGTGTCAGAGGATTACAGCTCTGTTACAGTGTGAAACTGAGGCGTGTGCGTGTGTGTGTGTGCGTGTGTGTGTGTGTGTGTGTGTGTGTGTTTTGTGTGTGTCTCTGTCCAAGGACAAACTCTGGGAGAGTTTTGAAGTCCTGCAGTTTCTCGATGTGCGCCGCCGACCTGCCTCATGCGGCCGCAGGAAGTCTCTCTGAAGACCTGCATGCGTCCTTAAAGTCCAACTGTGAGGGAGACATGATGTCCACCATGGAGATAACTGAGTAACCCAGAGCTCCAACTCTGTCCGGGATAAAAGGCTGTCGTGGAGGTAAGGCAGGCTGCGTGTTGTGCGCACTTTATCGGATTATCTCCTTTTAAATTGTAATCTGAGCGGCTGTCACTGTGACCAGTGCTCGGTGCTCACTGGCAGTTTTAACAAGTGTTAAAGCTTTTATTATCTTTTCAATCTGTTGCATATGTGTCATTTACAGTGAGGACTATTGGGACGGGTCCCAAACCCTTTTGTGATTTCGTCCCTATTACTTTTTAACAGTATAATATTGTAAGCATGTAAAAAAAAAAAAAACTTGCACCAAGAAATGATAAGTAACAAATGACAAAAGCTTTTAGAAAGGTTTGTTTACACAGTATGAAAACACAAAATGCAATGTTAATATAGAATTAATTAATGTTCAACGTCATCAACTAAACAGAATATCCTACCCTATTTTACTCACCATAAAATAACCAAAATCATGCATGCTGGGATTGGTCACTTTGAAAAATTGATCCCTAACATTGCATTGCCTAAAATTGTATATTGAAGACTATTTCTAAATCGTCACCTATGTCCCACTACTTTTTAACACAAAGTGATGCCCTTGATCAGATGTGAAACCCTCTTTGCTCTTATTGGCAATTTCAGCAGCATTAGGGTCATCTTATTATTATTCATTATGATAGATACTACAGGGACCAAGCTGATCATCATCAGTCCCCATGTGTTCTCCTGTAGTATTAACAGTTTACTTAATACAGTGTAGGTTACCCTGGGAAAATAAGCAATGTCAATGTTTGGAAGTACACAACAGTAATAAATGGTTACATTATTTCACTTTGGGCTGGATTGTTTTCATCAGTGGTTGAAGAAGTAGTCATTTCCTCTACTTAAGTAAACGTACCAATATATCAATGTCAAATTACAGCATTCAAAATGTACTGTCAGAATAATTTACTTGAAGTAGCACAAGTACAAGTACTCCGGCTGTAGAAGTCCTCCATTTGAGAAAATATTATGGAATGACATTGATTGTTGACATTGTGGTATCAAGAAAAGGTTTGCTTTTGTAACATTTGATATGATACTCAACGGTTTCATATCTACTGTAGGACTTTCTTTCTAACTTTTTTGTAATATATCTGACATTTTTTACCGTTTTGTAACAGTTATTCTACCGGTTTAAGTCTTTAGAGATGCATAATGTTAAAAGTCTGTCCTGTGTTTTTTATTTAACTAAGCAAAATCTTATTCTGAAAAGTAATTTAAGCTGTCTGATAACTGAAGTCCAGTAAAAATGCATTATTACTCTTTGAAATGTAGGGGTGTAGAAGTAGTATGTAAGTGTATAAGTATCATAAAGTGATCATACTTAAGTACCAGTACGTCAATAATTGTACTTAAAGGTGGGGTAGGTCATTTTGGAGAAACCGGCTTGAGTGCGCTAGAATTTGAAAATACACAACCGGAAAAAATCTGCCACTTCCTTACAGAGCCCCTCCTCCAACACACACAAACGCACACATGACCAATGAGGGCACGAGATAAGTTTGTGCACAGATGGAAGGCTGACAGGCAGGTAGGCCATCCAGTTATTTTAGCCGGCCCGGCTAAAATTATTGGTCGTGCTTTTCTTCCACAGATGACATTTTTTTAATGTATTTATTGTCAAAGCATTTAATATATTCATTGCTATCGGGATGTTAAGAGCATTCCATGGAATATAACAAAAAGTGTTTCTGAAATAAATTACACACCCCACCTTTAAGTACAGTACCTGAGTAAATGTACTTAGTTGCTTTCCATTACTGGTTTGCATCCGACTCCATGTCCCATCATGTATGCATCTTATGGCATGGTAAACACTGAGGCTTTTGGTTAATTACTGAACATATGATGTAATCCATTTGCTCTGCAAATATCCAGTTGTCAAGTATTTGATAAGCCAATGAACCAAGCTTTAATGTGTGTGTCTTCATGTGCTTTTACATGTGGTTAGCAGAAGACATATTTGACTTCCAATAGAGGGGTACAGTGATGACGTACTGTATATTTGTAGGTAAACGCAGACGTGACAATGCGACAAAAAGCAATGGGATTTTTACCTTGGATTTTGATAGCAGAAAATAGGATCTTTGCCAAACACATGTTAATGATACTTGCACATTTTGCTAAGCAAGACAATCTCAACATATTAACACCATCTGTTGGTTTTTGAAGCGTAAATAAAATTGTCAGAAGTAAATAGCTCACATTAGCATATAAAGTAGTCCCATGACTGCGCGTCACCACTGTTTATATTGTTGATGACATTTAGTATTCTCATTTAGTCACTTGTTACCATACTTCTTATTCCAGGCATCTAGCTTAAAACCTTGACTTTGAGACAAGGAAACCGGAAGTGGTAAAAAGATAACTAATTCCTGGGTTTTAGGACTCATTCCTGCATCAATATATAGGCATCTCGCTCAGTGGTTGGCTCCCTGCTGGGCCACCTGCTGCATCCGTTAGAATTAACCATCTTTAATAAGTCTGAGGTTT
This sequence comes from Dissostichus eleginoides, assembly GCA_031216635.1. Taxonomy (NCBI): domain Eukaryota; kingdom Metazoa; phylum Chordata; class Actinopteri; order Perciformes; family Nototheniidae; genus Dissostichus; species Dissostichus eleginoides. The sequence goes on from CM062279.1 coordinate 5,773,081, forward strand.
CCACAGAACTGGCTGTTGACATGCAGGGCAGGACGACAGACTCTCACTCTAACCAGCAGCAGCTTGTGACGAGTAGATGGACGCAGGTTAGCACAGGGTTCTGGCCCTCATACGCCACATGATTAATCAGCTAGTGGCACTAATGGAAACTCTATTTTTGGGTTAATCCACAGAAAGATTAAGGATACTTTTAAGGCATGGATATATACATTTCATGAAGGAGTGAAAGATGGGAGCCTGTAATGAGGCGACAGTGACCGAGATAAAAGCCTAATAATAGACTCATTTGTTAGAGGCTCTGTGGCAATTGGTTGGCTGAGACTCGGTGGATTATTGTATTATCATTCAATGAGAACATACATCTTACTTAATGACAGCTATGACACAGTAAGGTTCCTCAGCCTTGGAGGCGTGCTGACACTCACCAGGGAACTTCTGGAAGCTGGCAGGGAGGAAAGGAGAGTAGTAAAATCCTTTCAGGTTCATGAGAGGGAACTGGTCTAAGGCCAGCTGGAAGAGCTTTGTTGTAAATTGAGCTAACCTGGCTGAGGAATTATTGGACATCTATAAAATTCAACAAAGTACATTTTCTACGCTTGTCCTGATACAGAGATTATACTGTACTAACAGGACTATGTTATGGTCGGCTTAGGCTGAGGAAGTAGATGGTCATCCTCCAATTGGAACGTCAGTTGTTCCAGCTCCTGCAGTCAACATGTTGATGTGTCTGTTGGCAAGGTGTAACTCTAAATTGCTCCTGATGGCATGGCCAATGTTGCGGGACTGTGTGTGAATATTGGTCTCCCTCAGCAGGTGAATAAGATCCTTAATAGTGTTAAAGACTGGAAAAGTGCTACATGCAGTCATTTTAAAAAGAAACCATAAAAAATACATTAAGAAAATGACCAGCAGATTACATCCAATCAACAGCACAGGTCCTGCTACTGTAAGTAAATCAGCTAACACTGCTGACTCCTTGCAAAACATCTGTAGTAAATGTCATAATTACTTTTAACAAAGAAAGTTATTTGTGAGATGGAAATTGCTGGAAGCTGTAACCAATGTCTTACATTACTTTAAGGCTTATTGAAAGACTTGGCCAATGACAACAGAATATCTGCATATGTAACTGATTTTAGACTGATCACAAACACATTTGCCTCCAATTAAAGACTCCACAAAACAAAGGTGCCACCTAAAAATTAAGATGGATGTCACAGCTGTTCCTATCTGCCTAAATCTTAATGATTCTAAAATATCTATAAAGTCTAAAGTTTGACTATTTACATAATACAGTATGAATGTACTAATAGTTAGGAATTAGCTAAAAATACTTAAACATTTATATTATACCATTAATGCATATTTTAATTAGGTAAATGCATGTTGATCGAAACACAAATTAAGTCTAGTGTTGTCGTGTCACAGTGGTTTTACTGTTAAAGACTTTGCCTCAAAGACACAGTGCACACATTTGTATTTTCTGTCAAGTGTTGATGAAAGTGCTGGATCCAGGAATATTTAATGTGTTTGAAAACTAGAATAGTGTTACAAATGCTATTTACTGTGTTTGCATTTTAGCATTTAGCTCAAAGCTCTGCTAGGTCTCAGTGCAGCCTCACTGAGCTGCTTCAGGGCTGTAGAAACAGGTCTTGTTTCTCTATGGATCTGCTTGTAAATGGAACAGTGCTAGCCAGAAACACAATTAGCTTGGTCACAATGTCATGGTGCGATTTGTCAAGTGCTTAAAGACAAGTGATAATTACAAAGGAGCAGTTTGTTGTTGGTGAGGTCTGTTGACCCGTAAACTCACATTGATCTCCCTCTATCTGTCCGGAACAGAGGAGCCCACAGGAACAAATGGTTCTGTTAGAGTGACAATGCCAGGCCCTCATCACAGTCATATGTGCTGTACCAAAGCAGTGGCCTCATTCAAATGACTGAGGACACCTACCCTCATACTGATGGGTATTTGTATGTATTTGGTTTCAAACCAAGTTTTTTAAATTGGAACTAAAAATGTATTTTATTATGATACCAGAGAGAAGTCATGAGAATTTTCACAACTCAAGGACCAAAACCCCAAAGCATGATTCAAGCAAAGGCAGGTGCAAACCACAAAGTCTTTACTTATAAAAACTAGAGCAAAGATACATAAATCCAATCAGGCAAACACAAGTTTAGGACTAGGTAAATCGGAGTCTGGGAAAAAACATGCAAAGGTGAGCACAGATACTGGCAGACTAAGACACAAAAAACGTTGGAAAGCTTTGGCAAGTGGCCCAAGACAATCTGGTCAGTGTCTGATCGGTGTGTGTATACGTACTAGCTGATTAGGAATAGAGCAGGTGAGAGCAGATGACTGGTAGGTGAGGAGGATGTACTGACGAGAGAGCAGGCAAATGGGAGTGAAGAAGAATCACACAAACAAGCAAACTATTAAAAATAAAATGCATATAAAAACCATGACAAGGATTCATCCTCTAGGGACCATGAATGTCAGTAAAAAAATGTTTAAATCCACACAATACTCAATTAGTTTTTAAGATTTAAATAGTGGTATGTCACCATGCTGCTAAAAGAAAAAATATATAATTATTTGGAAATCAACATTATCTTTAACTGTCACTCACCCAGAACAGAAAGGTCCTCAAGGCCACATGCTTTGTTCTCTGTAACCAGCTTTTGAAAGACATCATGTAGCTACCACACAGTGTACTGTATGTTGCATTTGCTACAATCATGCATTTCAGACAAGCTTCTAAATAAAGAAATGGGTTGAATATGCTTTAAAAAAAAGGAAAAAGGAGCAACAAGGATCACTACAAAAAAAGACATGGCACAAAACCAGCTTTTCCAGAAAACTTGGTTATTTGAAGTTTATTAAAACGTTTTTGTATTTACTGTTGACTACGAAAAATTCCTTGCCTGTGAGTTTGGATTTTGTGTATGGACTGGGTAAAGCTGGAATAAACTTGCCCTACTTGGGATGTATTAAGTCGTTTGAATGCTGAAAGACATTTTTACCTGCCACCAAGGCAACAAGCTTTTCTCTGAGGCAGCGGGGAGTATGGGAGCAACACACTGACTTCATCTCACTCTTTCCCTCTCTCAGATGATCTTCTTGTTAAAGGATCAAGAAGTTCCCATAGATAGAAGCTGCCTACCTTAAGGTTGACTGTAAAGCATATACCATATTATTATGTTGTCCCTGATGTGAGTCACTATTGAATAGTGTGTTAACTGCCTCCCAGGTGTTGTAACTCCAAACAAGGCACAGGACTGTCAACATATTCATTTTGTTTAGTGAAAAACACCTGAGCAACATGACGTGACATGGTATGTTGATGGAATATATAATTGTATGTATGAAAAGCGAGTTAATTTTCTGAAAGTATGTTGTGTTTTCTTCAGGGTTCCCAGTCCTGCGTGGGATGTTAAGAGACTGGCTGCAGGAGCATGGTGAAACACCAACCATTACAGGTCTATGAGAAGCAGCTCTTTGTGTCCTTCGTCACTGGGATCTATGGTTGCCGCTGGAAACGCTACCAGCGTTCCCAAGAAGACAGCTCAAGGGTAAGAATTATTTCTGACCAATATGTATGGATATCATGATAATATGCTAATATGTAGTTTAATATATGACTAGTTGTGTATACAAAACATAGCAACACTGTTCTGTTACTGCCACAACCTTATTGTATTACTATTATTGTATGCAGTTGTAGATGGATTGTCATATTTAATTTACTAATATTTTGGGACCAATGCAATAATTTTTTGACAACTTACTTTTTAGAATACTGAGCATGATTTTCTGTGAAAGTCTTTTCATTGAACAAAAGAAGCTTAAGGTCTTAAACCTTACACATCACATTGGTAGCAGCTAGCCCCAACCCCCAAACTCTAACCCGGGCTCCACCAAGTCAGTTCAAGCCTTACTTAAGTCATGAAATAGACAAACATCCAAACTGCTTATTACACTTCAACTGTAGTAATTGTTGTGAAGAACAATGGTTATTATGGTAATCACAGGTGCTTAAGCCATAGTATTTACAGTGCCTGTGCTGAATGCTAGGGCTGTCTTAGCTTACATCTCAGTCAACGGATCTCTGGAGAGTTGCAGCAGAAATGTTTGTCTCTGTGTGAGTAATGCTGTGTTTCAATCCGTGTTCCTCTGTACTTACATGTGCGGATTCGAGTGCATATTTGAGTTCCGATGCAATGTAGGACAGTGCACTATGATAACCCCGAAGGTGCACTCATAACAGTCAAAAAGTTGTGTGGAATGTCGGCCACTTCTTTCTCTTAATGACCGCCATCTTGAAAATACGTGACCACCATAATACGGTTGCGCCAAAAAACACAACATTACACGAATAAAAGTTATACTTTAACTATTTAAAAAAAACACATACAACTATACTGGCAAGGCAAGTTTATGTATATAGCACCTTTCAACACAAGGCAATTCAAAGTGCTTTACAAAAATAAAAGACATTAAGAGGTGCTTGGCCCCCTCCTCTTCATCCTCTACATGCTCCCCCTTGGCAAAATCATTCGTCGCCACAACCTTCAATTTCACTGCTACGCCGATGACATCCAACTTCATATCTCAACAAAAACCATCACCCCCACAACACACTCCACTCTCACCAACTGTCTCTCAGAAATAAAAGCATGGATGCAAACAAACTATCTCCAACTGAACAGTGCCAAATCAGACATCATCATCGGCCCCCCATCCTGTACCAAAACCATCCAGAATTTCAACTTCACTCTTGACGGCAACACTCTATCCCCCCCCCCCTCACATCCGCAACCTCTGAGTCATCTTCGACAGACAACTCAAATTCACTCACCACATCAATCACATCACCTGGACTGCCTTTTTCCACTTCAAAAACATTGCCCGTCTCCGCCCATCACTCTCCTCCTCTGCTGCTGAAACCCTGATTCATGCATTCATCACATCAGGACTTGACTACTGCGATAGCATCCTCTACGGCATACCATCCAACCTCCTCAATAAACTCCAACATATCCAGAACTCTGCTGCCCGCCTCCTCACCCACACCCGCTCCCAAGACCACATCACTCCCGTCCTCCAGAACCTCCACTGGCTGACAAAGAATCGACTTCAAAGTCCTGCTCATAACTCACAAAGCCCTCAACAATCAGGCCCCCCCCTACCTCACAGAACTGCTACACCACCACACCCCTTCCCGCTGCCTCCGCTCATCAGAAACCAACCTCCTATCCATCCCCACCCGCATCAATCACCGGACATGGGGGGACAGAGCCTTCTCCGTCGCTGCCCCCTTCCTCTGGAACTCACTCCCACAACCCATCATACCTCATTCACACCAACGGTGTTTCAGGGCCGGTTCGGAGCTGGAGCTTGAAAAGCACCGGGTTTTCCTGTTCACACCGCAGCGGAGCAGCCTCTTAGCTCCGGAATCCGGTTCGATTCAAGCACCAAAAAATTGTCCGGCTAGAGCAAAAGCACCGCATACGTCACGCTTACGTCGAGGCGGGGGCAGGGGCCTACGAAGGGAAGTATCCAAATTGAGTCACAGCATAACATTTAAAATTAGGTCTTGTAGGTCAAATTGACAAGAACAACCAAAAAAAGATTGAAAAGAGTGTGAATACATTTAATTGATTGTATGAAAAAAGCCTAATACCAATCTTAACAGATATATTGGGTAAGTGTTTATGGCCTTCAGCTAACTAATGAGACAACACAATCCTGCTGACACTGCCCTGAAACCTGATCGCACCTCAGGAATAAATGAACTGTTTTCCTTTTTGTTGTTCTGCAGGCCAGAAGTAGGTCAGGGTTCGTATCAAACAAAAAAATGACACAACAGTAACTCAAAGTGCAGTGCACGTTCACTTTAATATGGCATTGCATTTGCTCAATAAATTGTTTCCTCAAGTAGCATGCCTTGTATTGTACACCACTCTATAGACATAACATACTGTAAAAACATAGGGATCTCAACAAGCCTTGAAAAGAAGAGCCTATGGTTTATGAAAGGTCTTTCATTAAGAGTTCAGTAAGATGTTGGGCAGTATTCAAAACCTTTATTTTAAAACACTTAAATCTGATAATGATAATATCGTAGACATTTGTTTACAGTGTTTTTAGAGTATCCAATAATGTTGAGCTTCATTCATTGGAGTTTTACTTTAGTACATCTTTGGATATTTTAGAAATTAGAGTATTTATTGATGCGACAGAAGTTTTGAATTCCTAAGTGACTCTTAGAGCAGGCCATAGTAACTGGGGGAAAGATCCCTCACAATAAAGCAAGTAACAGAAACAGTGTGTGTAAACCAGGCCACACACCCAGCTGTGTGCTGGCCAGCTACAGACACTGCTGCTGGATGTCTTCTTTATCACAAGAGCCAGGGCTCTGCAGTAAATCTGTCCATTAACTGAATGTGTGAGGCTGGCACTGATGATGTGCTGACCAAGAGGAAAAATGCAGGGACACAGCTGCCTCTTTTCCCCCCCTGTCTCTATTTACAAAGCTTTCTGTGGTCAAAGTGCTAGCACATAAGCAGAGAGCTTAGCAACATGTGCAGTGATGTGTAACTTTATTATTAAGCGCAGTCCTTTTTTAGTAAATTACTACTTCTCTTATACATCATCGGGACTCTGAATTTCTGCTTCTTTCACTCAGTCAGTGAGGGGTAATGTAAAAATAGAGATTGTGTACAGAATAGGGTGGTGCATTGTAGGCCAGCTCAGACGTTAGCATCGCACGGACTCCCTCGCGGATTGTCCATAGAATTTTGGAGTATTGCAGAATCTTTTGCAAACTCACATCTATGGTAACAACACCTTTTGTTCAGCAGGATAATCTCCCCATATTAACTTTATTTTGAAGCATAAATGCAATAGATAGAAGTAAAAAGCTAACGTATAAACAAACAACATCACGGTCGCATGGCTGCGCATCAACACCGCTAAGCTAAAGGTAGACTGGTGTTCAGTGTTTTGACATTTAGTAGTCTCGTTTGGACATTTGTTAGCTTCCGCCTGTTATCACACATAAAAGCTTCACACATTTAGGAGTGGGGTATTTCCTGACATATTATAAGTCATAGTACAACATGAGAACATTCTGATAAACCACTGCTTGTCCAGCAACACGTAACTTACAAACAAAGTAAGTAACTAACTGGTGAACATATACCTGGAGGCCAGAAACAGGACTCCAGGATGAACGCAAATAATGCTCTGTGTTTGATGGAAGTGCTACTGTTTTCCAACACGTTAACCACATTAGCTTTACAGTATGTAAGGTTCCTACTTCGCATTGGCGTCCTGCCTTCATATATACAGTCTGCTCACCCTGTCGAGGTTTCTTTCGCTGATGACCAACTCACTGCATATCATCCTGTTACATTAGTTACTTACTAAATAAATAAATAATTTGACACAACATATTGATTTAAACACAGTATATCTTCCGCTTCTAAATTAACGTTCAGTTCTACTGTAAAGCAAAGGCTGAACTGCGGCCATAGCAACATCATTTAAAATGACGGCAGCACTGATTGAGGTCTTCTGCCTTGTTACTATCCAAGTTTATTGACATTTTCCATGAATCAGTCTACAAATGTTGACAGAGCCCATACAGTGTTCTCTTTAGTGTTTACTTCCTACCTTTCTTCTTCTGCTGTTGCCTTAAGTGTTTACTTCCTGTCTGTATTCTTCTGCCGTTCCCTTTAGTGTTTACTTCCTGCCTGTATTCTTCTGTTGTTCTCTTTAGTGTTTACTTCCCTTCTGTATTCTTCTGCTGTTCCTTTTAGTGTTTACTTCCTGTCTGTATTCTTCTGCTGTTCCCTTTAGTGTTTACTTCCTGTCTGTATTTTTCTGCTGTTCCCTTTAGTGTTTACTTCCTGCCTGTATTCTTCTGTTCTTCCCTTTATTGTTTACTTCCTGTCTGTATTCTTCTGCCGTTCCCTTTAGTGTTTACTTCCTGTCTGTATTCTTCTTCTGTTCCCTTTAGTGTTTACTTCCTGTCTGTATTCTTCTGCTGTTCCCTTTAGTGTTTACTTCCTGTCTGTATTCTTCTGCCGTTCCCTTTAGTGTTTACTTCCTGCCTGTATTCTTCTGTTGTTCTCTTTAGTGTTTACTTCCTGCCTGTATTCTTCTGCTGTTCCCTTTAGTGTTTACTTCCTGCCTGTATTCTTCTGTTCTTCCCTTTATTGTTTACTTCCTGTCTGTATTCTTCTGCCGTTCCCTTTAGTGTTTACTTCCTGCCTGTATTCTTCTGCTGTTCCCTTTAGTGTTTACTTCCTGCCTGTATTCTTCTGCTGTTCCCTTTAGTGTTTATTCTTCTGTTCCTGTATTACTTCTGCCTGTTCTTCGTTCTTTAGTGTTTACTTCCTGCCTGTATTCTTCTGCTGTTCCCTTTAGTGTTTACTTCCTGCCTGTATTCTTCTGTTGTTCCCTTTAGTGTTTACTTCCTGCCTGTATTCTTCTGTTGTACCCTTTAGTGTTTACTTCCTGCCTGCATTATTCTGTTGTTCTCTTTAGTGTATACTTCCTGTCTGCTGTCCTGCTGTTTTTTAGTCCAGTTCTGTCTTTTAACTTATTTCCTTCTCTTGTGCTTATTTCTTGTTTGATTTATCTTTTTCTTTCTTTACTTGGGACATTTTGGCCATCATGAATCCAAAGTTGCTTGCTCTCCACAAATATAAAAATCAACATTCAAAACTTTTCTGCAGATTGATATGATAATATGCACATGGTCCCTTGATAAGAGTGTAGCCAAGGTCTGATATAAAGAAAGAGCAGACCACTGAATGTCCAAATTGTTTAGTCAGAATATATAGGTTGTATTTATACAGTCGTTCGTTGTCCAGCACCCAAGGGGCCAACTTTTTATTAGATCTTTCCAACTATTAAAACCTCATTGTCTCCGTTTCTTTCTGTTCTGGCACACATTAGACTAAAATGCAATCAGTATAATCAAGGATAGAATTAGTCAGGTACTACTTTGTTTTTCCATGGAACATGTCCATTAAAATATAACATATTCATACTTTATATTTGCATACCTGCAATCTGCATACTGCATGGACCCATGTGCCTTATTAGGGTCTATGTTTAGAGAGGAAAGAAGGAGGGATAGTGAAGTCAGCACAGAGATCAGGATTTATGAGCACTGTCAGAAGGGAAGATAAATGGAGAGACCTTTGAAGGCCATGCACTCGACAGCAAATATCTCACAGCTCCCTTGAATGTCCTGGTAAAGTTCAAAAAGTATGATATCAAGATTACTACCACAATTTGGATGAATGGCTGACATGCAGTAAATGCGAAGACATTAAGATTAACCCACAAACATCTTTACTCCCACTGGAGCAGTGTTGGATGTTTTCATGAAGAGATTTTGACAGTAGTTCCTTAGATTATTCAACTCATCATTACTTTCTTCACGAAGGAGATTTCTCAGAAAGGGATTACTTTACCTGTTAGTCTCAACCTCTCTCTGACCCCACCTGTGACCATGCCTCAAACTTGAATCTTATATTCTTCCAAACAGCTTGTTGCATATAGATAACGTAGAATAATAAAAAAATGAATGACTTGGCTTAAAAATCCACTACATTTGGTAAATCCCTTGTATTCAGGTAGCTGTTATACCAATAAAATGACATGTCTCCTCTCCACCTCTACTGCATTCTTGTTACAGGCTGCAACATGTCAGAATAAATTGCTTAATTCATTTTCATGTCCTCTTCATTTACGGGCTAGTAACACTTTCAAAACCTCTTGATTACTGCTGCTATTTGCTCTTTACCTGTAAACACTAATTATCTTAATTAGCTCCCAGACTCTTACATAAGCCGCTGGAAACCTTAAGTCCAGGCAAGATGTGTTGAAAAGCTGATCAATGCTCAACAGGATCTGTTGACTGGCCTATCATACTCTACACCTCCCCTCACATGGTTTTAGCTCCTAATCATGTTAGTTACTGGAGGGAAAAGTCCTTGAGTGCAGCACGGGCTCTCCTCTGTACCTTTGTCACACAGGCCACGCCAGAGGACTGAGGGGGAGAAACCTGGAAAGGAGAAAACATGTATAGGTCATTTTTGTACATGAGTAATTATAGAAATGTGATTATGGCAATTTTTTGGAAACAGGAATTACAGGAATTTATCATGAGCTGATCGCTTTGAGAAAATAGTAGATGTGGGTATGTTAACTTCAGGGATAACTGCAGTCATTTATGAACAGATGGCTCAACCAACATAATATTCAAGAGGCCCTATTATGCATTTAGGGCTTTCCCTCTCCTCTAGTGTGTTCTATAGGTTTTTGTACATGTAAATGGTCTGCAAAGGCTACAATCATTGTGTTCCTTCCAGAGGGAGTTTCTCTCACACACATTATTCTTAGTGTTGCTGTCACAATGACAGCCATATGTCTTTCTGTGTTTTCCTTCTTTATGATTATGTCTAACGGATGTTGTAGAAAGTATGCCCGCTCAATGATGGTTTGTCGCTTTTTTATCAAGGGAATATCTGTCCAAGGTTTACTCTTGTTTTCCCTAGTTTTTATCATTCTATCTACAGAGCTCTTTTTCTTTTGTTAGGTAGAGTTTCCACAGTGCTTCGGCTTATTGGCACAGTCCGCAGTACTTATAAGCATCTTTAGCATTCATTTTAAATGTCAATCCAATCTTCTGCCCCCTTGAGCTCAGATTATACTCTCCACCAAGCGCTGGAGAACATCTCTGCCTCTTAACCAGCCAAATGCTCTATTATGTACACCAGCTAACTTTTTCTGTTGGCTGTTTGTTGCTGGGCGAGTAGCCTTAAACACACTCTTCATATTCCTACGTATAGAGTATGTGTGAAACAGTGTCAGTATACAACTGGAAAAGGTAATCTGTTGCTTGTGCTTTGCTTTACAGTGGGAGTGTACATGGTTCATCATCTTGTGCAGTTCTTTCCTACTGGTTCTCTTCTGGGCGTACTTCTGGTTGGTGGCTCAAAATGATTTCAACGAGTTCAACTGGTGAGTCAGTCTTCCCTATATGTGATACGAATATTTGATGGCTGCATCTGGTCCAAGTTCTCCTTTTAGTTTAACCATCAGCATCAACCAGACTGACCTTCCCTGTTCACACGGCAGGTCAGTATACAACCGCTCTGGAGCATGGAGCGACGAGACCATCCCCATCCTCGCACCCACCACTGTGGGATTCAGCTACATCACATTCTTAATGGTAACACTCTTGTTTAACCCCCTATATCAGGGGTCTGCAACCTTTTTGACCAAAAGAGCCATTTTGTCCCCTTTTCCACCAATTCTTTTTTTTGTCTGGAGCCGCAAAACATATTTGATAGCTTGATAGCCTATAACGTTGTATATATTGTTATATCATAGACAAAAAACACAGTTTTTTTGCATGTATTATTTATTACATTAAAGAAAACTGTTTACCTCTAATAAGAAACAAAGAACTCGTATAGCAAAAATACACAGGCCTACTTTAAAATAAATTAAACACAGCACTTTGGGAGTCCTCTGCACATTTGAAGAAAATACATTTCATTAAAATGGGCCCACTTTGAAATAAATAAAACCTATAGCTGCACCCTAAAAATAGTTAGGTGATTGAATTATGACTGAAGATCGTCAGCTGTGTTCCTCTTTCGTGTTTTTCCTCCAATACGTAAAGGCTGCAGCACCTTTGACCACTTCTCTCCACATATCAAACATATCGGTAAGCCAGCATCGTTTGCTGTGAAAGCATATAACTCTGTCCACGCAGAATTAAACCCTCTGTGTTCCTCCGATACTTTTCTTTTCTTTGATTTATCCATAGTTCGCTCATCGAGCCGGGGGTCAGGTTATTCGCCTGCAAGAAAAGGCGCTGGTGCGGGACCGTAGCAGGATGTGACGAATATTTTAGCTGACCTAATTAAAACCGTTTTTTTTTTATGTGTCACAGTATCACCTCAAAATACAAGATACGAAACGTTTTCAACCATGCAACAAAATATAAATAGTCCTAAAAATATTTGTATTTTATTTCCTTCTTATTTTTGTCTAAGCTCAAGGGAGCCAGAGCAGAGGGCTTAAAGAGCCGCATGCGGCTCCGGAACCGCAGGTTGCAGACCCCTGCCCTAGATGTTAGCAAACATGCTCATTGCAAGGTTACAACATAACTGACTAAATATGTCACATTTTTTCAGATCTTAGCACTTTTCCATATATCCTTGGGCCAGCAGCTCAACCTCTACTGGGTTCACAAGGTGCTGTGATTTACATCGCACATTTTTGCTCTTGATTGGCTCCAAACACACTATTATAATATGTCTTTCTCCACAGATTGGAGTGTTGGCGACGTTGTTCACCACTATTTCTGGTGTCGTCTCTGTTGATGACATATGGGGAGATGAGTGGGACATCCTGCTTATATCACTGCAGGTTGGTCTAGAACACTAATAATAATCCTTCAGATTTTCTTTTGCCGATGTATTTTACGTGTTTTATTCTTCACTTTTTGACTAGAACTACATAGAGTATATAATAGTGAAAAAGAGGTTTAATAGCATTGAGGAATCAAGAAGCCAAGAGCTTAATTTGACATTGCTGTCGGTGTGATGCCATCGCAAGATGGTCTCTATTTCTTTGTTTGAAGAAACAGACAACATCTTTATTACTCTAATGATCCTGTCTCATTATCAAAGTTTTACCTATATTCGGCACATGTATTCATTATCTACATGTCCCAAAGTTCTATTCTGTTGTAAAAGTCACGGGTCCAAAAATGAGTTTCCAGACCCAAACCGAACCTGTCTATTATTTGAAAGCTGTTAGCCATGAAGACCAACAAACTTCCCAAGTAGAGGCAGACCCAGTCGGCACAGTTTTAACAGCTTTCACAGTTAGAGTATAGTTGTCAAAACATGAATTTGAGTCTTTCTTAATGTAACGTCCTCTAATTTTCTTCTTGGGCATGATGCATTTAATCTAGCCTTGACAAGAACCTGAAACAGCCCTGCTATTTCACTTTTTATTTCAGCTAAAATGTCTCAATAATTGTCACTATAACAGATGACAAAGGACACCTGTTAAGAAAAATCTTTGCTGTTTTTGGTATCTAGCATGTAGATGACTTCTATCTTTAGCATTGGTAATTTGTTATCATCTGTGAGTCTGACCTCTGACCCACACAGCTCACCCATCATGATCAGCTCCGCCGACGCCTGGGTCTGCTCAGATCCTTTAGGGTACAACATTTAATGCAAAACAGAGACTGGCCCACCGACTTTATAAACCGTTGACTCAAGCGTATTAAGTTCCCTGGTTGGGTCTTGGGTCCTAGGGTTCAGGTGAACATATGAGATCTTCTACTCTGTTGTTCTCTCTAATAATAAGTTCCCACCAATTAACACCAGTGTTCTATATTTGTGTTCCTCCCAGTCAACAGCACCTTTCCTGCACATTGGAGCCCTTGCAACAGTCACAGCTATCAGCTGGTTGGTGGCTGGATATGTGGTCCGCAGAGACAGATCCAGTAAGTGTTCACTCCCTGTCTTTAACCAGGCACATTACAGATTCAGAGTTCTTTGGAATATAAATGGTAATCAGGACTGAAGAAGCTCTTTTTAATAATGAAATCATGATTTTGTTTAGTTGCCAGGTAGTTGCATTAGCTCACAAATACTTGCCTATCAGAATAATAAAAAATGATCAAAAGTAATTATTTATTCTTTAATGTTATGATTAATGTTCTATAGGTATTATAATGGCGCCGGGTTAAGATGATTGTTAGTTTGCATGCAGTATTGTCTGTAAATACAATACTAACATCAACTGGATAACCAACCATGTTAACCATTAGCTAACACACAGATCATACATTAAAGCTCAGTGAATAAAACCAAACAACACATGTACAAACATTAGAAACATAACATAAGATAGGCGGTGCTATGCTTACTTAGCTGTGAAAAGATAATGTACTTAAAAATGTGCGATGCCCAGGGCCAGGAGTTCAAAACTTTTAATCCCTATCTGATCAGATCAGATTTGGATTTTGGGTAGTTCAAAACGAAAAAACAGGATTAGGATCACTTTGATATCCGATCAGATCAGGAAATCCAATCCAAGCTTTAATCTGGATCAAATCTTCAAAATGGGTAGTTCAAACCGACAACACAGGATTGGGATCAGTTTGATCCAAAAAACTGGATTATCCTGATCCCACCAGAGGGGTGGATTTCCAGTGGATTACCAGAGCAAAATGTACTGTACAATTTATTTATAATATGTTTCAATTGAAATAAGATGGCAAAGTTTGTTAACTGAAATAATACACCATTTTTAGCCTTCATGGGAAATACATTTTATTTTTCCATTTTTGCTCACGTTGTGGTGGCCTATTTTGTTTTCAACCAAATGTTGATGACATAAATGTTTATGCTCATAAAAGTATCACAACAAAGATTGTCAATCACAAATGTAATTTAGATTCAAGTAAAAATATCTTCAACAAAAAGCCATCATCGGTCATCACCTTTCAAATTTAAAAATATAATTAGACATTATAGATGTCTCTGCAATGTGGTCTCTTGTCTTCCTTGTATTATTTTTCATATCCACTAGATGGCGATCGGTAGGATTAAAGCACTGATATTCAGGATCTAGTAATCTTGAAAAGTCGTAATCTGGATCAGGGTGATCCTATCCTGAATTGCTTTGAACTACAGGGACAAAATCTGGCCGACTTGTCTGATCCTGGATCACAAAAAATGGGATTTCAAAATCTGATCAGATCTGATTGAGATTAAAAGTTTTGACTCCTGGGCCCAGGAGATGTTAAATCCGTGAATGCAAATGCTACTTAGCTGATAGCTTCTTAGCTGTCTGTGTTAATGGGGTTGCTGCCCGTCAAATTGTAGTTGTTACAGGTCAGTAAGCTGTGGCTAGGCTGAGGATAGTTGACACTTTGTTTTTTACCTTGCAGTATGCCATTGGTTCTGATATAACTTGTTGCTGCAATTGTGAAGTTAAAGATCACCTATCCGCATGCAAGCGGTGAGCTCTGTGAAGAGAACGCTGTCTACCAGCAGAAACTCTGCTAAACGTGATAAAATCTCTCGTAGACATCCTTTGAATACACAGACACAAAGCTGCGGGAGGGGATTCAGCTAGCCGACTGCCACGGCCCAACCTATCGTCCCTACATTGAACATTGAACTCCTGGACGTTGCCATGAGTTCAATGTAAAGCCATCCCACATTTCAGTAATGACGTCAAGTTCTCAGCAAATCTGGATCAGCTCCGTTGTACCCCCGGTTTTAGAGATGTGGGTAAGGAGGAAAAGAGAGAGGGTTGTATTTTCTGACACTTTGTGAGTCTTTACACACCGGGGACACATATTTATGTATAAAAGACATCAAAAAGTGCAATTTGCATAATAGGAGACCTTTAAGTCGACTGTGGAGAGACAATACATCAATAAATGCTTGCTTTTGTTAGCAGTGCTGGCGAACAGGAAGACTTTTAGGCATCTGCTCACGTGCGTACTGTTAAGGAAGACGGTCCAGTGATAAGACAGCCAAGCAATGCGATTGGCTACGGTGGCATGCTTTTAGCAGGCCGCACCCGCACTTAAATCCTTTCAACAAAAACATTTCTTAACATAATGAGTAGATGAGACATGCAGAAGATAAAGGAAGTGAACCTAAAAGTCTCTTACGCCTCCCTCCTAGATTTTCAGGTGACGGTGTTGGTGATCTACTTCATCATCCTTCTGGCTGTCTATTTGGCACCACTCACATTCAGCTGCCCCTGCATCATGGACCGGCACACACTCCGACCCCGGCCAGACATCATTGGTCGACGGGGAGCTCCTATGGTGAGTTCATTGTTCTGTGTGAACGTGTCACCGTCAGATGTTGTTTACTTGATCTTCTGATGGATCAGTTGCTTTATGTGTATTCTACTGAATATTGTTCTATTTTCTTTCATTTTGAAACAATATCATAGGGTAATTTCCATAGAGTCTTGCAAAAATGAGTCCTAAACCTGGAAAAGGAGTTAGTATTTTGGCACTTTTAGGCTGCCTCGCCTCAAAGTCACTGGTTTTTGGAAAGTGTGTTTTTGGTTAGATTTCCAAAATAAGGTATGTGTTGAACACAAGCTTACAAGATTAATACCTTCTGTTTTACGACATAAAATTAAAACTAAATGCCCCGCTTGTGAGTGTTCGAAGATTTTTCACGTCTATGTTAGACAGGTAAACACCATCAAGCAGAAAATTAGCCACTTTTAGCTTAGCGGTGGTAGCGTGAAGTCATGCGCCCGCCATGTAGTTGGTTTAAAGCATTACGTTAACTTTCACTTCTGCTCATTGCATTTGGGCTACACTTCAACAATTCTAAAAGTGGGGTATATATTTTGAGACAAAAATGTGCAATTACCATAAACATGTGTTTGTCACGGATCTTGTGGCCCTTGCAATGCTCATTTCTGGGTTGGCCTACAAAAATACATCCTCAATGCACCATTCTGTTGGATACTTTGATCAGTCACTGTTACTCTGCAAAGGCAAAATATTAGTTATTTTTTCATTATCATAGGATTAGTCAAGTTAAATAAGGAACAAACTAACAAAAATGTTGGCTCGTCAAAAAAATAATAGGGAAGTACCGGTAAATATAGTTTTAGTTTTAGCAAGGCTAGCCATGGCCATCTTACCAGCTAGCTTTCATTACTCTAGTTGGCTTCTTGGCTGTTTGTCTTAGTTTCAGTCTCTCTCTGTATTCTCTTCTTGATGTTTATAGAGAATTTCAATAAACATATAGTACTTGATTTGTGGTGTGTAAATATGCATGATGCAACTAGTTACTGTACCTTTTAGGCTTTACTTTAATGATATGCCGCAAAGTTTTGTTTCTTAAAAAAATCATGCTTGGGTTTTTAAATGTGCTTTATATCCCGTCCTCTTGATGTGTTTTCAACCCCCAGTGACTAACAATAGTCCCCCCCCTTTGCTCTAGCTGGCCCCAGAAAACACCATCGTGTCCTTTAACCGAGCTCTGCAGAATGGAGCCAGCTCCCTGGAGGCAGACGTCACTATCAGGTTATTAATCACACTTTAACATTTGAATCATGGATTATTTAATTTCATGAATTTAGAGTGCTCTGAAGTTCCACAGTTGAGAAATAGAAGCATTTAGATTTAATGAGAGATGCTATATATAGTCACATTTTGCCTTTCGTCTTGAATGTTTCAATGAGCTGCTGTTTTTATTGTTAGGAAAAGGTTTCATTTTACTAAGATAAATACTTAAACATAATTTGTTTTCTAAAATACATAATTTCTGACCATTTTGTCCATTCCAGTGTAGACGGTGTTCCTTTCCTGATGCGGGACCGCACGTTGAGACGAACCACAGACGTTGGGAAGGTGTTCCCAGCCCGGCAGTTTGAGGATGCTTCTCTCTTCAACTGGACAGAGATTCACTCTCTAAACGCAGGCCAGTGGTTTCTGAAGGTACTGGAATCCACTTCGCCTCACCTCATATTATTTTGTTTGATTTGTTTGGGCAAATTCCCATCAATGACCCAACATTACTCCCATATTCTGTTGCTACAAATAACTCCCTTTTTGTATTGTGAAATTGTAGTTGGTGGTCAAAGGAATTGACCATGTAGTAAAACTTACAACATGTTTTTTTTTTTTTTTAAGAATATTTTTATTGCAGAAATGTGATGTACAAACCACATTGGTATTACAAAGCAATCATTTTTTCCATTTTTAGTAACAACAATACAGCGGGTTCAGAACATACTATTACAATTTGGCTATTGGCGGTTTTAAAACACATCCATGGGCGTGATAACAAGAAATGTGATATTCATGCTAGAAACAAGAGCACATCAGGAAAAAGAACAAAATGTACATAGCGGATTGAAAAAAAAAAACAAGAAAAAGTCACAGGGTTAACATTATTGGTCATTCATCCCACACCTTCATCCTCACCCAGACCTCTTAAGTGTCTCATCACCGGAGCCCAGGCCTTATCAAACACTCTCCCCCTTCCTGCATTCTTGAATCTAAGTTTCTCCAGGTAGAGGATCTCACCCACCTCTCTCAGCCACATCTCGAATGTAGGCACAGCATCAGACTTCCAGAACCTCAAAATAAGTTTTTTTGCCAAAACAGCACCCAAAAACACCAGCCATTTGTCACTGCCATAGTTCAGATTAGTGTCTCCTGTGGACCCCAGAATGGCCACAAGGGGATCAGGCTTCAATTGCTTGTCAAATGCTTTTGAATAAAAATCAAATATAGAAGTCCAGAATGAGTGGAGGTTGGGGCATGTCCAGAATTGGTGTGTAAGGGTGCCAGGTTGATTTTTACATTTGTTACATAATGCTGATACGCTAGAATACATCTTGTTTACTTTAACTTTTGAGTAGTGCAACCTATGCACAACTTTAAATTGTATCAGATTTAATCTAACATTTACTGAGCACCGGTGTATATTCCTAAGACATGTTTCCCAAAATTCCTCAGTGATCGGCGTACCCAATTCTGTCTCCCACTCAGTTCTATACTTTTCTGTGCTGACTACTTCCTGACTAAGAAGTGTCTGGTATAGGGTTGACACTGCTCCTCTACATCCTGGTCTAACCTTAATTATCTCTTCAAGTGCCCGATGCTGTGGTATATCTGCAAATGTAGCCATATGAGACCTCATAAAGCTCCGGATCTGTAGAAATCTAAAAAAGTGTGAGGCTGGGAGATCGTATTTATTCCTCAATTGTTCGAAGGACATCAAGTGGTCCCCCTGGTACAGGTCCTTCAAGCACTCCACTCCCTTCTCCTTCCAGCGAACAAACGCAGAATCCAGGCTGGCCGGTTTAAAGGCGTGGTTGCCACAGATTGGGCTGTCTATGTACATATTTGGGGCTTTCAAGTATGTTTTAATTTGTTTCCATATTTTAAGAGAATTGTGTACCAGAAAGTTCCCTGCATATAGTAATGTATTAGTCTTAACTGGGCTATTGAGAAGGGCTGGGAGAGAAGTTCCGAGACAGGCCGCACGTTCCATAGAAAGCCAGGCTGGAGTGTCCTCCTCAGTGCCCTCAGTGAGGACACCACTTCTCCAGAAAGCCAGAATGTTTAAATGTGCTGCCCAGTAATAACATCTAAAATTTGGTAGAGCAAACCCTCCCTCATATTTAGCTTTGCAGAGGTGTCCCTTGCCGATACGCACCGCTTTATATTGCCAGATGAAGGCGGTTAGAATAGAGTCTAATTTCTTAAAATAGCTTTGTGGAATACATGATGGGATTGACTGGAAGAGATATGTAAAACGTGGGAGAACCACCATCTTAACTGCGTTTACTCTCCCAACCAGTGACAGAGGGAGAGTTTTCCAGAAATCTATGTTCTGCTTAAGCTGGGTTATTCTCAGTTTCCAGTTCTCCTCAAGTAACCGTTCGGGTTTTCTGGTGACTGTCACCCCCAGGTAAGTGAACCTGTCCTTGGCTATCTTAAAGGGAACAGATTTCAGTGTGGAGCTGTTCTGCTTCAAGTACACTGGCATTAATTCACTCTTATCCCAGTTTATTTGAAACCCTGAGAAGGAGCCAAAATGGTTAAACAGCCCCATAATTGAGGGTATAGATTCCTTTGGTTTCGTCACATATAGCAAAATGTCATCCGCATATAATGACAGTTGATGATTCTGCCCTTTAATGGAGACAGGTGATATTCCGGGATGCCGCCGTATACTTGTGGCTAGTGGCTCTATGGCTAAAGCAAATAAAAAAGGTGAGAGGGGATCTCCCTGTCTAGTGCCACGGTATAGTGGGAACTGGGGGGAGATATTCTGGTTAGTGATTACACTAGCTGTGGGATGAGCATACAAAATCCGTATCCAGTCAATGAACATCTCCCCAAAGCCAAATGTCTCTAGGGTCACATACATATATGGCCACTCGACCTGGTCAAAGGCCTTCTGAGCGTCCACTGAAATCACAACTGTCTCTGTATTGTGCTCAGCATATAGTATGTTAAATAGGCGTCGTAGGTTGGAATAAATATGCCTATTGGGAATAAAGCCTGTTTGATCGGGGTGTACAATCGTCTGGATATAAAGCTTCAATCGGTTAGCTAGAATTTTGCTAATCAACTTTGTTTCATTAGGGATCAGTGACACAGGTCTGTAAGATGAGGCTTCCAGCTCATTCCGGCCCTTTTTCAAAATCAATGAAATGTTTGCATTATAGAGCGTTTGAGGCAGTCGGCCATTTGACGCTGCATGTTTAAACATACGCAGCAGCATTGGGGATAGTTCCTTAGAGAAGCACTTGTAAAATTCTATAGTGAATCCGTCAGCAGGTGCCTTATTATTTGGAGATTCACTAATTGCTTTTATTATCTCTTCCATAGAGATGTCTTTGTCTAGATCCGCTTTTGCTTCACCGTTGAGATGAGGCAAGTTCAGCTCAGAGAGAAATGACTTAATTGCATCTGTGTCCCGATTACCATTGGACTTATACAGATCTGAATAGAATTCCAGGAAACGTGCATTTATTTCTTTAGGGTCAGTGAGGACAGTGCCCGTGTCTGATTTTATTCTCAGAATTGCCCGGGAGGCTTGTGCCTGTCTCAGCTGTCGTGCCAGCAATTTCTGTGGTTTGTCTCCTAATTCAAATTGCGTCTGCTTAATTCTGTTCATCTGTTTACTAACCTGTGCGGATAAAATTGTGTTATATTCATCTCTTTGGGAAACTATAGAGTGTAATATGTCGGGGTCTCCGGAGGCTCTGTATGAACGTTCTAGCTGAGACACACCTTCATCCAGTTCCACTAACCTCCTTTCTCTTTGTTTTCTCCTGCCACCTAAATAGGACATGATGCTGCCCCTAAGCACTGCTTTAATGGATTCCCATAATATTGAATCATCCACATCACCTGTATCGTTTGTAGCTATAATATCAGGCAGCCTGTCCGACATATATTTTAGAAAACTTTTCTCTTTTAAAATTGTGTTATCGAATCTCCAGGTGTGTTCGCTTTTATGGTTGTTAAATCTGATATCGAGTGACATGGGAGCATGATCACTGATCAAGATGTTGTGATATTGTGTAGTCGCTACACTAGAGATCAGCTTAGAATCCAACAACATGAAGTCAATCCGTGAATAGGATTTATGCAGGAGAGAAGAAAGAATAGTCTCTGGCAGCAGGGTTAAGTAGCCTCCAGATATCAACTAAATGTAGGTTATGCATAGTATTTTTTAACACCTCGCTGGATTTACTGTTCACGGATGACCTTTGGGAATGCTTATCTAGCAAAGAGTCCAAGACGCAATTGAAGTCCCCTCCCATTATAATGTTTGTGTTGCCAACATCTGGAATTCCATTCAAAACTGTCTGAAAAAATGCAGGGTCGTCAAAGTTTGGACCGTAAACATTAATCAACGTGACGGGCAGAGTTGAGTGTGCCTGATACAATTATAAATCTGCCATTTGGATCACTGACTGTACACCTATGTTCAAATGAAACATTTTTCTTAATGATAATGGCTACCCCTCTAGCTCTGGCACCGTAGTTTGATTGGTATATTCGTGGTCCCCCTCCCATACGTAGTTTGTCTTTAGCCGTATTCTTAATGTGTGTCTCTTGAAGATACATAACATCAGCTTTCAAACGTTTCAAGTGTGCCATTATCTTCCCTCTCTTAACTGGGTGATTCAAACCTCTTACGTTCCAGCTTACTATCCTTTTGATATCACCATTATTCAATGACATGACACATCCCCATGCTTATGTGATAACTAATTGTGAAAACATTTAACCAATTGTAATGCAAAGAAGAAAAAACACAAATTGCCATTAAATTGCAAGAACCTAGTTAGTATATGAACTGCCGCTGGTGAACAATACAAACCAAAACACAGGGCCCTCTGCCTCCCTCGTCCCGCTCCCCTCTGAGAACTAACACCCCCAAGTCCAAACTTCCCGAGCTCGTAACATACCATAATAGAACACGTACATGTCCGCTTCCTCCATACCTGCAGAGCTTTAGGTAATCAAATGTGTCCCAATTTTAAAGTTAACTGTCATCGTTGTCCTTAATCCTGGTTAGCTGTTCTAACGCGACACTTGCTTGTCATCCAGAAACTTTTCGGCATCCTTCGGGTTGTTAAACGTGCGCTTATCTTCGCCGACCGAGACAACGAATGTAGCCGGGTGGCGAAACCCGCATCTCACCCCCGCAGATCTGCACCTGGTCCCGATGTTGTCAAACTGCTGCCGTTGTTTCATCACTGCTGGGCCCAGGTCCGGGAAAATAAAGATGCGTGCTCCCTCATGTTGTAAAGGGAACTTCTGTGAGGAAAGTCTCAGTATCAGCTCCTTTACTGAGTCATGATGGATGCGGGCGATCAGTTGACGAGGAGGGCCATCTGTTGCTGCTGCCCGTACACGGATCCTGTGTGCGCGGTCCACCCTAACAGGTTTATTGCCGAAGTTATCTTCCCCGAGTAGTGCTGGTATAAATTTAGAAACAAAGTCTGTTGGGTTGCCCTTTTCCATGCCTTCCTTAACACCTATTATCCAAATGTTTTGTCGTCGAGAGCGCGAGACGAGGTCGTCCACCCGCTCGTTGAGCGACCTGGCCTCCACAGCCCATTTTGAGCACTGCTCTTCCAAAGCTTTGATTCGGGTCTCGTGTTCGTTCAGTCCACCTTCGGTAGAAATTACTCTCTGTTCCACCTCGCCCAGTGACTGTTTCAGATCAGCTATGGAGGCATTGACCAACTCGAACTTTGAGTCTACATTTTGATTTAGCTGATTGATAGCTGCCATGATGTCCGTCCTTGTCGGGGCCTCGTCCTGATCGCTGCTAGCATCCAGCCTGGTGTTTACGCTAGCCCCGTCGCTAGTTTCTTCCGTCGTTGTTTGTTTCTCGGCACTTTTGTTCTTTTGTGGTTTCCCCATGTCTCTGTCACGCTTCAACAGCTTATACTGCCGACTTTTGCAGGTCTCTCACGGAGAATTGTATTGTTAAAGAGGAGGAAGCGGAGCATCTCAAAAACGTGACTATTCCATATCCAGCCAAAATGGCGCCCCAAACTTATAACATGTTTGAGGTGTTATATAAATAAATACTTTTTTGTCACTTTCTTTGATTTGAAGTTATCCAACAAATGGCATTAGAACTTTCTGGTTTAGAA
Source organism: Dissostichus eleginoides (assembly GCA_031216635.1). Taxonomy (NCBI): domain Eukaryota; kingdom Metazoa; phylum Chordata; class Actinopteri; order Perciformes; family Nototheniidae; genus Dissostichus; species Dissostichus eleginoides. The sequence goes on from CM062279.1 coordinate 5,796,329, forward strand.
GACAGACAGGAAGATACAAAGACAACAAGTCTAAATCTAGTCTAAAATCTTAAGATAAACCAAGCATGTTTCAAATATTGTATATGCTAATTGTCTACCGAAGAAAATAGTGTACCTTCTATCTCTGTGTCTGACTCTCTTCTGACCTCTGCTCCCAGAGCGACCCCTACTGGACCGTAGAGACCCTGACTGCCAGGGACCGCCTCAGGATAGGCAACCAGACGGTCTGCAGTCTGGTGGACATGCTGCGTCTGGCAGCCAGGGCCAACGGCTCCGCTCTGCTCGACATCCGCCGGCCTCCACCGGAGCATCCGCGCCACCGCAGCTGGTTCATGGACACGCTGTGGGCCGTGCAGAAAGCTGGGATTTCCCCCAAGAGGGTGAGGACTGTAGGTCCCTCCATAATATCCTTTCATTACTAAAAGGTGCTGCTTGTAGGAACCCCAGTAAACCATGCTGAAGTAAACAGCTGTCACACTGAAAAACTGAAATGTTGACTTTAATTAAATGTTTCATGTCAACAGATTTCACATTACTGTATTAGGTTAGTTGAAAGCAATAATATTAAGTTGAACCTAAATGTTTTATTTAAACTTAATATTATTGCTTTCAATAATTAAGGTCAACGTTTCAGTTTTTTCAGTGCACTGAGATTGGCTGCTGGTATTGTCCATGTAGTATGGTAATTGTCAGAATACTGTGGGACATATAAAGGATTGCTTTTTTCCACAAAGCAAATCATATTTACTCTTCCTTTAGTTGAAATCAGTTGCAGAGTGCTTTCAGGACTGAAATAAATAAATATATTTTCCAATGAAGTCGGGTGAGGGCTAGGGTTAGGTTGGAAACCCAAAATAAATATATTTTCCAACTTAGTGACCATCAAAAAGAAATGGGTGGTAAGATGTAATAAAGTTATTCCTGTATATCAAATTATATTTAAAATATATTCCACAAGCAGCGCCTTTTTCTATAAAAGTGTAACATTTCTAGATATGTAGCAGTGCAATCTTCCTGACCAGGATCTGTCCATGTCATATGTGTGTGTGCCAGGTGACGTGGACCCCCGACACGGACAGAGGGAGGGTGCGAGGGCTGCCGCAGAGCGCCAATGAGAAGCTGTCACTGGAAGAGATACGGCAGAGGGGGATAACAAGCCTCACCCTGCACTACAGCAAGGCCAGCCACACAGACATACAGTGAGCATCCACTGCTGGAGACAACCATTGTATTGATTATATTTTATTTTTGTCTTCCATGTTCCCTTGCAACTGCATACTAAAAATGGGAACTAAATCAAGAGAAGTCTCCCACTAAGCATTGGAAATGTAATATTAAAGAGAATTCTTTTAGACATGAATCTGTTTTCTCATGTTGAAGAGTACTGCAGAAGTGAAGCCTTTAGTGTCTCCAGAGGAACGTGATAAATGTCCTCAAGTGATTCACTTGAGTCAGCATGAAATGTTTGTAACTACCCACTTAAACAAGACGCTGGGGTTGTTTCTGATGCAGCAAACAACCCCACAACTTATCACCAGATTTTCATTTATATGATGTTGGTGATTGTTGTATGGAAATATGCAACATCATCTAAGTTTATTGAACAAAATAAACTTGTTTTAGTGCCTTTTATATATATGTATATATATATATATCGTTATATGCATAACCATCATACTAAATGTCAACAGTGTAATCCACTTTCATGATTTCAGGAACAAAAACCGTTATAGCATATTTAGGTGAAATACTGTAGGTTGTACTGTATGTGTCACAGTGTCACAATGCACTCTGAGAAACCAAACCAGAATCAGGTTCATGCCAAGTACATTTACACATGTAAAATAATTTGTGAAAGAGAAGCAAATATGAAACTATTACAGGTAATTTAGCAAATTATAAAATTACAAAAATAAATGTTTACAAGAAATATAAATATACAACAAATATAATAAAAAGTAAGTACAACAATAATAGTAGTTACTCTGAAAATTAAAATATAAGTAGTATATCTAAATTTAAAGGGTACATTTTTTAATTCATAACATTGTACAACATGTGCAGAGGAGTGTGCAGGGTTCACAGTGATTTGAATGAGGAAGGGCTCACATGGTGTCTGTTGGAGGATGGAAGAATCTGTGTCAATGGGCCATTGTTGAGTGAGAACATCTAAAGTGACAACATCTAAAGTGACAACATCTAAAGAGGATTCTTTTCCTCATTTTTAAAATGTATTTTCCTTTCCGCAGGGAGTATCTGGCCCATAATGTGAGTGTGACTGTGTCCGCAGTCAACGCGCCCTGGCTCTACTCCGTCCTGTGGTGCAGCGGGGTGTCTTCTGTGTCCTCTGATGCCCCACAAGTCCTCCGAAAGGTGCCTTACCCCATCTGGCTCATGGTAAACAGCTCTGCTCTCTGTCTCTCATCTGACAACACACACACACACACACACACACACACGCACACACGGTCACACAGCGAGACGAGAGGACAGCAGGAGAGAGGACAGAGACTGACGAGGGCCCAGCGAGACCCGAGGCGAGGACACAGAGATATGAGGCTCAGCGTGGCGTTGGAGAACAACAGGACCCTGGGAAAGAGTCTGAGACCATCAGAGATAGAGTACAGCTGCACAGTCGCTCTGTCCTGAATAGACTTTGTGTTGTGTAAGCTTCAGGAGAAATGCATGATGATGCTGACCTCCAGTGGCGCTGACTGAAAACTGCTCTTCTTTTTTCTTCTCTTGCAGAGTCGGAGCGCTTACCGCTTCATCTGGCTCACGTCAGATCTGGTGTCCATCGCCTTAGTCATAGGGATTTTCTGTTTTCAGAAGTAAGTAGTTATTCTGTGATCATGTTGAGTGTAACAGATGTACACTGCCAACACACACAAATGTTATCAGGAGCAGCACAGATACATGAAGAGTGACTGTACTGTGTGAACACCATCCTCTGATCTGATTGGACCTGAGCTCAGCCTCTACACTGACTCTTCATTTTATTTTCCCTTTTTTTTTCTAGTCTCAATGTTTCCATATGTGTCCTCCATGCTATAACCTCTCTTTGTCCTCTCTTTCTCTTGTCCTTTAACATTTGTCCTGTGCTCTGCCTGATCTGCATGCAACCTTGCTCCTGCCCTCCGGCGTCTGTCAGCTATCATATGATCAGGTACCCTCTGCCTTTCTCTCTGCCTCCTCGGTCCCTCTGTGTGTTTCCTGCCAGACATCTCAAGGCCGACTTGTTCCTTTCTGTCTCTCTACTTGTCTACCTCTTGTTTATCAAAGGACATTCAATTTATTTTTTAGATAATGTTATATGTATCCCAGAAGTAATATATGTTATAGTTTTAATGGCACACTCGTTGTGTGTGTGTGTGTGTGTGTGTGTGTGTGTGTGTGTGTGTGTGTGTGTGTGTGTGTGTGTGTGTGTGTGTGTGTGTGTGTGTGTGTGTGTGTGTGTGTGTGTGTGTGTGTGTGGTTGTGTGTGTGTGTGTGTGTGTGTGTGTGTGGTGTGTGTGTGTGTGGTGTGTGTGTGTGTGTGTGTGTGTGTGTGTGTGTGTGTGTGTGTGTGTGTGTGTGTGTGTGTGTGTGTGTGTGTGTGTGTGTGTGTGTGTGTGTGTGTGTGTGTGTGTGTGTGTGTGTGTGTGTGTGTGTGTGCCAGGTGGAAGATGAGCGGGATGCAGAACTATAACCCGGAACAGATCGTGCTCAGCGCTGTGGCCAATCGGACTAATCGGGACCTTAACGTCATGAAGGAGAAGCTCATATTCTCAGGTGCAGATTTGATTACATTCACACCCTGAAACAGTCTGATGAGTGATCGAATGAGGCTTTAAATGTCCTCAGAGAAGCACCAGGCACTCTGAGTCCATAGACTTGCAATACAGCATTAATATACATTAATACTTATACATCACTGTATACATTGTAGTATAGATGTTATTTATTTTAGTACAATATTCACATTATTATTTACATTTTATTCTAACTTATCTTTTATTCAACATTTACCTTTTTTTCCTTATGATTTCTTATTTTTTTTTATCAGCACATTCTTACTTAAAGGTGGGGTAGGTAAGTTTGAGAAACCGGCTCGAGATACACTTTTTGTTATATTCCATGGAATGCTCTTAACATCCCGATAGCAATGAATATCTGAAGTGCTTTGACAATAAATACATTAAAAAAATTCATCTGTGGAAGCCGTAGTACTGTAAAAAGCACGACCAATCATCTGAGCCGGCCCGGCTAAAATAACTGGATGGCCTACCTGCCTGTCAGCCTTCCATCTGTGCACAAACTTATCTCGTGCCCTCATTGGTCATGTGCGCGTAAGGAAGTGGCAGATTTTTTCCGGCTGTGTATTTTCAAATTCTAGCGCACTCGAGCTGGGTTCTCCAAAATTACCTACCCCATCTTTAAACTTGTCATGTTTGTATAAATATTTGCATTTCGTTTTTTATTTATGAATCTTTTATTTTATTCTAAAAGTTCTAAAAGTTCTAGATTTGGATTCTGATTAAAAGGCCATGCCCTAAAGCTAAATTATCATATTTCCAAAAGATCTTTAATAAGTTTATTAAAAAATCAAGATGCATGAATATAATTATTTGTGACAAAGAAGTATGTGTTTAATAAACTAAGAGATGTTTACATCTTTGGAAAGAACAGACAGAGATTCATGTTCTTCACATATAAAGTTTGGACTTTGGTCTACAGCTGTTTCAACATAACATTACATTTCACTAAGTGCAATCAAACAGCAAGTATCCTGCAACAACAAGAGCTTTTAATAAGCCAAACCAAGGTGCAATAGAAACAGGTTTTCAGTCCCTCCTGATGTCATGGGGAGCCTGTTCCACTGTTTGAAGCCACACTGAAAAACGGAAATATGGACTTTAATTCAATGTATTATGTCAACAGATTTCACATAACTGTATTAGGTTAGCTGAAAGCAATAATATTAAGATTAAATAAGAAATATTAAGTTTGACTCAATATTATTGCTTTCAACTAACCTAATACAGTTATGTGAAATCTTTTGACATAATACATTTAATTAAGGTCCACATTTCCGTATTCAGTGCAGGAGAGAAAACAGTTGTGTTGCGTTTAATGTCTTTATTAAAGAAAAAGTGGCATCATTCATCTTTTCTCTGTCATCTTTTTCAGAACTCAACAACGGGCTGGACAGCACAGAGGACATCTCTCTGTTTCCTGAGAACGGTTATGCCATATACTCTCATGGAGGCCTCGGGGACTGAACCACACTGCAGCCACAGCCCTGGATTACAGAACTGATATCAGTGAACTAACCCCAGAACACATCATGGAAATCAAATTGTCTCTAAAATATGGACAATTAACGTATACACACTTGAGTGCAAGTTATGTGTAATATATGTGTGAATATAATTTGATTGTGAATTTGTACCTTAATATACAGACAAGTTGTTGCAACATTTCTCAAAAGAAATCTCCTTTTTCCTTTGAAGTTGCTGTAAGAAGTTTTGTTTCTTGCTGTTTTTGTTATAAATGGGAGGCCAAAAGTTTTAAAAAGGCTTTACTGGGAACACATTCTGTTCAGCGGTTAAGAGTGGTCAGCTGACCAATAATGTTCCTGCTGATGCGGTTAACCATTCGAAATAACATGTCACATTTTAATGTAGAATCATGACATCCACTCATTCAACAACAGTACCAACCGATATTGGTGTGTTGATTGAAAGTAATACAGACATACAGTACATTCAGTCTGTTTGCTTGAATGAGCTTCTCAAAAGTAACATTTGAGCTCATCAGGCTGTAATGTTGTATTGATCCACATTATGTTCCTCTCTTTTGTTTTGGTTTTGAGGAACTTGACCCTGTAGTGCTCTGTATTATACACTGATGTAAATATGATTTTCTTTTTTATGGTTCGGACATTAACTGTGTATTTTCTGTTTTCATGTGTAATCATCGTTTCATGAGTAGTTATTGGGCGGTTAAAAGAATATTGTGGAAAATGTTCTAATCTTTTCTTCTGCCTCTTCTCTGTCATGCCATGATTGTTTACTGTGTAGTCTATTAGCTATTACAACTTTCACATGGCTGCCTTTTCGTTGAATTAATGGACTGGTAGAAGAGTGTAGAATATTTTTAGTGTTTTGGTTTAATAGTAATAATGGTACAAATTTCAAGTTACAACTACAGCTTTAGTGGCAGACATGTTGACTGTACAATAAAAGTTGTCTTTTTTTCTTTAAAAAATGTGATGTGGTTTGTGACATTTATAAAAATGGGAGGATTATTTAATTACATATATTGTAATATACTTACAATATCATTCTCCTACAATAGGTCAGAAAACTGAGCTCCATACACCTTCATACCCTAACTTTTGGTTTCCATGCATTCTCCCAGTATGCTAAGCAGGCTAATACATGAAATATAAATGTATATTTCTATTGGGATTAGCAGTGGTAAAGGTTGGGCAATGTATTTTATAGAATGAGAAATGACACAATTGTGTGAATAAAAAACTGTGTTTTATTCTCAAGTGATCTTAAAAGCAGCATTATAAGTGAGACAGACAGAACAGGGACATTATAGATTATTGTTATGAAACCGTCTGCTCAGCTGGTAGAGGGTCCTCGGAGTCAGAGACAAACTCCAGGTCTGGCTGCTCGGTGATGTTCTTGGTGCTGTCAGAGGGCATGTGGCAGCCCGAATCTCTTGGGCAGTTGTTCAAATCTTCCTTCGTGTTCTCGCCGGAGGTTCCAGCCTCCTGATTGGACACATCCGCCAAATGATCAGCTGTGAAGCAAGGAAGACAGGTTTGTTGGATGAACTGTCCCATAGTTTAATAGATGAGCAGTTATAGAGTGATGCTGTGCTGACATATTTTTGTCTGACCCGGAAGCTAGCATGGCAATGGCTACCTTGACAAAAACCAATGGAATTTGGCATTGGATTTTGGATTATTGCAAAAAACAAGGTCTGTGGCATACACATGTTTATGAAACTTAGACCTTTTGTCTAATTACCACTTTTATAATAGTTAAAGAGTAAATGCAATTGCTGGAAGTAAATAGCAAACATTATGCCAAACGATCTATATCATGTTCGCATGACTTCTGGTCAAAGCGGCTAAGCTAAAGGTAGCTAATGTTTGGCATAATGTCATGTTCCTTTCTAGTCATTTGTTAGCAACCATCTTTTTAAGACACGCAGAAGCCTTTGAAATTCACTAGTGGGGTATTTACTGACATATTTCACGTGGTAGAAGAAAATGTGAACATCTCGTAAGCTTGTGTTAACCACAGACCTTACTAATGGATCTAGCCAAAAACATGCTCAAAAATCAATCGACTTGATTAGGGAACCCAGAAATGCTAAAATGCTAACACATTGCCAGGTCTGGGACTCATTCCTGCACAACTATAGTACTCCATTGCATTGAGGCTCAACAGCTCATCTGTCAGCAGCTAATATCCTTGTGTTTCCTGCTCTATTCTCAGTAACACTCTTTAGGGTTATCCTGTTATCTTTAACCTCTTTACCTGTGGCCTGCATATCTCCCAGTGTTCTCTCGAGGAGCAGTGTCACCTGTCCCTTTTACTTTGTGAATCTTAAACCTCTGTGAGATTTTTCTGGATTTATCACATCACAAAATGTGTGTTATTATGACACCATCTTCGGATGACCTTTTCTGTGTGTCACATTACTCACAGCATGGCTGCTGCAGGGAGCGGACAGCGGCCAGCAGACGATGCCTGAGCTCTGGATCCGTCACATTCAGCTCCGTCAGGTGATGCTCCCTCAACCTCAACAAGTCATCCACTGTTTTGTAACCGTGCTGCTGAAAAGACGAGGAATACACCTGGGGAGGCAAAGGAGAAGACACCACTCAGAAGCTGAAGTATCTGCCTATTAAATGGAAGTTGATAGTTACTTCATAAAATCGAAAAGACAAATACCTCCATGTTGAGGCACTTTAACACTTCCTGGACAGTTGAGTTCTGTCTCAATTTGTGGGTTTGGGTTTCCTTGTGTGCATCAGGACTGTCCTCTGTTAGCACTTCCACATAAATGAACTTGAAATTTCCGATTCTGCCATTCAGCATGCCTGTCCATATTCCCATGGGGGGCTTGGCGATTATGTCAATCACATCTCCCTCCTAAAGATGAAATTGTAATTTAGTTTCATGACATTTATTTGATTTGGAGCATGTACAAAACACATACATCACATAGACAGAGAAGAGATGCTTTGTACCAGATTAGCTTTAGCTACTGTCCAAATGTGTTCAATGAGCAGCTAAGTTGCTGCTATCTGCTGGAAAAAGTTAAGTAAAACTGATATGATGAAGAAGATGTCCATTAATTATTAGGATTCAGACTCACAGAGACACAGTGGTGCTTTGAGCTAAATGCTAACATCAGCATATTGACTTGCTCATAAGGACAATGCTAACATGCTGATTTTAACTGGTATTATCACCATCTTAGTTCAGTGTATTAGCATCTTAACATTTACTTGTAAGCACTTAACCCAAAGTGAAAGAAAAAATAGTTTTGGTGTGAACGCAACATCCCAGGAACTATCGGAACTATTTCTTGGAAAAGTACAGGAAAAGTACTCCGGTGTGAAAGCGCCTATTGCTATCTCAGCGTTATTCAGCATTAGCTTGTACTAAAAGACACTTAAGGAAGTTGGCTGTTAATGGTATCGCTATTCAAAATTAGAATCCAAATTTAGATCACAGTTAAAGGGCCCATGTCATGCTTTTCTGGTTATTACCCGTCCCCTTGTGTGTTATTAGCTTTTTCTGCATGTAAACGGTCTGCAGAGTCACAAACCCTCAAAGTACACCCTGTAGCGAGTAAAACTCTAACACAGAAAAGACCTGTCTATGCTGCCCCAGAACGCCTCGTTGGAGATTTTTCCTTTTCCATTTTTTCTTCCTGAGTAAAGTGACGTAAACGGGCATAGTGACGTAACGGCTCCGCATGGAGCTCCTCACACACACACTCACTCAGCCTTATATTTTCTCAGCCGCAGCTCCGTGGATTTCTCAGCCTGAACTCAGCCTGAGACAGCGAGACACCGCGAAACTCAGCCTGAACTCAGCCTGAGCACACACACAAACTCACAGCCAGGCTACGAGTGTGTGTGTGTGCTCAGGCTGAGTTCAGGTGAGTTTCGTGTGTCTCGCTGTCTCGCAGACCCCACGCAGCAACCAGGAAACGACCCCAGTAATCCAGCTCACAGTGTCCGCAGCAGCGAGCCCCGCAACTTCCCGCCAACACGGCACCCAGACCCAACGCAGCATTCTCATCTGTTTGTCATTACTGGTGTCATTTTCTGGTTGCTAACGCCATTGTAACACATAATCACTGATGTTCCGCTGTAACGGTGGTGGACTCATCAGAACAGAGTGGGCGAGCTGACCAATCAGCACAGTGGGCTCATAGGGAGGGGGGGGGCAGGAGCTCCAACAAGCCGTTTAGGACAGAGAGTGAATACACATACTATACAGAGGCTGTATGAGAAACCAATGTGATTTTGGAACATTGAACAATGTAAATCGATTCTAGTAGACCTCAACAATGGAATTATGATCAGTAGAAAACGCCATGTCATGGGACCTTTAAGGTGAATTACAGCTGCACCATGCAAACCAAGATAGAGCATGATTTAGTTGCCCAAGGTGCTCGCTACCGTACACATTGAGATGGAAATGGACAAATTGCAAACTAGCATTAGGCGATCTAAAAATCAGTGGTTCTATTATACAGTGTTTGTTTTAGCCTAAATGTAATTCTAACAACAGCAACTATAGCCCAGATACAAAATTGTATATAGTGATACAGTTCTATAGATTGGTTAACTTAATTAATATTCATTCATTCATTTCTTTTTTAGACTTCTTTACCTTGAGTTTGAGAGATTCCGTGTCATATGGGCTTGGAACAAAGTCTGTATGGACTTTAGCTCGGCCACAGAACTGTCTTGTGCACAACAGATCGTCCTCCAGCCTCAGACTGTCTCTGTTACTGGAGCAGTCTGACCCACTGGTGACTCCACCTGGAAACCAAGAGGGAAAACAAAAGGGTTTAATAAAGGGCAATGTAGTCACTGCATTCGCTTTAACAGTTTTATACTCCAGTTCTTAAAGATGTGATTGATAAAACAGGCGAGTCGAGGATTGTGTTTTTATATTTGTTAGGTAGGTGTAGCTCAAATGAGTGCGCCCAAAAGAAGTAACAGGATACCCGGTAGTGCAAGCAAGGGTTGCATAATTCATCAGGTTGTAGTGTGAAGTGCATTACGCTCTGTGCCTGAGGCTCTTACTTGAGGAGCTTTGTCCACTGTGGAGGCTGTACAGGCTCTCCAGAGAGTTTCTGGAACGCCTGTGTGCTTTACGAGAGGATCGCCCAACTCCAACTTTCCTCTTCTCCGCTTCATCTCTCTGTTTGTTTCCAGTCTGTGCAGTAAAAACACCAAGGCACATTGTTATTCTGCTTGATATCATTTTGGATCCCTGCCATTTGTTTTACTTCACCATAATCAAAGAGGAAACTGCAACCAACCAGAGTAAAGACCCTAATGTGCTGTTTGATTCCTCAATGACGGAACAGTTCTATATTCAGTTTACACTGGGACAAGCAGCTCCTCTGGCTAGCAAAAATAGTTAATCCTGCAAGAGTTTCCTTTCTTTTTATAGCTGAGGAGGTGTGTAGCGAGCATAATCCCCAACGACCTGGACTTTAACTTCCTCTTCCTGTACAGGGACTTCCACAACATGCAACATATTTATATTTAATTCCATCTCTAGCCAGCATGTCCACCATACAAAAGTATTTTAAACCTACAAATATCACAACCTGTACTTGTGGTCAGTTAACTTGCCATGTCATGTATGCATGCATGTACTGTATGGACTTTGTGTTGAGGGACAAGAATTCCTATAACATCCTTACATCGTCATGTATAAGCTATGATCGCTTAAGCATGTGTTTCATCATACATAAATTGCATGGATGACAGGATCAAATTGACATATCTTAAAAGCAAAATATCTCAAATTTGCATTAAAAGTGTTGAATATGCATTAGGTTATCCAAAAATATACCTTGGTGTTATATAACTTTGTTTGTACTGTCTCCGTGCGTGTCTCTGTCCCTCTTCTGCAGCGTCGTTCCCTTTTCTTTAGGCCCATAATTGCCATTGTTATCCATCCAGAAGATGCCCCTCAAACTCACACTCCTTTCCCCATCACCTGCAGCGCCACCAACTGTTTCCCCACCCTCATATGCTCTTCCTGCTGCCCATGCACACCCCACCTCCTCAATCTCATCCCCTACCCACATATAACGGCCCAATTCCTTCATTCCCTGATCCAGACAATCCAAGTTACCATATGGTACCTGTCTGTCTGCCTGTCTGTACTTTCCCCTGCTCTTTTCGTGCTATTCTACTATTCTACCAATTCATGTTTGGACTAGCTACCCATCACCATGAGCTTTTGTATCTTTTTTAATGAATCACTGAACTGTCCCTGGGCTCTTCTTTTTACCCTCTAGGCTGTGTGCTTGTGTTTTTAACATATTTAAAGCTTGTCAGTCTTTGCTCCCACTCAAAGTGCTTTGACTTTTACACAAGTCATCATTCACACACATTATACAGGTGCAGAGGGTACTATATTAGAAGGGAACATCCACACCTACTCACACACCGATTTAAGGAGTCATTTGGGTTTCAGGGATCCTTCGACATGTTGTCTGAAGGGGATCGAACCACCACCCTGCGATCACTCTACCTCCAGCAGCTGTTTATCAACCATATAAGATGGCACAACATCCATATGCATGTTGAATGTGTCACTAGCTGCTGGACTTTTCTTTGCTAATTTTAGCACCCTGTCTTTAAAATGGCTAACGATAGCTTGAGTGATAGTTTGCAGTCTGGCAGAGCAGGTGTTGTGCTGACAGCTGTGTCTGCCTGCAGATGTTTTTCTATTGGGTGTGAACTGCAGTGAATGCAGGGTGCCTCTAAAGTGGTTATATTAACACAAGCTTTGTAGATGGCATGACATACAGAGACGGCTGCCTTCTCAGGTGAGGTCTTCACGTGCTTCCAGTCAGATGAGGTCTCCCCCTGCTTTAAAAACAAAACACTGTAAATAGAGATCCTTCACATCTTACTTATAACCAAACTGGCAGATGTTGCGTAAGATGGTTCTCTTACCAAAGCACTTTCATTATCCTGGGGTTTCATTACAGGAGAGGACTGTCTGAAGGCGTCAAATCTCCCGAACCTGCTCAACTGTTTGGGTGAAAGAGATTAAAATGAGTGTTCTCTGGGGACAGATGGGCACATTATCTCAGTGTGTGTTCATGTGTGTATTATCCCTGTAACCCCACAACAAAAAACTGTTTGTTTTTATCCCCTGTTTCTGATTTGTTTTCTGAATTAAGTTAAACCCTGGCAGCCATACAGTTCCTAGATATGTATTTTTGTATTTGACTGATCACATTGAGTGGATCGTGTACTGTTTAATCTGTAATGTTAAAAAATATTTCAGTATCATGTGGGCAGAAGTTCACTGTTGTTTTTGTTATTGTGTATCAACCTCAGTTTTTATAACAGTTTAGCGGTCATTCAGCGCTGTCCTCAGAACAGCTGTTACACTGACTCTTGGCACATTCCCAACACTGACCGTTAGTGGAGTGACGCCTCACTGTCACGCACTAATAGGTTGGATAAGCATAAATAAATTACCTTTGCCCTTTGATACAATTTACAAACATGTTATGAAATGTATTTTCTCCTATTGACAATTGTGAAAAACTCGTATTTATACAAATGATGGGTATCTGTGAAACATTCAATATTGTGCTTCAGCAACTTTTGTATTTTTGATATTTTCACTACAAGTACTAGAGAAATAGAAACAAAATTGTGCACTCTTGCAAGCCGAGATACTCATGAGATGACAGGGTCATCATACATCTCCACCCTGGTTAAGAAAGCTTGGAATCAGCTCTTTTTCATAATGAAACTAAAGCAGAGGGCTTTATCATTTTAAAAGGGTCCATAACTTGTGGTTTAAGATTAATCCAGCTCTTTTTTTACACGTCTTTCAAATATTGGGTGCCAAAAAACACTTTGAAACGGTGGTGTTTGCTTCCTTTTAGCTTCAGTAGCAAACCTCTTCACTCTACGCTCCTTGAAAGGCATTTTAGAATTTTGGACAAATAACTAGATTGAGCACTCGCTATCCTTGTCACAAGCCAGAATAGCGAGTAGACAAGAAGGCATAAAATGGTCAACGTCAGGTCAGAAACCAAAGCGGACGCTCTTTCGTTCCTGGTTTCTAACATTTCAGCCCTTATTCCTAGTGTTTCTTTTTTCTCAATGTTTAGGTCTAGTCTGCTGTTCTCTATAACTTGCCATAAACTTGTGTTAACACAGACCTTATTTCAGGCATATACCCAAAACACACAAATAAAGCACGACTTTAAGACAAGGGAACAGGAAGTGCTAAATTGCTAACTAATGTTTGGGTTTTTTGACTCCCACATCTCTCTCACTAACGTTCCTTCAATATACTAAGTCACTTACTCTGGTCGTTACTCATTGCACTACATCACTATATATCTATATGTACTTTAGTGTATCTGTATTAGTTTGCAGAAACCTACATTTTTGAGAGACATATATGAGAGTCAATGTTTTCATCTTACTCTCTGCCACTAGACATAAAGTTACATTAAGCCCATCTTATTTTCTGACGATGATAACACCATGGTTTCTCTTACTGTGTCCTGTGAGAGCTGCAGGTCTGTGATGGAGAGGGTCATTTCTGGAGGACACAGATCAGACTGTTTGCTGTCCAGTTCCTGTATCAAACTCTCAAAACGATCCCATTGTGTGGAGCCGTGTGGCGTCAGGGTGCCCCCGCAGACCGGCAGCTCATGTTGGTGGCATGTGTGGTGGAGGGGGGTCCAGGGCTGAGAACACTCAAAGGGGTTCCACCGAACATTCCCAGTTTGTGGGCTCCAACCTCCTTCCTCCTCTGAATCGACATGGTAGTCTTTGGCCTGGTGGTTGTACTGTGGTGATGGAGCAGGAGGAGGCTTCTTCTCTGTTCTCTTCCCCAGGCCGATGCAGCTCAGCACTGGATTGTTGTTACCAAACTCAGCTGCTAAATGAACTGACAGTGGTGGAACAAGTATTCAGATGCTTTACTTGAGTAAAAGTACCAATACATTATGTCAAAATACTTCATTAAAATTACAAGTTCTGCATTCAAAATCTACTTAAGTCAGAGTACAAAAGTATCATCAGCAAAATGTACTTAAAGTATAAAAAGTCAAAGTAATCACAGTGCAGAACATTTGCCTTTATGTGCATAAAAACTGAAAAAGCTGAAACGTTGACTTTAATTAAATGTATTATGTCAACGGATTTCACATAACTGTATTAGGTAGTTGAAAGCAATAATATTAAGTTTAAATAAAAAACATTAGGTGCAACTTAATATTATGGCTTTCAACTAACCAATACAGTTATGTGAAATGTGTTGACATAATACATTGAATTAAAGTCAACTTTTTAGTTCTTTCAGTGTATAATGATATTGATGTGTGACATTCCTAGATAATATTGTTGCATCAATTAGCATTTGACTGATGTAGACAAAAAAAGTTCTGACTAACTTCTTGTAAAATATGCAAATAATGGGACTCTTTTGTGACTTGAGTCAGGACAATAGTTACATTTTTAGAGATGCATTTAGTTAATAAATGTAATGGAGTAAAATTACATTATTTCCCTTTTAAATGTAGTGGAGTAGAAGTAAAAAGTCGGGTTAAATGGAAGTCTCAAGTAAAGTACAAGTACCTCAAAATGTGTACAGTACTTGAGTAAATGCTTTCTCAATGCTCACACTTAGTTACTTCCCACCTCTGCAGATGAACAGAAATGATTGTTAATGATAACAGCTTCTTGAACAGGTTGTCATCCACAAACACTCACCATTGTTCTCAGAGGTCCTCTTCTCTGCTGCAGCTCCCCTCTGATGTCCCTTCTTTGTGTGCAGCAGGTGGAGGTTCTTCAGCCTCTTTAGGCTCCCTGTGGAGCATATTGATTCTGCTGTGTCAGCAGTTTCAGCGCCCTGTAATAAAGTGCAGGAATATATTAGAGGAATGTTATAAAGATCCTCAGGGCCTATATGAGTTCAAACTAGCTCCAGCTTAACAACAGCCTGTATAACTATCTAATAGTATTATATACTATTACATAATCCACAAAGGATATTTGAATGCTGAGTGAGCACTTTTAAGACACTTGAAGTTTATTTGGCTGGTGATCATTTTGTACTTATATATAATATATTCTTTATGCAGTGACACCAATCTTAAAGTGATTATTATTAAAAGAAATATATAGAGGGTTACATTACGCTGCGGACATGTCCATACCACTTTATGAAAGATGCAGATTTTTAAGATATTACTTTTTTACAATACAATTAATAATAATTTGCCTAAATAAAAGCTTGCACCAAGAAATGTTAATTAGGTTTATTTGCAAAGTGAAAAAACATAAAATGCAATGTAAATATAGAATATACGACTCTGCATTGTCATCAAAGAAAAATCCCCCTGAGGTTCATTACTTAATGGCCAAAAGATCATGCATTTACTGAACAGTAACATTTAGCATTTCTTCAAATAGTTTCTTTTTCCCCCCAATCTCTATAATTATCATCTCTGCCCCCCCTTTAAATTGTCTAAAAGTGTATATGTTGAAAACCATAACAAAATGTCTGAACCCCCTACATCCCCAACACTTTCCAACACAAAGTGAAGCTCTTGGAGGTCTACCTCTAACATGGAGTCTGTGGCCTACTGTATTCCCCATAATGGGCTCTACTGGAGGGTTAAAGCCGCTCTTAGGAGAAAGTCATGTGGTTTCACCTGAGCTGGTAGATCTGTCCGTGTCCTGTCATCTCTCGTCAGCCTGCTGCTCTGACACGGAGCTTTACACATCTCTGCAGGATCAATGCACACAGGGCACACAATGATTAAGATCTCACTTATTCACACACTGTACTGTCAAATATGCAATGTCATTAGCATGAATCTATGATATGAGGTAGATAACGCCAGCTAGTCTTACTGTAAACATTATATTTTTTGCATCTGGTGTCCTTGAGCTGACATGCACTGATAAGTTTTTCTTACACATTTTTCTTTCATCTAATAGTATGAGTACTTTTAAGTTGCCTAGGTAAAGCATGTCTTTACCTTTGCTTTGATGACATAAGTCCTGTCTTTGGGCTGATGACATCCAGCAGGCACGGTCAATGTCTGTAGACAAGGTGCAGGGAAAAGAGGACATTGTAAATATCAAATGTAACTTCATTTTCTATTAATTCTAAAGAAAAAGACAACCAAGCACATCAGTGGTTAATTTGTACCAACCTAATGTTTCATTGTCCAAGTGTGATGTTGGCACATGTGACCTGAAATAACAAATGATAATGATTTTATTTTCCTAGGTTATTTAAATGAGTTAAATAGAAAATGAAACTATAGAAAATGCAATGGAATCATGGATTAGTTTTCAAGCAATGCCCTTTAAAAATAATGACAATACAAATGCAAAAAGAGCTTACAAAACTCATACCTTCTATTATTCCTCTTTACTTTGACTGTACTCTGTGGTCGGTCCTTGGGGTGGAATACAGACAGACCAAACATTAGGTAAATCAGAAAGACAATACATATGTAGAAATAACATACTGTATAGGTATTGGTACTGGTATTCAGCCAACTGCAACACTTTGGTCCACACTGAAATCTTGTCTCATAAACTATTGGATGCATTGGCATGACATTTAGTACAGAAATTGACAGGAAGCATTTGGTGATCCCCTGAATTTTTACAAGACATCACCAGCAGGCAAACACTTTCAATTATGCTGCGAACTATCTCAACTAATACAAGACAATGAATCCTAAAGACTTTAGTAATTCTCTGTCCTTAAGGGACACCCCAAGGTTCACATTTGGGACTTTGTTGGATCGATAACCATTAAATCGCAAAGTCTCAGTTAAGATGATTTAGGGTTAGGGTTAGCTTTTGCTTAGATTAAGATTAACTCGGGTAAACAGGTAATGTAATGAGCTTTTCATCCAGTAACATCATCAGGGTCAAAAAAAAGATTTATTAGATAAGTCTGATACTTTGATTATGACCAAATAGTACAATACTCATGATATCTTCATCGCTGTCAACTGATTTGTGTATTTAGTGCTAATAGGGAAGTGCCTTAAGACTCTTAATATTCTTTCCTTTGCAATACCCTGCATCAGCTGTGCAACAGTGAGCATGCCCGATCACCAGCGGCTCTTTGGGGTTCCAGAAGATTACCATGGCTGTATCACTGTCGCTCTTTGTTTGTGTAGCAGTCGGTGAACTGAAGTCTCCTTAGTGGTTTTTAATTGGTTTGAATGTTCAGAAAATGTCCACTCTGTGACCCATTTGTGTTTGATCAGGTCATGGTGTGAATACAACATAAAGATGATAACTCACAGAACTGATGGATGGATCTGAGCCCCCCCACTCAGGCCTCTGGAGAGAGGGGCTGCACTGGTGCTTTGGGAGCACTTCCTTACGTGTCTGCCTGTAGGGTGCTTCATATATGCTATCTGACGAGCCCTCCTGGGAAATCAAAACAGTCGGCATGGTGACAGCAGCCAGATTGAATGACTAAAGCACACTGAATGGATACGTTTGAAGAGAGACTAAGGATAATCCAGATGTTGAGGCTCATCAAAGAGGAATTGTCAGGAATCAATCATCAGTCTGACTGAATAATACAAAATCAATGAAAAGCTTTACATCAGGGAGAGATGTGTCCTGTCAAATAATGGTCTGGCATTTACACTGGAGTAATCATTCAGCTTGTTAGCTTCTCACTAAAACACATACAATCAAAACTCATCACACACACGTTTACTTTTTGTTTTTGTATTCCTCAGCCTTATGGTAGTGCAGGTTTAAAACCAAAATATGCTCATAAGTAAGATAAAATTATGTTTTTTAAAACGTAATAGCACCATTTGGCGTGGAGTGTTAAATGTTTTCACGTGTAGGGGAGAGTGGGGTAAGATGAGCCAGTGGGTAAGTTGACCAACGCCCTTTATCTATTGAACTGTACATATTTGCTGTCAGGTGACCCTAAATAAAGGAAGCACCCATCATTTCTACTTGGCTGTGAAGGAGAGGAGCACATGGTAAAGTGGTAAATGTGTTTTCTTTCACATTAACCCATGTTGTGCTTGTCAAAGTACATTTTCAATATGTCAGGTATAATTTGAAGCAAATTGATCAAAGTATAAAAAGATGTATCATACATGTTGGTTATTTAACAAGCTGTAAAACAATGTGAATCATTCAGCTAAAGATTAGCATGAATGGCTAAGCTAGGCCGTTTTTTTCCAAAAAAGTGGCTCAGGGGAAAAGTGAGCCACGTGCTGTGGGGTAAATTGAACCCCCCAAGATGGATCAATTTACCCCTTGAGATGGGGCAAGTTAGCCACGAGACGATTTTTTTTTAGAAAGTCATAATTTCATGACCCTTTGTGATAGATGCATACTTATTGTTTACATTGATAGAAGACATCCTGATGTAAAGGTTGTTGTTGTCATTTCACTTATATATATGGGATCAGTGACGTCTCAACAGCCACTATATTATTTACAAAGCAGGGTGGGATTTATGGGTAAGAAGCTCAGTCAGCCAATCATCTTCATCACTAGAAGGCTCCTTTACTGCAATGCTTGACTTTGTGATATTCTTAAGAAATAGCTTTAAATAAACTGGAGATTGTGTAAAATGGAGCAACACGTGTACATACTGCCTTTCAGTTTTAGAAAATATTTTAAGATCCTTTTTAGTGTTCAAATCACTCCATGGACTAGCACCTGAATGCTGACACTGGCCTTTGATTTCCAGTGTGAGGACGAAAACATATTGAGTGTCTTTGCTCCTCGCCTTTGGAATGGACCACCAGCAGAGCTGAAGACATCACAATCTATACATTTTAATTCAATTCTTAAAATGAGTGACTGTGGCTGTGTATGCAGCTGTCTTCCAATCAGCTGTGGGTTTGATCCCAGACTCTGCAGTCAACATGTTAATGTATTGGGTCTAAAGAAGACCACATTGCTCCCGATGGCATGGGGGGGGGGTTAGGGTTAGGGTTGGGCCAACGGTGTCTAGATGTCAGTCTCCTTGAGATGCTGGCACATTGCATGGCAGCCCCTGCTTCTGTGTGCATATGTGAATCTATGAATTCTGACTTTTAAATGTAAAGTAATTTGAGAGTTCATAAAGACTGGAAAAGTGGCATATAAATGCAGTCCATTTTCCATGTTTTGCTAATGTATTTTCACATAAGCATTTTATTCATCTTAATTCTTAATAATAAAAAAAGGAATTTAAATATTTTTAATATACCCTCCTTTTTAAATGTCTTCCTATTTTTAACATAAAATATCAACATGATATATACTACTCATAACATTTAGATTAACATGAACTTATAGAGTTTTTTAGTTGTCACCAATGTGATCTATAAACCCAATCTGTCATGGTGTGTTTATGTAAAGCTGTTGTGTTATCAGATATTTCAGTCCAAGAGGCTGATTATATTCTGTGTTGTGTGTGTTGCCAAATTCAGGATTTTACCTGACAGTAAAGCCCTGAGTCGTGCTTTGAGTGGAAGAGGAGTCAGCGCAGGCCCGCCCCTCCTTACACGCAGATCACGCAGACTGCGTGGGGCCTCATCTTACCTGATCTATCAAGATCACAAAAATGAACGACCACTAAAAACTCTTTACATATACAAGTCAACCTTCACCCATTCAGGTTGCCATGCAAGCTTCCACCTGCTCAGGGAGACAAACACACACACACATGCACACACACACACACACACACACACACACACACACACACACACACACACACACACACACACTGTTGGCCATACCATCAATTTGGAGTTAAGTATTTTGACCATGGATACATCAACATGCACTGTAGAGGCTGGGATCAAACCCACAGCCTTACGACCACACCTCAGAGTCACAGTGACCAATGGATGTCATGTATTATCAAGTTAACAGGTGCAGCCTGAAAATGTTACAGCTGGAAATGGGAAAACATTTCCAATAACACTCATTACTTCTGTAATAATCCAATAAAGAAATCTTCATTCCACCATGAACATGAATTCACGTTTCATATCTTTTTCTTATGTTCTTATCACAATGTTAATGAGTTTTGGTACGCTAAAACAAAGCAGATGTATTTTCTTCCTTTCTTTAATACCTTTACTCGTAAGGAACTAAATAATTACTTATGCATGACTTTGATTGGATTAGGCAGAGTTAGAAACTGGCAACAAAATACTGCATGTAATGTTGACAGGAGAATTATAGCATTATATAAGGACACTAATAAATATATATTACAATGTTGTAAGTAGCTCCATACAACTAAGAGTATGAAAGCAGAGGAAGAGCTTAATAAATCCTACAAAGAGAGACCATTCCAGATCCCCGTCAACAAGAAAACACACACAGCGGGACGCTGACCTCCCTGCTGCTCCCTTAAGGCAGCAGGGACTAAACTAACACTCCGGACACACACCCAGAGTTGACACTAGTTGTGAAGAAGCTGAATCTTACCAGAGAGAAGCAGAACAGGTTCATGTTTGAAGGTCTGCGCCAAAGACAATGGTCTGTGGCCTCTGGAAACACACTTTCACACACCGGCTCTGTCACACACACTCCCTTCACACACACTCCCTAACACACACTCCCTAACACACCCCTGTGATGCAGCCCTGATGCTGTCCACAGCATGGCCTAATCCTTTTTTCAAATCCCTCCCATAATCCAATAGAAGCAGTGAGCCCTCTCTCCAGCCTCAGAGAGAGCCCAAACAACAATAACAGGCCGCCTTTGTTTGCCGTGTGTCTGAAATGATTATGATAATGACCTGACTGAGATGAAGTCATCACTGAGCTTTAGACTTCTGTTGACTGATCAATCATGAGGAACAGGTCGCTCACGTGTTGTCAAAAGTGTTTTGTGTGTTAAAGCCAAGGTTTACATAATACAGTTTGTTATCTGTCCAGGAATCATTTGAATCCTGGGTTGTCCATTGTTCTCTAAACATATGGATTTGACAGTTAGAGCAAATTGCATTGCATTACATCATTTCTATGGTGAGTATATCATTTGTATCTGTTTCGAGATTTTACTCTTCATGTGTATATACATATTTGTTCTATTTTATTTTTTGTTATTTCATTTTTGTATTCCCTTCTTACACTTCTTATGTCAATTTTATTATATTTGTATTTTTTATTTATGTTTTATTTATTACATTCTAAAATGAGCAACTATCACATTTCCAGTACTGTATGTTGCATATTTTTAATTGATTGTATTTACTTGTTTAAAATGATATTTGTCTTTAGGGTGACTTACAAAATCTGTCCACGGACTACAGATGAAAAATGACTTCTTGGTTAACTCTCGCACATTTACAGAAATGTTGATTAACGTGCGCTGTCCCTAATTAAATGAATACATGAATACAAAATAAAGTAAACCTCAGTAAGTATCTGTTCTTTCTGATTCTTTTGAACCAGTGTGTGTTTCCACAGAAACATGTACCTGTCTCTCAGTGATACATCACACATACTCTTTCCCTAACTTAAACTAACATTATTATGATTATTACAGATGTGAGGGTGAATGTTAATCTTTTCCTTGAAATGAGAAAATGTAAGATGTATTCATTCATAATAAGAATCATTTTTGTTAGAAAGACCTCAAATGAAACAGTTATTTGATTGTGTTCATTTGATGTGCTTTATGTTTCTTGACTGTCTCTGTAGATATGTTTTTAACTTGTAACACCCAGGACTACAATTCCCTTGACATTTAGCCAACAACTTCAACTGACTGTCAGAAGTTGACTGTTTCCTTAAACTCTGTGATACGTTGAAAAATTAACAAACAAAATAACAAACAAGACTACGAGACCACTGTTGTGCAGTAACAATTATGTGCAATTTGTAAAATAGTAGAATCTATTTAGAATGTAACTTTAACTTTTTATTCTAATTTTTTATTTAATATTTGTTGTGCATGCCCTTTTATTTGATCTAATAATGTTTGGTTTGGTTTTTTTGTCTCTATCTTCACTTTTTCTGTAACAATTTAAATGTCCCCTCTGTGGGACGAATAAAGGTATTCTGATTCTGATTCTGAAAAATGTAGGTTTTCTTTTGTTGATATAGCCAAAAGAATCCAAGACATAGAAAAAGCTGGAGTTTTCATTTGTTGTGGCTGGGAGTATTACATTATATCTGAAATGGCAACAAGTATTGTTAAAGGTCCCATGTCATGCTTCTCCGGTTATTACCCGTCCCCTTGTGTTATGAAGGTTTTTCTGCATGTAAACGGTCTGCAGAGTCACAAACCCTCAAAGTACACCCTGTAGCGAGTAAAACTCTAACACAGAAAAGACCTGTCTATGCTGCCCCAGAACGCCTCGTTGGAGATTTCTCTTTTTCCATTGTTTGCTTCCTGGTTCTGTGACGTGTGAACACCCAAATCAACAACAAATGACCGAATTGGCCCAAATGGACCAATCCGCGGAGCACCTCACACACCAGGATCCCTTGGCTAACTAACAGGGAGTCCCCATTGACTTGCATAGAGCTCCCTGAACGCTGGTAATAGACGAGTTGGGATCGTGGAGAAATGCTCTCCGCAGACCCATTCTCTCAGCGTTATAAACCTTTTTCTTACTCAATATCAAGCCACACTTATTGTTTTTATTTCGGCTGTGAGTGTTTGTGTGTGCTCAGGATGAGTTTCGCTTGTTCTCGCTGTATCGCCGACCCGGAAACCTGTCCGCTCCTCGCAGCAGCTCACAGCAGTGGCGAGCAGCAACGAGCCTCGCAACGTCCGACCAATCAGAGCACACTGGGCTCACAGGGAGGGGGGGGCAGGAGCTCCAACAAGCCGTTTAGGACAGAGAGTGAATACACATGCTATACAGAGATGCTGTATGAGAAACCAATGTGATTTTGGAAAATTGCACAATGTAAATCTATTCTAGTAGACCTCAACAATGGAATTATGATCAGTAGAAATGGCCATGACATGGGACCTTTAAGTTTTATCATATAGAAATATTTTAGCCATTTTCATCTTGTAACAGTGGCCGCCTGTACTGCCCTCTACAGGTTGGACAGAAATACATCATTATACAAACTCAGCAGGCCTCACTTTAATCCATATGTTCCAAATGTTAAATCAGCAAAAAGGAAATAAAAAAAGTCTCTGTTGTTGGATTTTGTGTTCAGGTAAGACTAAGCCATTCAAAATGGCAAGCTGCCAGATAGATTCGTAGGAATCATCCCAGGAGGCTGAGTTATTAGCCTGCATTTATTAAACATAACTGTATACAGAGAGAGCAATAGGGAGGAAGAGGCTCAGTGTAGTCTGAGCTCATCACAGCATAACCAGGGTTGGGAGGAGCATTTTTTAAATGTATTTCATTACAATTACTAATTACCTTTAAAAAAATGTAAGTATCACAATATAAAATTAATGTAACCGCATTACTTTCCAATCATTTTGGATTACCTCAATATGAAATGCAATACAAATAAAGACAAGAGAAAAGAAAAATCATCAAGTATACACAGTATTATTTTGTTTGGACAAAAAAAAAATATTATTTTAATAATGAACTGAAAGCATGCTGTGTTTTCACTGAAAGCATTTGTTTTGGGTTTTTTAATTAAAATGTATTGTAACGTTGTAATCCTGCTAGAACCAGTCAGTGTTCCAGTAATCGGAATAGTCTTTGATGATGTCATAGTGAGGGAATACAGTTACTATTTCTTGTATCCTGATAACGTCATCCTGTTACATGTATTTTGTATCTCCCCAAACCTTCAAATTAAGGGCTGTTCCAAGGTAAGGTGCAATGTATTCTGGGAATGCAATGCTCTAGTGTGGTCATAAAATACTATGCACTTTTTCAGACTTCAGTTCATCCAGTATTCTGCCATATATGTATTGACAAGATCTACAAAACATGACCATTCATCCCTTTGTTTCCCACAATCCCACTCTCATCACTGCATTAAAGGTCCCATGTCATGGCCATTTCTACTGATCATATTTCCATTGTTGAGGTCTACTAGAATAGATTTATATTGTGCAATTTTTCCAAACTCACATTGGGTGTCTCAAACAGAATCTCTGTATAGTATGTGTATTCACTCTCTGTCCTAAACGGCTTGTTGGAGCACCTGCCCCCCCCCTCCCTATGAGCCCACTGTGCTCTGATTGGTCAGATTGCCCACTCTGTTCTGATGAGTCCACCACCGTTACAGCGGAACACCAGTGATTATGTGTTACAATGGCGTTACAGTACAGTAATGAAATGGCTGCGTGGGGTCTGGGTGCCGTGTTGCGGGACACGGCTCGCTGCTGTGAGGAGGGGACAGTGTGAGCTCTATTACTGGGGTCGTTTCCTGGTTGCTGCGTGGGGTCTGCGAGACAGCGAGACATCGCGAAACTCAGCCTGAACTCAGCCTGAGCACCATGGACGCGGGAAGGGGGGTGCTGAGGGGGCTGCAGCACCCCCATCTGCGAGGCTCCACTAGCACCCGCACCCCCCCTGCACCCCAAATGCGGCGCACCTACAGTGAAAGCGCGCCACAGTTTTGCCGCTGCGAGGCTCCACTAGCACCCCCCCCCAGCGCGTCACAGTTTCGCCGCTGAGAGAGTGTGTGTGTGTGAGGAGCTCCACGGATTGGTGGACCAATGGGTCCATTTGGGTATGGTCACTGTACCCAGCAAGAAAAGAAAAAATCTCCAACGAGGCGTTCTGGGGCAGCATAGACAGGTCTTTTCTGTGTTAGAGTTTTACTCGCTACAGGGTGTACTTTGAGGGTTTGTGACTCTGCAGACCGTTTACATGCAGAAAAACCTTCATAACACACAAGGGGACGGGTAATAACTGGAAAAGCATGACATGGGCCGTTTAAGACACATCTTCTAAAGCAGCGCTGTCTGTCTCCATGTCTCCTGCAGGTGGCAGTGTCACACCTCCTGAATTATTAGAGACTCATACAGCTCAGTTCTATTAACTAACAACTGTTAATATTTAACAACTGTTAATATTTTCAACTGTTAATATTTTCCAATCAGTGATGTCACTGAGAAATGTTTGCAAACTAAGATGTTTAGCGTTTATATAATTAAAAAACGTCTATAGATAAATATGTAATGGTATTATAAGTAATTGAACATCCATCAGTTTCTTCATAAGTTAGGCTCTGCATTCAAAGCACTACATTTCGAGTCCGTGAAAAATGAGTATAATAGGATTTTATATTAGGTACATACATTTCATACAATGCAGTAATTCCTGGTCGCATTTAATTAAACGCCATAATTCTTCTTTTGACATGTAAATAAAAAATGGAATGAAACCAAAGGGTACTGCTGCAGGTAGAGTTTGACCTCTATATGAATAACACAGGTTGATTTCTCTTCACTCTGACGTGTCCATGCAGAGGGGGGGGGGGGGCGGAGAACTCACCTTTGACCCTGCTCCTAACCTATCGTTTACCCAGCATTCCTGCGCTGACCCCTGACCCCAGGACGTGCAGAATCGCAGCCCAGAGGCTACGACCTGGTGTCCTTCATTGCGACCTGTTGAACTCTTGACACCCCCGGTCAAAAAGTGAAACGGTTTGTCCCCTTGGACTAAATGACCTCTCTTCCCCTTGTCCGGCAAAGGTATGTGAGTGTGTTGACCCCGCACAACCTTTCATTAGCGCTTGCATGCAGGGGGGGCGGGAGGAGGGAGAGGTGAGGTGGGGAGGAGGCAAAATGAGAAAGAGGAGGGAAGCAAAGGAAAGTCAAAAGAGAGGAAGAGATAGGGATGTGGAAGGAGCCGGAGATAGAGCCGAGGAAAGACAGATTGGCAGCATCTGCTGCGCTGACTGAAATGTCACCTTTAAATGGCTTCCCTGTCCTTGATGCCGGACCCCTATCTGATCGCTATTATCCTTGGGAGTTGTAGTTCGGATGACTTATGTAGGACACAAAACAGATCTCTTATAAAGTGCACTACAAGATAAGCTCTCAGTTAAAGGGAAAACTATTTCCCATGCTCCTGTGGGGGAGGGCGTGAAAATAGAGAGCACATTTTTTTTGCTTTTCAGTCTTTGATTATGAGATGTAGAAGTCAACGCGTTTCACTTATAAGTCATTTGAAAAAATAAATAATGACAAATATTGACTCAAGTCCACATTTAATGTTTGTATCACATTTATACATACCCTAGTATAACCTTCCTAGGCTCATTCAACATGTTCATCAATTTCAATATATAAAATGTTTTCCAATCTTCTTTATTTTTTATTTCCTACCTATTTAGGGTTAAAAAAACATTTACTTTTTTAATTTAATTTTTAAATGTTACAGTATGTCCACTGTAGAGGACGTCAGGACCATTTTAGTTTGAAAAGACAGCCAAAATGAACAGATAGACTATGTAACGTATTATGGTTATAGAGTGATATTAATACAATAATACATTCACCTTTATTTAAAACATGAATAGGTAAATGATCTGAACATTGCTGTTTATTTGGTCACTAAAAAACTAGTTTGGTTTTTGGTGAATCTTTCCAGATCCTCAAAGACTTTGTAGTCGATGTACTGGAAAAGTACCTCATTGACTCCAGTCGGCACGGGCTGTAGGGCCATCTTGACTAGTTTTATGGATGTGGTCTCCACTTGACCATGCTCATAGAAACAAAGCTTGCATTCCTGAGGCAATTCTCATTTTTCATGGCTCCACTTACAATAAAAACAACAATAAGACATACGTGCTACTCTTGGCCCACAGAGGGCCATGTCTTTCCAGCTCGTCCCTATCTGTCTCTATGTCTGTATCTGTGCGCTCATGGAGCCTCCTGCATCTTCCCCCCCCCTTCTTCTTGACCCTCTTCTATCCCAGGTGTGAAATCCTCATCTCTCTCATCATCTGAGAGCTCCACATCTGAATCTCCCTTAACTATCTGCTACAGAAAATGTCTGCTTCAGTTCCGTCTCCTGCAACAATATTGAGTCATTAAGTCCATGAAGACGGTCCTGACGTCCACTAGGATGGACATTTAGAAAAGAGCTGTTATTTCAAAACTATAATTATTTAATTGCTTTCAGAACTAATTATATAGTTCCTCACATGTTAATAAACAAGAACATATATGATTTTCATGTTAAAAATTACAATTATTCAACAATATTTGACTTTTCCTCCTGCTTCTATAACATTTTGTTTTTGGTATGCCAGCCATTTTGGATGAAAAGAAAGAGGAACTTCCCAGCATGCAATTTTAACCAATGCCATATCACTGGAAAGCCCAGGGTGTCCTCTGTACAGTACATCAGAGATTGATAGAGTAGCTCAAAAGAGTAAAAGGAGATGCATGTTAACAAAATGGGGACAAATGGACCCAGCCCATTTGTCAATGGGCTGGGTCCCAGGAGGATAAGATCCCTTTATTTCAATCAAGATATAAACAAACAGTAAAAGGCAGTTTGTGTTGTGTATATTTGGCTTATAACTGTGGTTGGAATCAGGTTATTTCAAGACATTTGTAATTTTTATAGCATCCAGATATTTTAGTAATTAAAAAATGTAAAAAGATCTGGTGTTAAGATCATATGACATCAATTAAGAAGAAAGACAAAGACAACAAGAGATTAAGGAAGAATTGACAGATAGTTGTTCTGCTTATAACAGGACATTTGTCACTTATCCAGATATGTTTCTTGTTACAAGAATTATTTATATTCTCATTTTAAGAATACTTATTAGGTTTAAGTATCTCACTGTACTGGCAGATTAATACACTTGTTTCAAATCTATATACTCAAATCAGATGTTATGTATTGTTCTTAGATTACAGTTCTTGCAGTGAGTTCTACACAAATGAACTAAACGTTATCTTAAGGTGCCACATGATTGTATTATATGGGAATAAGATGAAGAACTTTGAGGCTTGCTGATACTGAAAGCTTGATGAAGCTGTCACTCATCCGAACGACTGTAAAATCATTGTGTTTCTGTTTTGCTCTCATATCTACACCTCTGCTCATGCTTAGCACATGCACCTTGAATATGGCTGAACAGATAGATTATATTTGAAATGTAGCAACGTGGATTTAGCTTTAATGCTGGCAATGCTACAAAAAAAGGAAAAAATAAATGTTTTAGTGTATTTCAAATAAACCTCATGCAGCTAAATCCCCCCCGAGGCACAGCACATCCACATCTGGAAGGTGGCAGATCTTGTTTACTGTCACTGACATGAGATGCAGTTGACGTGTGTAAGAGATATCTCTCTCTCTGTGTGTGTGTGTGTGTGTGTGTGTGTGTGTGTGTGGTGTGTTTGTGTGTGTGTGTGTGTGTGTGTGTGTGTGTCTGTGAGGGGGGGGATTTGCTGCATTTTGGGGCTAAGTCAGATCATGCTGACATTGTCTCCATGTGGTGGCCTGCCACAGGGCACAGCGGAGCCACACTTGATGTCATTTCTATCTTAAATGTCACTCTCAGTAAGCCCATCACCATCTACTGGCTCGTGTCCCCGGGGCCACATTCACCCTTCAACCTTACAGTAATGTAGCAAAGAGGAGAGCTGCTCAGAAGCCGCTGTTTACTCGTCCTTTACTGATTCAAGTAACACTGCTGGTCGTTAAATTCAAAGATGCACTCAGAAATATAATGAGGGGCGCCAGATCTGTGTGAGATTCCCTGTGTGAGCGTACATGTGATTTGTGCTCACCTCTCTGGATGGCCCTGAAGTGACCTTTGATCTGGCCTGACCCAGAGGTCACAAGCTGCCCTTACATTCCCACTAGTGTGGTGACAGCCGGGCTAATTACCACACGGTGAGCCATAAAAGGAGTAATGGCAGCAGGATGACAAATCACTGTAATGCTGCTGCTCATTGAGTGGAGCATACTGCTGATGGAAAGGGTGTGGGTGGTGGTGGAGGGAACCAGGAGCCCACAGTGAATGCACATGGGATTACATTTTTTAAAAGCACTGTATAAGTCCATTTCTATTTTATAATTATTATTTCATTTGATTCATTATTTTTATAATAATAATATTACTATTATTATTTGATAGCTTGTATTAAGTGTATAATAAGAAGCCAAGTAAATGCCAAAACATTTTTTATTCTATTTTATTTTAATTTTATATTTTAATATTTATTCAATTTTTCTTTTACACTCATACATTACACTCTTACTATCTTCTTTTGTTTATATAAATATATATATATTTTTAATTCTGATTTAATATTATTATTATTGTTGTTGTTTTTTTATCCAACTAAATAAACAGATCATATGAATGAACATCGTAAACATAATACAATTATTTATGAGCAGATTATGTAAAGAAACTAGAGATGTTATGATCACACACACATACACACACACACACACACACACACATACACATGCACGCACGCACACACGCACTCACACACACACACACACACACACACACACAAGGACAAAGACACACACAAAGACACAGAGACAGACACACACACGGTCTGCACGACTCAGCCACTTTATCAAAGGGACAATAATGAAACACTTCCCAACACCATCTAAATATAGAACTCAATGAAAGAAGTGTCAAAGAACAAACAAACACAAACTACATAATCCATTTGCGACCCATTTATGTCCCTGTGTGAGCTCCATTGTTGGGAATGATAACAAAAATGAAACAATCTTTCCCCACGAAGTCTCTGTCACTGTGGGACCATGAGGAAATTAGGACTCCTGAACAAGAGGTTTGTGCAACAACCAGACACCCTCCTCCAAAAGAGAAGAGAGTAACTGTAGTGTTACACCACCGGTGTGATCCCACTTCTAATTTTGAGATTCCCACCCATACCTTGTGCATTCATGTGTGTGAAGCCGAGAGCATTAGTGCTGCCTCTGTGATCGCACAGGAAGGACATTGTCACCATGTGTGTTTTAATAGGATAGCAAAATAAACCTGTTTTCTGCTCACTATTACCCATTCCTCTGTTTCAGGGTAAATTAGGAGAAGCTGCAGAAAAGAGGCTTTGAAGGAGGAGGGGGGGGGGGGTTCATGGTTCATTCTCTATTTAACCTTCAGCCCTAACCCCTGTGTGAACTGTACTGCAGTCACTGATGCTCCCCCTACACCTCCGTGTTTTGACTCAACTTCTCTCAGTACATCTCATCATCCCATGTTATGTTGTGTTCAAATGTGTTTGCTGGCTTTGTCAGAATCTGAAACAGGTTTATTACCAAGTAGGTTTACACATAAAATGAATTATCCTTGGTGGTGCATAGATAAGAATTAACGCACAAAACAAGGCAATCGCCATCTGAGGCGCCATCTTGGTTGTTATTGTGTTTTCTAAAGCGGTCATGCTGCTGGCAGGGAGGCAATTAAACTTACATGATTGGGAGTCCTGTTAAGTGGCGTGAACCATAATCGTACCATTTGAGAAGGAGTTTCATATCGACATCATCTTTAGGGCAAGGATGCTCCAGTTAAGGGTTGGAAATGTATTTAATCACGCAGCAAATAAAGGCCTTACTCAGACACTCGGACACAACGGAGTGGTACAGTGATGTTGTTTTTTTGAAAGTCAACATGGAAGTTAGCATTGCAAGTTCGGCGTGTTGATGTCTTATTTAGACGCTATTTGCAAGACACATAGTAGAAGCTTCAGCCATTCACCGGTATTTACTGACTTGCTTTATTTTGTAGATAAAAAAATCAGCTCGAGTTAACCACAAACCTTATTCCAGGCATCTAACCACATTTTTTTTTTTAAAAAGACTTTGAGACAATAGAACCAGAAGTATTAAAATGCTAACTTATTTTCGTTTCACAACTCATTCCTGCACGGCTGCACCACTCTGTAGATGTGATGTTTGTCACTTTTATTGTTTGCATTGAGGTTGCTCATAAAGTGAAGGTGGAGTTCATAGAGGGGCCTCGGGGGCCGCTGATGTGCAGCTGTGACGCCACCTGATATCTTCCTCAGAGGTGTTTTAGGAAACAAATAGCAGGTATGTCAGCTGTCAGCCTGTAGGCCCCCTGGGGGTTATGCCTGACACTTTGTATCCTGACAGTACAAGCACCCCCCCCCCCCCCACAAACCTTTTCCCAGTCCAGGGCCTTGCCCCAGAATGCACCGAGACCCGTCACAGCCGATGAGGAGTGACGCCGGCGAGGAGGGAGAGAAAACCCTCTTTCCTTAAGGTGCATTGAGAGGTCAGGGGCCGGTATCACTGGGAGAATTACTCACCATGCTTCCTGACATCAGCAGAGAGCGGACCTGCGGGAGCGAGGGAGAATGAGACAGGGGGAGAACAGGTGGGGGGCTGGAGAGAGGCTGCAGATAGGAGGTGAGGGAGGAATGTGTCGGAGGGAGGAGGATGACAGGGTCAGGGGGGTGCAGAGCCAGGTTGAGGTATAAGGCTATAGGGAGCATGCATGTGTCCAGTAATCCTGGTGTGTGTGTGTGTGTGTGTGTGTGCGTGCGTGCGTGCGTGCCTGCCTGCCTGCGTGCGTGTGTGTGTGTCTGTGGAGGCGAGGGGGGGGGGGTCGTTGAAGACGTCTTGCCCTTGCAGCACTTCATCACATTCAGTTTTTTATCCACGCTTCCTGAACCTCCACTGCCTTTCCGCTCCAGTTGGCTCTCAGTGGACAATGCGATCAGAGTGTCCCTGCATGTGCATTATGCAAGCGCTCCGGTCTGTAGTTAAGATGACGATGGTGCGTGCCCCTCCCCAAGGTCAACACCATAATGAGAAACCTTCAGCAGAGACAACAGTTATTTTCAATTAACATTCAAATCCAGTCAAAGTTTTCACCAAGTTGGAGGATGCTGGGAGATTGTCAGTCGCAGACAGGGCCTGCCACATCTGAATACTCTGAACATCTGCTACTTCATACACCCTGTCTTTTAGCATCCATCAGACTTTCTTACTATTTGACATAATGTAGTTCTGCACAAGACATTCACAGAATATTCGTCCAAGCGCATACTACAATATCTGCCTGCACGGCTGTGTGGCATTCTGTCAACCTGCCTGCACGTAACAAGACTTTAAGCCGTGAGCACTTGGTATTTGACTGCTTCAGAGTCTGAATAGCATAGAGGAGAGCTGAGTGGAGGACTGAGATTGATCTGTGGTGAGGCGGCGGCAGTGCCACTTGCTGAGTGTTTCTGATTTTTTAAGGTCACCCCCACTAGAACCAAAAGGGCACATCAATTTTAGAGCCCTCATGAGGCGGCGCCGCGTCTCCTCCTCCATCACTCAGCCCCCTGCGGAGAAACGACATGTGAAGGTGCATTTGATGTGTGTGAAACCCGGTCCCCTGCATGATCAGAATAAAAAGGAAAAACAGACACAACCTGGGTAAACAGATGGATAGCACCTCAACATGTGGCGCCAGACAGCTTCAGAGAACATGCAACAACTGGAAGGCAACTGATTAGCAAACTTGGCAGTTGTCAAAAACAATATGGTGCTCTGTAAGCATACTGTGCATTAACATACTTTAATGTGTACGGTTGCAGATAAAACTTAAAAAAGAAGCTGAACTGCTTAAATAAACATAGTTATATCTTCATTTTACAAAGAGAGAAATGAAACAAAACTAATAAACCTCTTAAAGGATACTTTATTTGGACATATTCAAAGTGTTATTGGCCTAGACATGACCTCCCCCTCCCCCTTTAAAAATGTAAAAGGTCAAACTGAGCGTGAAGCTGCTCAACATCCAGAAACACACTTTTGAAAAACAGTGCAAGGACAAAAACAATGAGGCGTTCATCCCCGAGACAGCTTCAGTGAACAGCAGTGAGTGGGAGGAGAGTGAAAAGATAACATCACAAAAAAAAACACAGACAAGGAGGGGGGAGGAGGGGGAGGGAGAGAGAGGAGGAGGAGAGGCATCAAAGATCAGGGTGACCCTGCGCCACTCAGGAACATGTTCTGCCTATAAGCTAAAGGAGAAGCCCAAAGTTTGCCACTGAGTAATCTCTCTGCTGTCAACATCCTGGGGACTCGGCCTTGGCAGAGACCATGCTGCAGCTGAGGGGCCGCGGCGCTCTCTAACTGCCTGACATGGGAAAGCATGGTTTAGCAAAGAGCTTAGCCAAGTCTCTGTGAGCAGACAGCAGGGAACAATATACATCTCTCTAAGATTTAATACAGAAAGATTTTATTGGAGACTACAGGATGAAAATCCTCAGATCTTACTTTACAATAGGGAAATATTTTCCATGCAGGTAAGCGGTGGGATTTGAGGAAGCACAGTCACAAAAACATCACAGCAGAAAGTGTCTTGCTTTGATATATGTCTAAGTTACCTTCATCTACCATCAAAGCAAAACAAACTCCTTACTTAAACGCCGGCGGGGGCAAACACAACAATATTGCACGAAACTGTGTCTCAGGGCTTCTTAACATTTAACAACCTATTAATGTGTCATAACTTAGCTGTCAGACAATATTAACATTTTTTAGCTAAACAAAACACAAGGGTAACACCAAGCGTCTGAATTAGCACTAAGCAAAAAAAATGGCAAGGCAGCATGTCAGCCTGTCCTGAATAGATGATCATACATCAAACCAAAAGAAAAAAACCTGCAAGCAGTGACTGGAACACCCACAGAAAAGATGGTGCAACATAATGACATCTCACCACCTCATGGACCAATATACTTTACGTTCAATATGTTCTGTTGCATACCAGAGGGTTAAGAGGTTCTGTAATAAACTGCAAAAAACCAGGTCTGCCTAGCAAGACTTTGGTTAGCGACTGTGCTAACCCATAAAAGTGCAAATAGATTCACATGAAAATCCCCACAACAGCGCGCTAGTACACTTTTAGCCACTATTGAACATCTCTTCATGTTTTCTTTTACAAGATAGCATGTTTGTGTGTTAAACAGGTTGCACATTTATCCATGCCATCATTTCCCATTTTCCACTAAACTCAGTTCTGTTTTAGTTGAGTGCTTGAGTTCGGTTCATACTTTGTTCAACTTGTGAACCGCTTAAGAACCAGTTTTTCTTTTCCACCAACCAGAGCCCGAGAGGAGCCACGTCATGCAGCACCATCGTGAACATCTCTGACAGTTACAACAATAGAGGACTACGTTAGGACTGTTCTTATGTTGTTATCAAACTTCGGAAGCCAGATTGAATTGCACGTCTTCTCCAACTTTATCTACAGTCTGACACAAGACACATGTTAATGCCATATCTGAACTGGGCCAGAAAACAAAACAGGTGGTTACAGGATACAAAGGTCATATTTCACCAGACTTATCCGAAATAAATGAATCCAATAATGAAAGTGGAACCCTGGCATGCTATTTTAATCTATAAAGTTATTAATTGTTCTAAACCAATATTCTTAACTTCCTCTTTGATTTGATTTTTTTTTTGTACTTGTCATTTAAATTCCTTTTCTGAACTATCTTAAATGCTCTTTTCATCACAAACTGAAAAAACTGAAACGTTGACTATAATAAAATGTAATACGTCAACACCTACACATTGTTGTATTCGGTAATCATATATAGTTGAACTATATATTTTGTAGTTAAACGTAATACTATTGCTTTAACTAACCTAATATAGTTAGGTGTAATGTGTTGACTTAAAGCATTTCATTAAAGTCAATGTTTCAGTTTTTCAGCACCTCTTCGACCAACTACTGAATATTTATTATTTTACTCATAGCACAACTTTATCATGTCTCATTATACACCCTTTTCCAAAAACACCACCTCATATATTTCAAAGTTCATAAAGGCAGTACCCTTACCACTGCTTCTGTGCAAACTAACAAAGTAAATGTAATGGAAAACCCCACCAGGAAAGATTGGCCCGTACATGCAGAGACCTGGGGACGTGCTGAAACCTGTCAGCTGAGGATTTCATGCAGAGGCCATCCCTCTTTTGCCTGACCCTTCTGAAACACCGCCGCCCTCTCCCTTTGGTCCTTTGTTAGTACAGCAGCTCTTCAGCGTATACAAACATTTGCATTTTAGAATTGTTTAACAAATACCCACCCGTGGCTCTTTCTCCTGCCACCCACTGTGACCCTCCACACCCTCTCTTCTCAGGCAAGCCAGAGGTAATAGCAGTCATACGCTGAGGGCTGCTCCAAATGTTAGCCAGAGAGGGTGGGGTCAGAGTTTGAATAAAAAAACTCCATAAAAGGGATAACAGTTTCACTAGCTTTGCAGCATCATCAACATGCAGGAATCCTCAACTTAATGGTGATTTACTTTATTTAAATGGAGCCATTTTTTAATTATGAAATTGCTCGTTGCACCATTTTGTAGACGTCGAGCTGTAAAATGATTGCAATATCGACAGGTGCCGTATGACATTGTCTCTGTACACATTAGCGGATTATGTCAGAGGCAGGGAGGCATATATTTTTACCACTTGGCATTTTGGAAACGTGGTACGGCCAGTGCTGTCAGAGCAGAGTGTGTAGGACTGCGGATCAATAGCCGGCTATTGGATAGACAGTGTCGGTGTGCTGCAGTGCAATCTGGGAGTTTCCTCTGGGGAGGAATAGGTCACCAGGGGTGCGGGCGTCGGGCTGCTGCTGTTGTTTAAGATGGGAGTACAGGCCTGCACTGTGTGTTTGTGTTGCAGCTGCTGATGCGTGAAATGGAACTCAGGTAGCTGGGCGGGCCTCGGGCCTCGGGCCTTCGCTGTATCTTCCGCCAAGTGATTACTTTACTCCATTGATTTTTCTCCTTCCTCCACTGATCTGAGAAGATCACTGGAAAGAGAGAGGAAAAAAAGAGAGGGTGAAAAGAGCAGAGGAACCATTGATTGACCTAGTACCGAGATTCAACGATTGACAGCAGAACCCTGAGTGGCGGTACTCCCTCTCAGCCTGCTAATCTATGACTGAGATCCCCAGTACATGCAGGGAGTTCTGTTTTATAAATCCTTACAGATAGAGGCCAAATAATTTCCTTTCCGAAGCTGTAGTCTTGAGAAAACCCATCGCTGTCACATTGAATACACTGATAAGAATATCATCAGGTCTAATACATCGACTTATTTTGAATATATTCTACTTACTGCACATTATGGTTGGTAGTGCATGCAGTATGTTTGTTTCTTTCATGGTCTTATCAACGTTTGTTGACCTGCCATGGCTGAGTAAATATATTCATGAGTTTTTTAATGGTTTATTTCATTCCACAATGCAGTGCATCGTGACATCTCTGAGAATCAAAACCATGCTTCTTTAGCTTGAATGCAGATGACATAAATGTCTATGTAAAAAAACTATTTTATTACCATGAACTTGAGTTTGCATGTGTTTATCCAAGGAAAAATGCATTTTATCATTATTGTGTGTGTGTGTGTGTGGGGGGGGGGGGAGATGAACTTAAGTGAGATGACTTACAGAGCCCTCTTTTAGAGCATCTAACACATGCCACAGCATGCAAAAAACGTTTTTTATCTTTATCATGAATACTCACTGTTGGGTTGGCACTGCAGCGAATTCCAGCCCTTTATAGAGGCAGACACTCTCAGGGAAAGAGTGTCTGCAGTCTGTTCAGCCTGACACATAATCCCCCTGACATTTACGTTACTTTGAAGCTTATGTCTGGTAATATACCTGAGTATTTTCAAGCAACCCCAATCCTATGGAAATACAAAAACTACCTAATGTTCCCACAAAGGACTGTCTGCTCAAAGCCTGATACATCTTATTCCTCTTATCATAAAGCTACATGGTCAGTACTGTTACACTGGTGTTCCATATGAATGTGAACACGCACACTATTTTACACATACACTATCCTGCTGCTGTTAATACTTACTAAAGCACCAAATGTGTGTTCATCAACAGCTGAAAAAAGTTCCCATCAAATACACAATTATTGCATTTTGAGTACATAAGCTAAAGCTACAGTAGTCTGCCATTCCAAGAGATGACTAGACCTCTTAGGAAATTAAAGTAAACACTTCTAACCAATTCCAAAATTAAATTTTTGTAGGATTTTTTGGCAGTAAGAAAAATCTTGGATTTTGAAGCATTTATCTAATGTTTGGGTTCTGAGTAACACGGGATATTTCAGATAGAACCAAAATACAACCTTTTTGTCAATAGACAGAATGAGTCAGTTGGAAAACAGAACAACGTTTAAACCACTGAAATTAGTACACCTGGAAATGAGTCTGCATTTGATTTTCTTCATTTTTTTAGAGCATATTTTGGTTAGAGGAATAAGCAAATATCTGTGATTAACACAAGCTCAAGAGTTTTTATGTTTTGCTCTATGAGATCAAATCAGTCAGTAAATACTCCACTGGGGAATTTCTGAAGCTTAAAAATTAGCGGTTGCTAAGAAGTGGCTAAATGAGACTATTAAACGTCATCACGCGAGACATCACCACCCCTGAGGAATGAACTGGGTGTACCCCAGGGATCTATCCTGGGCCCAATTATATTCAGCCTCTATATAAATGACTTGCCATCAGTGTGCACTGGATGTGAGGTGCAAATGTACGCTGATGACACTGTCATTTATGTCCATGCAAAAACCAAGGCCCAAGCTGCTGCCAAACTAAGTGATGCAATGGTTCATGTAAATCAATGGCTTACTGACTCCCAGCTATATCTAAATGTTAAGAAGACAGTCTGTATGTTTTTTAGCAAGACCAACACTGTATCACACTGTGAACCCAAGGTCTATGTGTCTGGGGAGGTCATTCAAACAGTTACACATTTTAAATATCTAGGCATTATCCTTGACACTACTCTATCCTTCAAAAAACAAGTGAGAAAGGTAATGCAAATAACTAAATACAATCGAGCAAACTTTAGATATATAAGGAACTGTTTGACAACACCTGTAGCAAAACTCTATATGACTGCCATGATCATTCCCCACCTAACAGACTGTATGACCAGCTGGACCCAGGTGAATAGCACAACATTGAGGCCTATCCTATCACTTCACAAACATGCTCTCAAAGTTTTGGACAGAAAACCTAAGCTATACCACCATTGCAAAATCCTGGACAAACATAACCTGCTCAGCTGGGAAAATCTTTTAAAACACACTGATGCCTGTCTCATTTTTAAGATTATAAACGGCAAGGCACCCCCACCACTCTGCACTTTTATACAGCAGGAACATTCAAACAGCAGAAAGAGGGGACTGTGTAGTCCCTCTTAGGTCCAGTTCCTTTGGTAAACACTGTTTCTCTGTGAGGGCATCAACCACTTTGGAACACAATACCGATACAGATAAGGAATAACACCTCCTATCATACATTGAACCATTATCATAAGAACTGGCTTTTAAGCAATCCAAATGTGAACACTTTTAACTGTATCATAGTATGATAGTATTTCATCTGTTTGCATGTTTGTCTGTTCCTATTTATTGTTGTACTGCTATTTATTGTTGTACTGTTGTTGTCCGTTGTATTCTTTTTAATTATGTTTTTATTTCTCTAGTCTTGTTGCGGTTATTTAACATCTTGCCAAGGACAACAGTTGAAAATTAGCCTGCTGGCTAATACTGGCACGTTTACAGCAATGTGGATTAATGTGCTGTCCTTTAAATAAATAAACAAACAAACAAACAAACAAACAAACAAAAATTAGCCACCTGTAGCTTAGCGGTGGCGATTTTCAAATAATACGATTGTGATGTAGTTAATTTACAGCCTAAAGTTAGATATTTACTTCTGGCGATAACTTTAACGCATCAATCATAAAAGTGGTGTTAAACATGCTAAACCATATACATGTAAGTATCATAAACATGTGTATACCACGGATCTTATTTTCAGCAGTTTTCCCAAATCCAGTGGGATCTGCCGAAGGAGCCCTTGTGACGCTAACTTCTGTGTTGGCCTACAAAACTGCATCATCACTGCACCGCTCAGCTACTCAACCTCACACAGCTACAGTAGGTACAGCACGTCTAAGCTAAACCAGGAAGTCTGTCTGTAAACTGTGATGGATGTTACAACAGGTATTCATTTGATTTCATCGTGGATTTGTGAAAAACATCCTACATTCAAGATTTTACTTATGCTAAAGTAAAACTGTATCATCTAAAAGTAACTAAAGTTTAAAAGTCAAAGTATGTAGTTTATGTTATATTTTCATATATCTTATAATTTAAATATCCTAACTGATGCATTAACAGAAAAGTAGCATTTTATCATTGTAGCTAGCCATGGTGGAGCCAAATGTACTTGAGTCATATAAGTAGAGAACAAATAGAAACACTACTTGAGTAAATACTCAGTTATTTAAATCACAAGGGTTAAATGCCTTGCTCTTGAGCACTTCAGCAGAATATGCCTCTTCCGCTCAGGGGTCAAACATGTGACTGCAACCTTCCTCTGACACAGGAGTCACTTTGTGCACGAGGTCGCCCTGACACCTCTCCGGCTCTCAGCTATCTGTGGATCTCCACTGATGGGGAGAGAGAGCTAAACACTGTAAGTAGATACGACACCAAGGAGAGACATAAAAGATTCAATAACAAGAGCATGCAACACAAAGGTCAAACACAGGTCCGTTCTGTTTATAAAATGAACGAACAGTTACGTTTTATCCTGTGAAAGAGGAACAGCACCTTTGTGTAGCTGGCTGATAGGAAGGTCAAACGCAGCGGTGTTATTGGAGCATCATTAGGTGAGGAAACATGTAAAGGCCACCGTCCTAATTAAGACCTGGGACCTGCGCTTAACATTGGCACACTCTGGGTCTGGAGAGTGATAAGTGCTTGATCCTGATCAATAAGATGCACAGCCCCGTTGCCACTTGCAAAATCAATATTGTTTTATTTGCTGTTACAATAGGCTTGTCTGGTTGCAAATGAGGTCTGAGCCGCACAGTTACTTTGGAAGTGGAGACCTTAGCCTAGCCTTCTGCCCCCACCTGCCTTAATGAATAGGCCAATAAGTGTCTGCACTGGTGACCTCTCCATTTGGATGCCTGGGGGGTGCAGGAGATGCTCACAGCAGGTTGCTATTATCTTTACATGCACACCTATATTGTACTGCCTAGGGTAATACTTAGATTGAAAGCAATAATATGTTGAACCTATTGAAACTTAACATTATTGCTTTCAACTAACCTAATACAGTTATGAGAAATGTGTTGACATAATACATTTAATCAAAGTCAATGTTTCAGTTTTTTTGTGTACAAAGGGAAGTTAATTTTTCATAATTCATGTTAAAGGTCTCTTAAATAGTTAGTCCTTCTGACACAAGACAGTCTAAAATATAATGGAACGCATTGTATCCATTAGTCCTATGTTCTGTAGATACAGGAGTTCATCTGGATTTAGCAAACACGAATCCTATCATTGAGCCTAATTGACCTGATAAAGCAAAGATGGGGACAGGAACAATGATTTATAAGATAGGAATCGGCCGAGTTATGGATTGCTCTGTGCAGTATAATAGAGTAAAAAGTCAAGAATAGAAGGTCATTAATAGACTAGACAAATCTCTTCATTCTGTGGAAATGTACTGTGTCCTTTCACCAGTCGTATCATAGATCATACTAGTGCTATGGCAGATTTCACCTCCGATCTTGACTTTCTCTCCACTCTTTAATTTGGGATGACATACGTTTAATCAACTCCCACGGACGCACTTACATATGATGGTTTCAAAGAGGCTTTGTTGTTGAATTTCACCACCTGCGGTTAAGCATAAAAACTGGGGGAGGGTTCTTTCTGTTGGCATCACTACAGTTTCGAAACATTACTATTTATATCAGTAACTAACAAATGTATTAAACTGAAGAGAAATTTGAATAAATAGGAATCAGCATGTATTTGTCTTGACTCAATTGGTCCTGCCTTGTTATTTGGTCCCTGGGATCATGCGTGTGTGTGATCACATCGCATCTCTTGTCCACGGCTAATCTCCAATTCTGCAGCACCCAATTGCCTTATTTTTGTGCACATTTATGACTGTATGCTTAAGGACCTCTCATGCTGCAGTGACTTACACTTTATCAAAACCCATTATTTACACATTTTATTCCAAGCTTTATACCCCAATTGACAGCTGACTCCTCACAACTCCCAACAACAGCTAGCTTCAGTCGGATCTGTTTTAGACGGTGTGTTTTGCTAACCTAACAGGTAATAGAACTTGACAAGATATTTTCAGTAAATAACAACAGCTAGAGGGGCAGCTTTGTGAATTTGATAAGGCGTTTGTTACAGATAACAGCTATTCACTTATTGAATGTCAGACTGTTCCACTTACCAATCCATATAAATATGTAAAGGTCCTCCGACAGCTTGTCACTGTTGCAAAGAAGCTATTTAGCTAGTAGCCCTATTTGTGGGGTGCTTCTGGGACCCCCTGCATTATTACCCTAGGGGTGAATTTTTGTTCCACCTGACACTGTTGGTACTGTCATTTGGTTGGTTCTAAAAAAGTTCATAATATCACTTCCAACAGGCAAACAATTTGACCTCCTTGAATTTGCTAAAGTTACAGATCTGACGATTCTTGTTGAGTTTTCACAGTCCATTTGCTGAAAAAATATAAAGACAGTTATATATATTATCTATTTATTTCAAAGAGGACCATGCATACAAATCCATTAATCTCAGAAAAGAGAAGTAATGAATTATGACAGATTATAGCTAATATCTCATTTCCATCTGCAGACCTCAGGCAGGTACATAACAATCAACAAACACCAAAAAACATTGCATAATCTCTATCACACAAACAATTATAAAACATGATTTAAGTACAGGTCAATAAAATAATACAATAATATTACAATACAGTTACAATTGGAAAATTCAGATTACAGTGAATTAATGTTGGCATGACTGGTTGCTTAATATCAATTTGTTTGCACCATAAGAGAATGAGTTAAAGTCAGTACAGGTTTTAACTTCAACTGGAAGAATATTCCAGTGTTTGATGTCCTTAAATGAAAATGCAGATTGTGCAAAGGCAGTGCGCCTCAGAGGGACGGTTATATCTGCATTTAGTGCAGATCTTGAGTTTCTGCAACTCTGCTCACGGCGAAGCTGTAAAAAAGCTCCTCAATGGTGGTGTTGTAAATGATCCTGAATACCAATCGAACTCTTGAAAGCAGAACAAGACCATCAAAACTTAAAAGTTTGTATTTGGACAGTATATTGTAATGATGGTGTTTTAATGACTAGTTAATGCTAGTTAGAGCCCTTCCTTTATTTTAAACAGGATGTGTGGATGAAATAACATAACAAAAAGTAACTAGTGCTACAGCTAGCATGCTAAGCTAACTAGCTTCCACTTTCTTAGAAATATATACTTTATTGCACAATGGGTCTTACACAATCGTTAAGCTTTCCAAAGGACAGACTGCATGTGTCTGTATGCATACCTGCATGTCTGTAATACCTGCTGATAACATTGTCTGCTGTTATCTCCAGCTGTCTGTCGCCCTACATGCCAGACTCACCTTCCACTGACCTCCAGCTGCAAACTCTTCCAGGAAAAGAGAAATCAGGAGACAGCCTGCAGCACCTTTTGCACCACCTTCATATGCCAGTCATTGCTGAGTCCATCACCTGCACTCATTCATTCAGATCAATAATGCTGCACCCCTAAAGATTTAAACCCCCACTCCATATCCTCACGGACACCAACTTCATTAAAGTACTGAGCCAGAATATATTTTCCACCCTCACTATAATGCTTTCCTTCCCCTTGCCATAATTCACCTGGGTTTCACCTCGGGGGCGCCATTTTGTCTCAGCCAAACGGCAGTGCTAATAAGGCTCCATAGCTCTCTGTGATTATTATCAGTGACAGGCCCGGTCAGCGGCCAGCGGCTCTCTACTGCCCCCCCTGTACATCAGATGCTGTAACCCATTTGACCCTGTGGCTCCGGCCGACCCACCCTCTTGCCCCTCTGACACACCAGAGCGCTGCATGGCTGTGTGGAGGGAGGGGCGGGGGTGCAGAGGTTGGCTGCTGCTGGTGCCCACACACCGCCTGCCGCAGCCAGGCCCTCAGGCTGTTCTGTCTGTTCAGCATCTCCCTTTAACCTTCATCTAGGAAACAATAAAACAAGAACAGAGAGGAGGAGGAGGAGGAGGAGGAGGAGGAGGCGGAGAAGAGAGGGTGTGAATTTCGGTGTGTGTGGGGGGGAGATAGAGAGAGATGCTGTGGACATTTGACACATCTCCTTAAGCCAATGTCTAGTTTATTATCTTTGGCAGCCCTTATTGGTTGCACTAATCAAGTGGAAGGCAGTAGCGCTGTGGCGGGGGCTAACACACTGCGTGTGACAAATATATTATTAACTGGAGGGAGACGGGCGACCTTGGCCGTGTCACCTGAGGACCCCGCCGGCGCTCGCTCTGCCAGCCGGAAACGACCTTCATATTAAATCCCTGCAGAGGTCAATAAACTAAATAATTCACAAAGGTTA
The DNA here is from genome assembly GCA_031216635.1 of Dissostichus eleginoides. Taxonomy (NCBI): domain Eukaryota; kingdom Metazoa; phylum Chordata; class Actinopteri; order Perciformes; family Nototheniidae; genus Dissostichus; species Dissostichus eleginoides. Next base: position 5,840,015 of record CM062279.1, read on the forward strand.
TATGCTTTGCACTGAAATCTGCTAAAAGACAGCGAGACAGAGAGAGGGAGAGTGAAAGAGGGAGGGGAGATGGCAAATCTTTTAACTTGTGAGCATCTAAACGAGCACTGGTGTCCTTGTCAGAGTGTAGTCTCTTTATCATTGGGGGGCGTTTATATGAGCGTGTCAGAGGACGATGTAAATCCTGAATCTCTCTATTTCCTCACTGCTGTCACTCTTCCATCGATCCGTCATTCTGAGGCAGTGGTAGAGGTGGTGGGGGTTAGCCAGGGGAGGGGGGGTCAGTGTGCTCTAATAACACGATGGCCTTTTTTAACAATCAGCACACGCAGCTGTATTTATAACCACACTGACAACCTAGTAGATCAACCCATCACTTTACTGTATCTGTGGAAGCCTACAGGGAAAAGGCTCCGTGTCTACATAGAATATAAATTCCTCCTATAGTGCCTCATGAAGTAACACATGCCTGCTCTGTAAGGTGTTTTTTTCCATTTCAAGTGATGGATGGATTCTGTTTGTGATAGTCAATGCACGGCTGTCCGTGTGGACAGGAGGCAGACCGACACATCTAAAGGTCACTATAGAGGCACCAAACCAACATCAAAGAACTCGTTTCGGTGGAAAGAAGGAGCAAATTGTTGTGCGTCATTCAGAGAAGGAAAACCAGAAAACATACGAATGTAGAAATACAAGGCGTTGTTATTATGCAAATATAAAATGAATTTCACACCACTCTCATTCACCTAGTTAATGTAAAATATGCAAGTCTTAGAATGATCAGAGGAGATGAAAACAGCCTCTGTATGTACCCTCTTGATTTGAGTCATTTACTTTGGTTTTCCTCGAATCCTTTTCTTTTCTCGTTAACTGATTCAATTAAGCTGAACAGCCAATCAGATTGATTTATATTGCAGACAAGATCCAGCGGAAGATTTCGGCAGTGTGTACACTTTTTCCAGAGCCATGCTACAGCAGCTTATTGCTGCCACACCACAAAAAGAAAAACGAAACGGTATCATGTTTTAAAAGACAAAAGCTGTTATTCCTCTCTATTCCTGCCACAGCCTTTTAACTCGTCATCTCGGCTAAAACATCCACTTGCTGTCAAGATTATGGACGACAAACACAAGTCATTTAGAATCAGTTTTATGTTTTGTTACATTTAGCATGATAAAGATATCTTCAACTGACTACAGTATAATAACAATTGCTCGTTGACATAGCTGCTAGCATTGCTAATTTCAGTCAAACCTCTGATCAACACAGCACTTCAGTCATGATCAGTGTTTGCTTTTCATGGTCTCCTCAGATCCACTCGGGTATCACGCTTCATTTTACTGACCTGGAACCCAAGGTAACATACTGTATACAACTTAGATCCACCACTAACAGTTCCCAGGTCAGGTCTAAGGTCCTAGGGTTTGGATGGCCCAAGACGACCTGTACAGCATAGTACATCAAATACATTTCGTATCTAAAGATTATCTTACTTTGAAAAAGAACATGATGCTGATGTATATCCATCTATCTGTCCATCTCTAGCAGGTCACAGATAAGCTAAAGAAATCCATGCTATTGGTCCTTCATGGTCCAGAGATCTACCTCTCCATGATCTGTTCATCTGTGTGAACACCAAATGCTGCGTAACCCTTCCTGGAATGTATATGCTGGGTTTTTGTTCCAGCTTGTGAAAAAAACAACTCGTGCTGTTTTTAGGATGTAATCTGTAAAACATTGGCACTTTGCTTTAAAGTCAGCAATGACGTACGACACGCTGTTCTCTAACCTGCCTAAATAATATTTACAATTGTTGCTGCAAGAAACGGCTATGAGAATCATTAAGGATTCTGACTACCAGCTCGATAACGGCATTCCCTCCCTGTTGATGTTAGGAACAAAGTACCGGATACATCAGGAAGAACTCCTACCCTCAGACCACTAGGGCCCTAAAGGAGGTCTTTACCTCTTTATGCCTACCCAAATTATACACATGTATTTATATCTATTACTACTTTTATATACTTATTATAACTCTTTCTCAATACACACATTGCATTAACTAAACAGAACACATTATGATTTCATGTGACAAATAAAATGAATGTCATAGACTGATTCAAACAAATTCCAACCTAACTGTAAAAAATGTATCACCATTGTTCAAATACATTTTATATTACAAGCCTGTCCATTCCAACATAAACTCTAATGAGATGTCATCTAAACTTGCATATATAAAGACACACACCTTTGTTAGTAACACAACATGCCACGCTTCCTGCTGTAATTAGGCATTGCATAACTGACATCTGGAACTTGCTGACACAATTGCAATTTCCAGTGAATGTGGCAACTCTTGAGGCGTCCTTTACATGACAGGATGGGGGGGTGTAGCCAGTGCCCGCCTGGCAACCCGCTTTGACTATGCTCTCAAAGCGTCAAACACTCCAAAGAGTTTGCGGGGGAAGTCTTTAATATGGCTGCTAGTATATGCTGCCGCCTTTTTTCGTCTTGCTCGTCTGCCTTTGAGGTGCAGCGGCAGATCTTACACATCAGTGCCATCACGGCGTGACAAGAGGAACAATCACGCCTCGAAATAACACAAACAGCCGTGTTCAAAGAGCAGACATAAAAAGATGACATGCACATCAAGAGTTCTGAATGTGTGTGTGTCACATTAAGACAGAAGGGAAGAAAAGAGGAGAATAATTATTAAATAAAGTGCATGAAAAGAGCTCTTTAATGTGAATGCAACTGATGAAAAGCAGAGAGAAAGAGGAGGAAACAGTGAGACAGGCTGGGGACAGGAAGGGGGGGGGAGGGTTGAAGGATAGACTTTAACTGTCTGAAGGACAAAGCTACTGACCCGCGGATCATTCAGAGGATTGCCTTTCAGTTTCAGAGCAAGGTCAGGCTGCTTATTTTACCTCACTGTTTTCACTAATCTGCTTTTTGTGTGACTGACACAAACAAACACTGAGGCTGTGTATACACACACTCACCCTGGCAGCACACGCACACAGACATCTGCAGACACTGAAACTAAGCCTTCTCACACTGCATTGAAATAATAACATCCTATGTAGGCTTTGCTATCAATAAACATTAGATGTACAGGCTTTATGCCTACATGAGGATCACACTACCTCGGAACCTGTCATGAATTTCAATTGCTGGAAGGGGCTGTCACACGCTACACATGTCCACGCTGCATTCTAATGTCTGTGACGTTTCCCCCCCCCCCCCAGATGATTCTGCCTTCATATGAATAAAATACTGTGATCTTTATTCTTTAATGTCTATTGTTAGACATCTGTATTGAGCTAAAACCGTCCTCCTTGTCGTATTGACAGGTCTGACGCTGGTTGTTGGCTGGCAGCTCATTAGTGGCCACCATACATTTATGTCAACACGTTTACTGACTATCAGCGGGGGATGCTGGGAAGCCGAGGCTGTCCCACGGGACCCCCCCAGCATCTGTGGAGGAGACATAGCAGTGGGCACAACAACACTGATGAGGGAGGTAGCTTAGCGCCCTACTGTGCGATTTTGGGTGTCAGCACTCAGCAGTGGTGGAAAAAGCACTTTTTAACTTAAGTAAAAGTTGAAATATTAGGGTATTAAAATACTCCATAACAAGGTAAAGTCCTGAATTGAAAATGTATGTAATTAAGAAGTGTTATTAACAAAATGTACTTCAAAGTAAAGGTACTCAAACTGCTATAAAATTACCTCCATTTGTGAAATATTATAATATATGCTATGATATTATATTGTTAATATTAATGCATCAGGTAGATCTGCACGGGAGGCGTGTGGTGCAGTGGGTTGAGCGTTGGTGTTCAGATCAGGGGGTCACAGGTTCAAACCCCACTGCACTCAGCATGTCGTTATGTGTCCCTGGGCAAGACACTTCACCCCAAATTGCTCCTGTGGGGATTGTCCACAGTATTGAGTATGTAGGTCGCTTTGGATAAAAGCGTCTAACAAGTAACATGTAATGTAATAATGTAATGAAATTTAACTGTTGTAAACCTTGTTCTGTTACAAGATAGTAGAAGTAGATAAAAGTATTCATGTATGCTGCAGGACTCTTTCTTAACTGTTTGTAATAGTTTGGATATTTTTTACCTTTTTGTAACAGTTATTATACAGGTTTCATCTTTAGTGATGTCTAAAGGTTATCATGGGTTTTGTTAAAGCAAGATTTTTACAGGATTATATAAAATGATATTCTGTTTTTGTCACTAACAAATACATGTTATATAATTTGAATGTTGTAGTTTATCGATGTTAAAATGTAAAAATACTGGAAATAGTATTTGTACAGTACAGTACAGTAAGTCTTAGTATGTTTTTTACGTACAAAGTAGCTAATAAGTATGACTGTTTAATACATGTTGTTGATTAAAACATGTGGGTGAGTGTCAGCAGGGTTGGAGGAAGTACTCGGATCCTTTACTTAAGTAAAAGTAAAGATATTATGGTCTTGAAGTCCTGAATTGAAAATGTAACTCAAGTACAAGTAAAGAGTATTATCAGCAAAATGCACTTCAAGTATTAACTGTAAAAGTAGTATTATTTAGTGGGAATGCTGATAACAGCATTCCAACTATCTGTTATTCCACGCACGAAATTCTTTAATTTTATTCCGCTCGTTATTTTGCCGGTCTTCTTCTCCCACATTCCACATCGCAGAAACTCCGTTCAAACATCAAAACGTTCAGCTCGGTCTGGAATCGATTGCTATTACTTTTATCATTCATAACTTTCATAATTCCAGAGATACATCCCGTAATTCATCACATTTTTAACCATTGATGTCAATGGAGAAAATCTTCAGACTTGAACAATCTTCATGCGACTTCAACTGCTAACTGTTCCTTCATACTTTCACTCAGAAACCTCATTCCAACTTTAAAATGTTACACATCTTTCTGACATTATTCATTTTAAACAACTTATAAATCAGATTCATACTTTTAGAAATATTAAACATTGTTCAGACCTTGGTAAAGAGGCCTTCTTCAGATTTAACCTTGCGCAGCTCGTTAAAGACCCACTGAAGTGTGCGACGGTGCATGATCTCTTTTATGCTAATACGTATAGTAATGACCAAAATTGTCCATTGGAACCCATATCAAAGATGTTGGAATAGCAACGAATTTGACGAGTTTGAATTTTCCGCTGGGAAATTCGCAGTCGACCTCCGCCTTCGTGGGCGTGGCTTGCGATCTACTGCGTGACGTCAGAAGATGGGCCAAGCCGAAGTGTTTACATTCACCACCATTCATTTTGTCTCTATTTCAAAGTCGAATTTACCAACGTTTTTGAGCGAGTATTTGATTGGAAAGTGTTTCGCAGTCGACTGGAAGTGATTGCCAATCGAGAAAAGCTGACAATGGAGGCGACAGTGACGAAAAAGGGAGGAAAAACACACGGGAAGCGATGCATTGCCGCTGGCTGTGGTAATGTCAATTCTGCCGAAGTGGCGATGTTTCTGTTCCCAAAAGATGAAGGTGAGTGGCTGGTGTTATTGTTTCGTAGATTCGTAGATTCGTAGATTGTTTATGAAAAATAAAGGCCACTGTGTTTGTGTCTATTAACAAGACTATCATGGCGGCGGCAGAGCTCAAGTCGAGTTTCTCCGCCTGGAGATATTCTCACTATTTCACTTTTGTCGAGCACAAAGAAAAGAACGTTTTAGTTAAATGTAAGTTGTGTCTTGGCGGGTCAAAGATCCTATCGACTGCCCAAAACAGCAATTAAAATCTGTTGAAACATCTGCAGAAACAACATGCTGGGACGAAGCTAGTAGCTAAGACCACAGACCCAGACTCATCCGACGCCACTCCACCTCCACCTAAGCAACAGCGGCTGGATTGGCACTTTGAAACATATCTTTGTGTTTGTGTTTGTATAGATACCACATTGCTTAGCAGAGTTCAGTGATGCAAATGCATGTCAAGTTGATCAACAGGTTGTATTATTCTCCGATGCAATAACAGTACTGAAATGAAGGCTACAGTATAAGGGCATTAATGGGTGCCCTTTTTTAAGTAACTAAAAAGTTACTTTTCACAGTAACGCATTACTTTTTGGTGTAAGTAGTGAAGTAACTAGTAATTGTAACTAGTTACTGGTTTTCAGTAACTAGCACAACACTGCATGTGAACATGAATGTTGCATCATGCTATGAACAGATGAATGTATGATCAGGTGATGGCCAATCCTGTGTGTAGATCTACTCTAGATCTATGACAAAATATTGTCCTCAACTAAATTGACTTCCATGGCCACTTTCCTCATCTATCCTGTCCGAAAAGCTGTCAAAATCACTCATTTCTCTCGCACCAGTATCACTTTCCGAAGGCTCCGCCATGTTTACAATCACAACTGGGCCCATCTTGTGACGTCACAGCCGCTATCGTCTGCAGCAGCGGTAGGCTCAGACTCTGAAAAATTTGCGATGTTTATCTCGTCCCTCGCACTTCCTAAAAAATTATTTTAGCCATGAACAGGTACAATTATATGTAAGAAATGAAACTGCCATTTCACTTTGGCGCAAAAAAATGCACTTCACTGGCACTTTAAGGCAGAGTGTGTGATGTCAGAGTTAGAGTGGAGGACAGTTTCAAATTCCCCTTCATATTTTTTTTTAAACCTGCCATAATTCCCAAACCCTACACTTCTGAGACATAATTTTTCATGACAAACGTAGGAAAACATCTCGTAGCTTGAAAAATGAAAAAAAATTAAGCAAAAAAATTTAACAAAATGCCTCTTGAGGGCATAAAGTGGCAAAAACTTTCAACATGTCTCCATTAAAGCCCATTGTAATTTCAAGCTGATCTTTACTCACAGCATTAGCTGCACACCTTTAGTTAATCTGCCAAGAAGGCCGCATTATTAACCCGAAAGTACACAAAAATGTGTACACTTCAGATACTCAACTTCCTTGACATGCGTCACGCTTTGAAATTTCACAGTTATCTGTTACGGTTCTTCAACAAAACGTTCCCATGTAAGAGCTTTATCTCTCATTCAGAACAATGAAAATGCTCTCCTCTCACTGATTACATGGAAACCTTTGATCTCTGGACACCTCGTTAGCTCAAATATAAACACCTGTGTCATGGAACACGATGATGTCATAACTCCAACTGACATGCTCAGAGCAGCAGACTTCAGATAATGGTTAACAGTCCAGCCCTCAACAGCTCTACGTCAATTATGGGGTGTCATCATATGCCGTTTCCATGGAAACGCATCCCTCGCCATAAAAGACGATGTCGCTTTAAATCCTATGAAAATGTTCAAAAAGTGCTCAAACTTCACATCTGTGCTAACAGTCCAGCCGTGAAGACATCTACGGGACAGTTTTGAGATTTCTTCAAATGCCGTTGCCATGGCAACACAATGCTCGCCATGAAACACGGTTTTCTCATAACTTCAGTGAAAACGGCCCAAAACTTCACAGGTTTGGTAACGATGCACCCATCAACGCATCTAAGCGTATTATGGGATGTCATCAAATGCCGTTGGCATGGCGACAGATCATTCGCCATCAAGTTAGTTCAAAAGTTTGCAGTTCAAATATTCTGCTGCTTTTCCAAGCCTTTTTACTTTCTTTTCTCCTCTCATCACACATTCAAGCCCCCAGTGTTCATGTATCATTTCAATCTAAATTCTTCACTTTCTTCTTACACATTACATTTCAGCATAGCAGTTTAGCGTCAGCTTTTCAGCATAAAGCATTCCCACTAGCAATTTCTTCAGGAATTGCATCCTCTAGTTAAATCTTATTGTTCTGTTTTCACTGCTAACAAATAAATCTTATGTTATTTTAATGTTTTACTTCGTCAATGTTGAACACTTTTAGTTACTTTTTAAAATACTGGAAAGATTGGTTGTACAGTACTCCAACATATCTTATAAATAAGCATTGCACAATATAAAAAAATAAAGTAAACATAAACAGTAAATATTTGCATATCAACAGTGAAATATCTGTAACGGTAGAGTATCTCTATTGAATACACAATATAAATACACAGAATAAGTTAGTAGACCAACCTACTACCAACAAAATGGAAACATAGCATACACTTTACATTCTACAAATGTGAAAAATAATTGCAGTTAAAATAATAATAATAATAATAATACTATAACAAGTGTGTCAAAATAGTACTCAAGCAGATACTTGAGTAAATGTACTACAATACGTTGGAGCACTGAGTGTCTGGATGAGTGTGTGTGTACACACACAGGGTTAAAGTGCTCCAGTGTGCTCCATGCTGATCTGATAATGAGTGAGCAGGGTCAATAGGATGTTAACGGCCCCGTGGGAACGGCTGTTGCTGGACGGGTGGAGGAAGGATGAGGGCAGGGACACTGAGCAGTGTTTTCACTGTCCTCGCTCACCACCATCTCTGTGTGTGTGTGTGTGTGTGTGTGTGTGTGTGTGTGTGTGTGTGTGTGTGTGTGTGTGTGTGTGTGCGTGCGTGCGTGTGTGTGAGAGCAGCAGGGACAGTAAGGTGCCTCTGTCCCTGATATTTGACTCTTTATCCCGGCCCCCGCTGTGTCCACCAGTAAAGCCTCAGTCAAACAAAGCAGCTGCTCCAGTGGAAAACCAACATCATCACAGCAGCTCTGACAGATTGGGCGCTGCTCTGCTGTTACATGTGTCACAGACATGTTAAACAAATATGACCATGATGTGTCCACTATCTAATCAGAAAACAGATCCAAATCACTGTTAGAAACTTGATACTAGCTTTAAAGGGGAGGCTTGTTTTTGAACTTGCTTCTGTTGAACAGAAATCCATTGTTTAAACCACTATCAAAATCAGAAACCCATTTATGGTTTACACATGTATGGAATTAGCTTTGGTATAATAGCGCATGCATAAACACAATAGAAGGAATTACATTTTGAAAAAAAGGACCAAAAATATAATTATCTTATTTTAAAGGTTAAATAGTAAAATAAATCCTTACAATAATAAAAATATACAAAAAAGTCAGTTAAATAAGAATATGACTAATGAAATAATATCTGTCCCGTATATCAAAATATAAAGCAGACGAGCAGTGCAGTTTTTTAAAGAGGTGGCATTGTGCAAAAATGCTCAAGGTATGGGGTGTGAGAAATTGTTTACATGATTGGGTAAATG